>VZTI01001373.1:150385-177071 GCA_013397865.1 Struthidea cinerea | reverse complement strand
CCCGCCCGCCGCAGCCCGGGCTGCTGCCGGAGGAGCCGTCGCTTTCCAGGCACATCATGGGCTGCGGGAGGGAATCTCGGCGTGCGGGAGCCCGGGCGGGGTGACCGACGGACGGACAGACGGACGGAGAGAGCGAGCGGAGAGCGCTCAGCGCCGCATCCCGCGGTCGCCCCGAGCCTGCCCGGGACAGGCCGGCTCTGACAGCCCGGGCGGGGCCGGGGCCNCCTCGGCGGCCGTGCGCGCCCCGCCCCAGCGGCCCCGAGGGTCCGTGAGTCCGGCCCGGCGGCCCCGTGGGGCGGCCCAACGGGGCGACCTCTAAGCCGCCCTTGAACCGGCCCTTACGGGTGCCCCCTCAGCCATGCTCTACAGCGGCCCCTCAGCCGTCGACGGACCAGCCCGTAGGGGTGTCTCTTCAGCCCGCCTCAGGACGGCCCCGAGAGGTCTGTCATCCCTCCTCAGACCGGCCCCGAGAGGTCCGTCAGGTCGGCACCTCAGCTGTTTTCAGTGTCGCCCAGAGGGTGTCCCTTCAGCCCCCTCCATGTGCCCTGAGGGGATCCCTCCGCCCAGCCAGGAGCGGGTCCTCCTTCAGCCCCCCTCAGACCGGCCATGATAGGCCGTTCCTCAGAAACCTCCGCTCGGCCCTGAGGGGATCCCCCCTCAGCTCAGCCCAGCCCAGCCCGGGCATGAGGAGGTTTTCCCTCTGCCCACCTCAGCCTGGTCCTCAGGTGGTCCCCTCAGCCCGGCTATGAGGGGGTTCCCCCTCAGCTCACCTGAGCCACGCCCCTCAGCCCGGGAGAGGCCAGTCCTACCTGCTCGGCATCACCGGCGCAGAGGGATCAAGTAATGAACTCCCTTTATCTACCTTTATTATTCTTCAGCACTGCACAATGGGCTTCAAACACACGGATGCGTGGAACTGTGGAGGTAGCTGGAAAAAAACAAACCCACCAAACAAAACCAATGGCTCCAGCACTACCGGCTTGTACCCAACAATGAACTCCATGTGGGCTGTGCAGACCCACCCTCAGATGTGAGTTTAAGAATAAATCTGTACAAAAGTTCTCCTTGTCTATCCTGGGTGCCCAGAGCTGTCTCCAGTCACACGGGCTGGCAGGGAAGGGACAGTGTGATGCAGGGTGAGGGCACACTGGGATGTGCCACCGACCTCGCAACTTCCTGCTTGGCCCCAGATGATTTTCCTACTGCACAGAAGTAGTTTCACGAACAACACACATCTTCAAAGGCAGTAAAATTGCTCTGGAGTTCCCCCCACTGCAAACAGTTCTATCCCACTCCCTATAAAGTTCCACCTTTGAGCTAAGAATGGCCAACAAACATTTAATTTCAAAAGGAGAATCTTCAAAGAGATAAAAGTGTTCACAACCAGAGTGGCTCCAGCCTGTCATACCTGTCATAAAACTACAAAAGGTAACTAAAACCAGAGAAATAAAAAGACTGCTGGAGAGCCAATGCATGTCCAAAACCAGCATGTTACAATTTCAGATTTCTCTCAGTTTGTTGATCTTACCTAAGAAAATGTGTCATGATTAAAGCCTTTGGGGTATTTAAACAAATCCCCACTGCCTTTCTCTCAGGAACGCAGTTGCTCGCAGCACGGCCCGTGTGTGTGTGTGCTCGGCATGCCTGGCTGTGTCACACCCTACCCACTGATGACACCAGGTTCAGACTATGCCAGAAATCTGGTGAGATACCACCAACGTAACCCTCAGGATGCTAGCAGAGAAAAGGGCACTTTTTGGTGAGTCAGCTGCAATTCAGGGCTGTTTGTGCAATACCGTTGAGGAAAGGAGCAAAAACCGTTCCCAGTGATACGTGACACTCCCAAATAGTGAGAGGTGACATTTTAACATTGGGAATGGGTCTGCACAGATGTTCCAGAGTTCATTTCTGTAACAGAAACAACATATCTGGTTTAATGATAATGTTCAGGTTGACTTGCTGAAGTCTAGGGAATCATTTTTTGCTCCATAGCAGCATCTGCAGTTCAGATGTGACTATATGGGAACAGTTATATTGACAAAAGTGCTTATTCACATCCCCACGAATTTCAGAATTCTAGTGGTGTACTTAATTTGGTTAAGTGGCAGTGCTCATGCATTATATAGCCCAAAAGGAAACACAAAAAACCAAACCAACCAACCAAATAAAAAACAAACCAACCAAAACCAACAGAAAATGGTAGAGCTGAAAAGAAGGAAAAGAAAGAAAAAAGGAAAGGAAAAAAATAAGGGGAAAAAAAGGGAAAAAAGAAGTGAAACATCTTCACAAGGACCACCCAGCTTGCCCAGCAGTGGAGGTAAAACCCATGGGTTTTTTAACATATCAGACATATCAGGCACTAAACATAGCTGAACTGCAGGTTCAAGGAGTTCCACAGAGAGCAGGCAAAGTGTCCAGGAGCCCTCAGATACAAATGGTCTGCTCCACAGTCTATTCTACTCTATTTTTCTCACTGCTTGATCTACCCCAGGCTCTGCACACAGAAAACAATGTTCAGAAGATGTCAATGAGACTAAAAGGTAAGGTGAAATTAAAGACCTTAGTCTTCTGGATCAGATGGTTCTCCTGAAAGCAGCTAAGAAAGCACGGTTTTCTTAAGGAACAGGTGTTTAATTTCTTTTTTTCTTTTCATTTAACCAGTATCAAGCATACAAACACAGCTAACACTGAAGCCAAGGTGGCTTAATGCACATTAGAATAACTGCCTAAAACTGGGGAGTGACTTCTCCAAATCTCCTCAATCCATCAAATCCTCAAGAAAAGAAAAAACCATCCCAAACACCAACTTACTATTAAAGGTCAACATATATGTTCCAAAGTTCAGGCAGACTTCTGATGGCCATTGAACATGGAGCAATGCAGTACCAAGCTGAAGGAGCTTACAAGAGCATCCTTTTATTTCTGATGCAGAGAGAAGTTTCAGCTCAGAGACAACTACAGATACAGCACAGACATTGGTTGGGCAGTGAGTTACGTGGACACACAGGGACTTGCAGCCAACCCTAACGCCTTCAACTGTCCGTGGAAAACTCACAGACAAACACGGAAGATGCCAGTGCATTCATGTCATGAGATTTATGTAAAGGGAAAGCAGAGGGAACTGGAAAAAGTGTGATAGAATGGTCTTTACTGGCAGGATGAATCATATAACTGAACTGCTTTTAAGAGGAACAGCACAGATTCTAGCTCAGAGACATTGCTGGGCTTGGCTGTTACAGGGTGTTGAGAGGCAGTTTGATTACACAGTGCAAGTTCCTACATGGGGAGAAAAATGCCAGTTTTAAGAGCTCTAATCAAGGGGGAAAAGGCATAGCAAGAACCAGAACAATGCTGAGAGCTGGAGTTACAAAAATTCTAATGAATCATCTGGTTCACATTTGTTACAGACTGAATATCCTCTGGAACAAAATGCTAAAGAAGGAGTGCATTCTCTATCCCTTTATGTCCTTTGATCCAGGTTTGATTGCCTTTCTAGAAAGTGCATTATTGAATTCAGCATGAGCTATTGCACTCCCTGCAGAGAGAATGGGCTGTAATTTCATGATACAGGAGGTCAGGCTAGGTGGGTTAAAGTCCTAGCCCTGAAGATACAAGTTCTTACTCTGCTTACCAAGCATGCATTTTCTGCAGCTACTTCAGTCATTAATTGAGCTGAGAACAGCCCCTAGGAAAGCACATGACAGCAACCTAGTCTTGAAATGGTGACTGCAAACCAGGAGTATCCACATAGCCCAGGTGATAAAGATGGACAGTATCCTCCTAGGTACTGAATATTGTGTTTTGTCTGAAAGCTAGGAATCTCCTTCATACTGGGATCACTACCAAGAAGTGTGTGGATACATTGAAAAGCAAGTCTGAACTCAGCTAGCTTCTTCCATGTTATGCATGTCATCTCTGCTCCAGAATGAGCTCTGGCCAGTTCCTGCAGAATTGAGCTAACAGGCATTAGTAGGACTGAGAGAATCAGCAGCTTTCCTGGTCTCTGAAAGCTCCTCAGCCCATACCCCATTGCTGTCTGGTCCCAGTGGCCACAAACACAACGCTGTCCGGGTGAGACCAAAGCAAACCAGGCACTAGTCCTGTGCTGAGGGAACTTGTAGCCATCTGGCTGCGTATTCAGCACAGAAGGAACAGACTCAGTTGTTAGTAGCCCTGCTCTCTCCCAGTGCAGTCAACAGAGCTTATCCCTTCAGGGATTATTTTCTTCCTGAAAAAGTATTTTGTTAGTATCTTAAAAGCTTGAAAATGTTTATTTTAGTTTATCCTAGTCTGCACTTATTGATTTTTCCTCATCTCCGGAGTTCTAGAGAGGGTCAGTATGAGCAGAAGTGCTTCTGTTTGACAACAGCTATAACTTATCTTTGAGGAAACAAACCCACATTTGCCAGTGCACCAATATTAACTTCAGTGACATAGTCCAGTATCTGGTCCAGGGGCTGTGCCTGGCCTGCAGAAAGCTTATGACCAGACTCCCACCTTCTCTCCCAAGGGGACATGGCTGTTTGCAGAGAAGAATGTGGGGTTGGACCACCCATGGAAGGCAAAACCCAGATGTGACCTCTGTTGATAACCAAGCTGGACCTTACCTAGTTTAAGGAGTTACTACAGGCTGAGAAACTGGACCATCAAGAGAATATCACATTGCCCTTTTAGAAAGAATGGAGATTAGCTCAGCTTCTTTAAAATCCAGGTTTCTTCTTCAGTTAATAAAAATCTTGGAAAAAACCTCCACTTTTTTGTCTTCAGAAAGTCACAACAGTCTCTAAACCAGAACTGTCAAAGGGCTGGAGTCTCCCTGAAGTAATGCTTTGCCAAAATGTTCACCAGTATAGCCACTAACATTATCAGGAGCAGTAACTGCCTACAACAGTCTAACATGTTCAACTGTAAATAATTATGACTCAATGCTATTATTGTCTTTTTCCTGTGTTTTGTTTTATCTGATTCAAAATCAGAACTCACACACAGAGACACACAGCTTCTCACTTAAGAAAAATAGAGCTACACAGAATACCACACTACAGGATCACAAACCCCAGATTTTGGGTTATCCAGATATAAGCCTTAAACTGACCAAATTCCATGTAGCGTTGTATCAGGTGGTCATCAAGGCTGTGAGAGCAACACACAGGACAATGACACAACTGTCTCTAGCGCTGTGCATTCTTGGGCTTCAAACAGATTGCAGCTCTGTAGAACAAGGATCACAACCCTGCAATTACACACCTACATTCCCATTATACCCATGGTTATCTCTTGGCTTCGTTTTTCTTCACAAATTTCTCAGCTGAATTAACCTGTGTTACTGACACTTGATATTACACAGTAGCATTTACAAACTCATCCAGCTCAGAGGTTTCTTGTGAGAGGTGCCGTACCAGGGAGGTGTGACAAGGATAAAGCAGCTCTCCCAAAGCAGTGAAGGGGCATATACATTAGCGCATATCTCCATGTTTTCCAGCAGTCACTCTCTTAGACAAGCTCTCTACTGTAAACTACCTCTGGAGACCACCCCCTGGATCTCACTATTTAATGCATTCAATACTCACTGATGTGAATAACCTTCTAGTCATCCATTTCGCTCCATATTTACATATGACACGTCTCACTGAGAAGAGCTCTGGACACTGACCATGGCACCTCCAGAACAATTTAATTAAGCAAAGAAGATACAAACAGTGCCCCAAGATGCGCAGAAGTTTTAAAATCTCTCAGAAGCCAAATTAGAATTATTATTGAAAGTGTAGCAGTGTCTTAATTCCTTGAATTCAACAGAAACATGAGGCAGGCAAAGAGAGTGAATCAAAAGAAAAATCCCTGAACAGAAGCTGGCATCCTCAGGCCCAGTTCTTTTCTGATCCTCATACTGTTGTGCTTGAGAAGACAAATTGGATGCAGAAGAAGCTGTATTTCCATTAAAACATTTAGCTTTTGCAACAATGCAAACAGCTGCTCTCACCCTCCGCTACAATCCTACATACATGCTGGAATATTTGTTTGTGAATTTTTCAGTTACAACATTTGTATAGTGTTCCAGGCTGCCTGGCATAGAATAGCTCATGCCAACCCAAACCAAATTAAAGGGAAAAAAACAAAAAAAACCCACACCAAAAAACCCCCACACCCAAAAAAACCCCAGCACTCCAAACAACCCTGTTCTCTCCACTCCCAGAGGCAGTTGGTACAGGACGCAAACACTGCCACTGGCCTTTGTGATTTCTTAGCGAATGGCCTTTGATGTTCAGGTTTGTTGAATGCCATGATCCATCTCTAGAAGTCCTGGCCTTCATTATACTCAGAGGAATCTTAATGCTCCAGATAAATGGATTTCGTGGTCTCACCTCAGGTCCCAGCAGGGACTACAATTACTAGTATGCCACATTTTTGGCAAGTTTTGTCCCGTTTAAATGAAGGATGTAGGCTCTGAACTTCTGCCTCCGCCCACTGGAGGAGTCGGATTCTGCAGATGGTAAGATGCATCTTTGCCTTTAGTCCCACTTCTCAGAACAGCCAAATACTTGAGGTCTGATTAACTAGCATTTAAGGACCCAGCGTGGAATGGATAGCTACAGAAATAGCATTCTTGCACTACCCCAGCATTTTAGGAAGGGACTGCCAGATCCATGTGGGAGCAGAGGAATCCTAAAACAATAAGGACAGACCCAGCAGTTACCAATTTATAAACAGCTTCCTGGAATCTTACAAATGGGCTCAAGCCATGAGAAGGGGATCCTTGCAAAAACAACATTAATAGAAATGGTTCCACTGCTTTGCTTTGCCCACATGAGGACAGGTAAAAGATGAGGTCACACAAAGTGGAACAGGCTGGAACTGTACAGCTCTAACTGTGTGGTTTACTCAGTCAAATTGACTTAACTCATTTCAAGACCAAATTTCCTCGAGCAACTTTGAAAATTCTGGATTAATACTAGAAGCTGTAATTAGATCTGAGCATTCATTGTCCCAGACATTGTCCCCAAAATTACAAGCCCAGTCTCATAACATCATCTGCTTTATGTTACTACATCATTAGGGTAATTTGAATTTATAGGGCTCTAAGAGGACTGAAGCATTTTCAGTTAAACAAAATACATCTATAACCTCATCACCCAAAGGGTCAATCTGGGCTTTCCGAAGAGGGGATTATTTTATTTCACACTTAGTAATTTTCATGCCTTTTCAGCATTTACAGTGAAGCCATTTGGTTTACAAGAGGGTATTGGGAATGCAGCCTTCTAAGCTGCCAGCAATTACATCCTGGGACTGAATGGTTGCCTGCAATTCTGTGGGACAGGATTTGACAACCAGGTAGATAGCATGGAAGGAACCAGCAGTTACTCCTAGTGGTTCAGCACTTAGTTCAGCAGTTTCAAGCTCTGAAGTCCACACTGATGACTGATTCGCTTGATCAAACAGAGCAGAACATGCAGGGGTTGCTTTACTGATAGATTGCCCTGCCCAGCTTGTAAAGAGACCAAGAATATCTGTCAAAGAGCTCTTTGTGTATCACAGCAAATTCTATACCATATGCATTAAAATAAAAAAGAAAGCAAAAGAAAGGCAGTCCTTCTTCAAAGCCAAAGTGCTACTCCAAATTTAGAAAGCTGAACTAGGTTTCTACCCAAGGTAGCAGTGGTTGCAGGTGCTAGTGAGATGCTTTGAAGGGATCACAGTTTGAATGTAGTCAGGATCAGGGAATTTAAGAGCAATTTGAGAAAGAACATCCAAATTATTCTCAGATCATTCATGTCTTAAAAGGAAAGAGAAAGAATGAGGTTCTCAACCTACTGCCTAGGTAAAGTAGCATAGGGTAAGGGTAAGGTAGATTTGAACTTACCTCTTATAGAATGGAGAGATAAGGGAAAGAAAAAAAATTAGATAGATGCTGAGTAAAGGGATGTGTGCTGCCAATTACACAGTTACCTGCAACTCTGGACATTACTAGCAATTTCTATTTCTTAGTGCAAATAATCCTGTATCCTAATAAGAGAAGCTTTAAATTAGGCATCAAATTTAAATTGACACCAAAAGGAACTGACCCCATAACTAAATGTTGGTTGTGATTCATGTAGGTGTGCTTGTACCTGGGTCATCTTTCTTGTATGCAAACAGAATATAGCCAGTGAGTGCTTGCTGTTTTAACAAGGATTGTTTCACAAAGCTGAAACAATCATGAGACCAATTAGTCAAGAGAAGGGTTAGAGAGCAGTAGTAGTCTAGAAAGCCACTCTCTGAGAAAGAGGCTACAAAAAACGTACTAACCTTAGAAAGGACAAATTTTGATAACTTGGAATATAAAAATAAAACAAGTTGATAACAAAGCAAAAGGACACAGAATATTCTGTAAGCAATATTTTCATTTTCCAGTCTGTTTTAACATAAGAGCAGTGCTGACAGCATACTGCCTCCTCATTAGCTAATGGGATAGAGCTGCCAGCAGCAGACCAGGCTGCAGGCTGAAACTACAGAGGCCTAGACAGAACTTCTCAGGTTGTAAAAAAAGCTGGATGAGGGTGCTCTGATCTGCTGACAAGACTTGCTAATAACTGGTCACAGAGACAACTCCCAGGAGCCTGGAAGGATGCTCACGTTGTGACAATATTTTAAACAGAAATACTGGCCTGCCAGACGGGCATCAGTCCCAAGTAAAATAGCATAAGGGCTGACTTGATTAATAGAAAAACAGGGGGATCATATAATTAGTACCAACAAACAAGTGTTTATTATAAGGTAGAACTTGCCAAATGAATTTGATTTTTATTTTAATGGGATCAGAAGTTTCCTTGCCTGCTGAAAGATATCAGTGTCACTGGACTGGACTCTTGCACATTTCACATGGTCTTATGTGACATGCTGATCAGGCAACTATGGCAGCTGAGACTTACCACAACACATTAAATGAATTAAACCTGGCTATATAACAAGTCACACAATGGAAGTGGGGATATTTTACTAAGCATAATTCTGAAGGATTTCCTCAGGAATTTCAGCTGTTTTCTTCAATACATTGTTAGCAACAAGGGAGGACACAATCAACAACCATGTCCTAATGCTACAGCTTTTAGTAAATGAGGGCAGCAGAGCTCACTGCTGGAATGATGCGGGTTGCTTGGCAAGTTGGAATGTTTTAATGTCTAACAACATAGATCTGAGTCTTACAGCCAAAGGGTCCTGCTTTGGAAAGCAGTCCCTTTGGAAGGTGACTAGGCTGACAGCAAAAAGCCCAGACCTCAGGATTTCCTAGCACAGTGCTGTAGGGAAATGGGCTCTCAGCACTGGAACTGCAACAGGCAATGTGTGCTGTCGCTGCTCAGTTGTGGTGTCACGTCTACCCCAGACACAGCAAGTGCAGCTTTGTTGACTGCCACTCAGGAAGGCTGTTGATAAACAGAAGAGTACTCAGGAAACAGCTGCAAGAAAGATGAAGGGGCTGGGATCTGATGTTTGATAACAACAGATTCAAGAAGCGCACATGGGTTCGGATTTTTAGGCCAATGGCTGATTTGCGCAGGGTTCTGTGTGTGTACGTAGGAAGACTAATTCAATTGTTACAGTTGTCTGTGTGACAAAACTGTAAAAAAGCCCTGACCAGCTGGATACAAACAGCAAAAAAGGCACATGTTTATTAGTAATGAGGATAATTAGCTGGAGCAATTCACCAGCAATCGTAGCAATTCTACTTGACAAAAAATTATTCAAGTCAAAATTAGATATTTTTCTAAAACCTGTGTAGTTCAAACAGGAACAAAATTTACAGAAGTCTACAGCTAAAACATACAGGTTATCAGATTAAATAAGCAGAAATGGTCTCATCTGCTCTAATCATCTGTTTTTAAATAGAGACAAATTCGAATATATATGTATATACATATGCATATATATGTATATGTACATACACACACACATATATATAAAATAAGAATAAATCTTAGGGCAAGTGTTTCTGTTTGTTCAAATGCTTTTTTCTTTCTGAGCAAGTGCAAAGATAAAAAAAGTGGCTTTAACTGCAGTGGCAAGCGGTGCTACTGAGGAGCATAAATGCCAACTGTTCTTATCACTTGTCTATTTCTATGCTCATTGCTGTGAAGCACAACAAACCACAAGTGATATGTGGCAAGAGGGCACGGTTTGTAAGCTTTGCTAAATAACAGAATTACAAAGTCCGAACAAAGCTAGAGGGCATTGCTTAAGTGCTTAATTCTCAAGAATAGGACAAACCTCTCAGGATTGCTGTTTCCAACTAGCTCTTTTTAGCAGCTAATTCTTCTAAGATGTGTATCAGTGTAGCTACTGCTCATTTGAGCTGCTGGAGCAGCTCAAACCTCATCCTGGAATGTAACCTGCAGCAAGACCAGTCACACAACCACACAAGCCAGGTAAAAGGAATAAGGTAAACTATATCTGCATGTGTAGCACTGGAAACTGTCACTCTCCTGCTGTTCAGGGACATCTGCCTGAACACCTGCAAAACCCTACTTCCTTTCAAAGCACCAGATCCCAGACACAGTGAAGGTAATTTAGCCTCAATAATAGAATCAATGACAGATCAATTCTTGCCACATCGCAGTTTACTACTGGGCGTTCACTAGCAGACAACTTCACTGTAAAGAAGGCTGGGCTGTATGTTGGAAATACCCACTCCAGCAGGAAGAATATTGTAAAGTTTCCAACCTGCATCATTTCCTAAAATGACTCAAGCAGCAATATTCACACAGATGTATCCTATGGCATATTTTACAAATTCCACACATTCATCAGTATAGTTGTAAAGAATATTAAAAATAAAACCTTTGCAAGCAAGGTCGATGTCTTGCAATGGAAGATCTGGTTCAATGCAACTGTAGCTCAAGCTTTCCTACCGTTCATAAACTGCACAAACTGCCATCAGCAGTTCCTTTAATTGAATTAGAGCCAGGTTGTAGAATCAGGAACCGTATTATCTACTCCAAGGGGATGACGATGTAGGCACGTGTTCTTTCAGAATGCGTATGTTCAACATTGGTTCCCAGGCAGGTCTGAAAGCATTGTAGCAAAATGTGTATTGGCCTGAAAGTTGCCCTGTTGTCCCAGAAAACAGGAGTGGCCTTTGGCAAACACTGGTGGAGATAACCAGACTCCACCTGAATGCTGCTTCTAAAAAAATAGTTCAGTTTCCTGCCACCTAGAACAAAATTATTATCTCCTGATGGCACCTGGTGCTTTTAATGTCAACTTGTTCAGCTGTGTCTGCATTATCCTTTCCATAAAACATGGGGCTGGAAAGGCCTTCCAGACCTCCATTTTCTAGAATAAGTTTCTTCTCTCCACAACAGCAGTTTGGAGACTCTATTAAAGTCTCCCTGTTCTGAGGGTTATAGGTATTTTTCTTGTTTCAAGACCAAGTTTATGCCTCGCCCAGTCATACCCTTTTGCTCTTTGACTTATGCTATCCTTTGGTTTAAAAATGTTTCTCTTCCTGTTTTTCATTCCTGCAGTGTATTTATAGATGGTAGACTCTTTCCTTCTCTCATCAAAGGGGTTTCTAGAGTTACTGGGAAATTAATAACCTTTTTCTGCACTTGTTTCAGAGCTAGGTACCTGCAAAGCTAGTTAAGACTTCATCCCTGCTTTGTACGATGCATTAATAACCCCTCATCCTTTCCCGATTATCAGGCCTGCAATTGCATTTTTCCCACCTGGCAAGTCAGATCCGGCCTTTGGCTGGCCCTCCCATCCTTCTCCCCCATCTGATTACACTTACATGCTGTGTACAGTGGAAATCTCTCTTGAACTGTGGCTCATGAGCACGTGTTTTGTCTTGCTGAATTGTATCCATTTCAATTCCATTACATTTTAAAATTCTCCATGAAAGTAAACCAATACAAATATTAAATAATATCACATGTATTGTTAGGAACACCATTACTCTCTACCCTCATCTCATTTCCATGCTGCCTGGTTTGTCTCCTCCATCTGTATGGTTCTATTCTCAGAGGACAAGTCTGTTCAAACGCTTTTTGCTGCTATATTCCAGTTCTTTCAGAATGCTGGAGTGAAAAGTGCTATACTTGGGCAAGATCCTGGTAATGTGTACAACAACTGACAAAGAAATTCCAGACCTTTATCCGTATTCAGGTATGTTGGTTTCCCT
Organism: Struthidea cinerea; assembly: GCA_013397865.1. Lineage (NCBI taxonomy): Eukaryota > Metazoa > Chordata > Aves > Passeriformes > Corcoracidae > Struthidea > Struthidea cinerea. Next base: position 164,920 of record VZTI01001373.1, on the reverse strand, counting down.
AATCAGTTCTCCCTTTGAAACAGAAAATCTGAATCGCAAACCTACTTTTGTTTATCCTTAGAGTTAATTTAAATAGAATCAATCTTTGATCACCCCAGCTAGCATAATGTTTTTCAGCAATCTCTTTATCATATCATTAACACTTGGAAGAATCATATTTGAAGTCGTATCATCCCTTGTTGATTCAGGTATATTTTGATGAGGAAAATCTATTAGATATTCTATCCAGGGCTATTGGACCTCACATTGATGAGCATTTGCTCTCAGTCTATTATCTGGGAGGTTTGTCTTTGTGTGATAGTCCCCAGTAATATATGGCTCTTTAATAACATCACAAAGACTTTGCCCAGATACCATTCTGATAAAAGAGAGAAGCCTTCTAGCACCAACAGGCAGAATGTTTTATCCATGCAGTCCTTCCTGGTTCCTTGCCACCTGCCTTGTCCTGAGCAAAAGACAGAAAGGGGAGCAGTTGTCATGCCTGGAATTTTCTGGATAATACAGATGGATTTCAGAGAAGTAATTTAGACAAAATCCGGGTTACAAGGAAGATTGAGAAGTTTGTAACCACAGCACAGAGTCAACCTTTTATGATGGAACAAACAAATAACAGGGCGCCTGCCATTCGTTCTGTTTGCACAAGTGTTTTAGACTGTGCCCCAGCTAGACACCAGCCAGAAGGGAACAGCTGGGAAAGCTGATTTTATTATTCATTCACAAAACATTTTCTACCATGATGAAAAAATAGGCTCAGTGATACCCTTGAATCTGAATCTCCAGCTTTTGCTTATAAAAGCAAAACCAAGGCCTTGGAAATATTACTGTTGAAAAAAGCTGCCACATCTTTCTTTCTGAAGAAGCCACAACTTGTTGAACTGTGAAGTCCTTCACAATACACAAGCCACAGCACTTTTATTACCACAAAGCAGCTGGCCCTTGATAGCACATGGATGTGTTGTGGGTTTTCTCTTCCATAAAAATATTTTTAGCATTTGGATTTTTCCCTGATTTTTGGTGGACTGCACTCCCCGAGGAATAGGTGGTGGAATGAAATGAACTTTCTCACATCTGAGCACCATGGGAATAGCTCTGCCCTCTGCATCCAGCCCATGGAGAAGTGTGTCATAAAAACAACATTGCTAAGTTACTGACTTAAATTGCAGCTTTCTTCCCAAGCACTTGGAAACATCCTCCTCCCACACAAACATGGAAAAGCTGATTTACAGCTTGTTTGGATCTCACAGGTAGGAGCTGATTTACTTTTGTCAGTTATCAGCAAGAGGGTGAGAAAAACTAGTTCTATAGGTGGCAAAACCCGAGCTGACTGCAGGCCATAAGAATGCTCTGCTCCATCTAACCAGCTCACTGGAGAGGTGTGGTTTTGGCACTGCATCGGGAAAAATTATACCAGATAAATAAATGCAGTTCTGACAGATTCCATTCCTATCCCTGGACAAGCTGCTTCACTTCCTTTGTTTCTCCATTCAATAGGCACCCAGCCAAAGTGTCCTTGAAGAGATTAGACTGACCATTTTGGTGGAAACAAGGCAAAAAATGAGGCCAAATGAGTGCAAGGCTTTGCACAGATAAACCCACTGGAAGGCTCACTTGTTCACAGGCACTTTAAAAATAAATTAATAATGTCCCTTTCAAGGTCCAATCAAACATCTGTAGGTCCAAACAAACATCATGTATGGGTTATACCTATACAACTCTCTCAGGCTGACAATTTCCAGCTTATCTATGAGCATTTCCAAGGGGAACTCAATGTCTGTAATCATCTTTAAAGTGATGCTTGAGAGAAAACTCAGGCATCCAGTCAGTCCCAATATGATTCTAGGTGGGCAGTGAGTTACTCTGCTGGGCTCCAATGAGTCTGAGCAGCTGGAAAGCAAGTGATTAGGAAAGCTCCCACCACAAATTGATATAACAGGCATTCCCTCAGATACTATATAATAGCTATGGAGACATCCCAGTGGCATTTTAATTCCTTACATAGGAAATCCAAGGCTAGAGGACAATTTCTTCCAGAATCATCATCTAGGTTTGTAGATGCAGAAAGAAGGGATCCCTTCAGAAAGGATGTACCAGCAACCTGACTTGTCCTTCTGGTCCTTGAGAGTGGGAAAGAGCTTCAAGTCAGGTGTTCCGCAATGGGAAGGTACCTACTCATTGAGTGTCAGGCCTCAAACAGATACAGCTACAATGACACACGGTCTGCTCTGTGGGGAGGCAAAACACTGGGAAAAAATCAAAGCAAGCTACATCCATGGGACTCCTTGCAAGGACAAAACTTTTTATAGCTACAGATTTATATGCAGGAGCAGAAGAGTAGACAGGAGTTTTAGTTAAAACATTTGAATGCTTCATAAAAGAAATTGCAGGAGAGTCACACAATATTTTGGATGAAGCAGTATCCCCTCAGGAAATGATCCATGAGAGCTGCTCCAGGGTCCCAGCGGACGAACAGCATTGTCCTGGCATGCAGAGGAAGGGGCAGGGTCCTGCCCTGTGGGTGTTTGAGGTAGAACAAGCCCAGGAGCACAAATATTTCTGTCACTGCAGCATTTTTACCTCACTGAGCAGTCTGGTAGCACTTCCAGATTCTTCAAATTGCCATGAGGCATCCAACTAATTTTCTATGCTTCTCTCATAACCGAGTTCATACTGCAAGCCTGGAAACAGAGCTAGACTCCACCAGGTCCATCCTGCCCAGGGTTAAGTCTTCTCCTCACACCTCATATTAAGCACATTACAAGAAACCACAAGAATGTGCTCCCATTTCCTAGTGGCAGCAGGATGTAAGCATAGCTTGCAAAATACTTTGCACGTTTCTGATAGCAGGTGCAATAGAAACATTATTTACCTCTATATTTTCCTGGCATCTTTCCTAGATCTTCCACGGAGCAGATGGAGAATGAGCAGCATTAACGCTGAGCTGTGGGTGCAATCATTCACACATGTCTAATACTCCTCTGAGTAACAATCACTACTTTCAGTGTGGAAAAGTGTGTTTACCATCACTAGAAGAGCCAGAACCCTTCCTTTGCTCAGCAACCCAGAAAACACTGTTCACAAGTGCTCCCTGGTCACTTGGAAGGGACTTCTTGCAACCACGAGCTCAGAGAGACAAGGGCTGAGAGTTACAACACAGGAGCAGTGATGAGGAAAAATATGTGAAGTATTTTCCTGCACCCCCAGGGGACAGGTCACAGTTCTATTAGCATGAAGCAAGAGAAAGGGGGGGAAAAGGCTTTGAGTATTGTAATCAAACCACCTCGTAGGACAAAGGAAATGTTCAGTTTCTTGCAGAACAGTGTGAGCAAGCAGATGCCTTAGAAGTGACAAATCTCACATCCCCTTCGATGCTTCCTCACCTTTCGTTTCCCAGCTCCCAGGAGGCCAAGAGCACGTGCCCTGTACACGATCCAGGAGCAGTGTGCTCAGCCTGGGAGGGCAGCAGCAGGTGCAGAGCACACCTTCATGGGGAATGTTCCACTGGGTGTAACCATACACTGCCCTCATGGCTGTGCTCAGCCGGGAACACAAGTAAGGTTTTCCTGGATCAGCCCAAATTTCTTGTAAAAAGTGTCAGAACAAATACCATGGGAAAAATACACAAAGAAATTTGAAAGTATTTGTATAGTGAATTTGTGTAGTGAAGCTGTTACACCAGCTCAGTCACAGCAGTTTAAATGCATATCCTGGTGAATGCTGGCATTCCTTTCCCATGTTTACTGGGTTCCCCAGACTAATACCCTGCAGTGTTCTGGACCCACTGATTTTGCTGTGGCCATCCCAACTAGGCAGGCAAAGAGAATACCAGTCACTTCCAGTTGAGCCTCATTGTCTCTAAGGACAATTGTGGGAACAAACACCTATCTGGCCTTGGGAAAGGCTAGTGCAAGACCTGTTCATATTCTCTGCTTCCCTTCCCTCTTTGCCTCCTTCCAGCCTTTGAAGGCTCACGTGACAAACTGACCTTCTGCAGTGAGTGGTGGGACAGGGCACTGCCAGGTCCCGCATTCCCATATAACCACACCACCGTGCGTGTCTGAGGGCAGGCAGCCCCCTCTCCTGGTGAAGGGCTCACCTTCACCAGCATCTCCAGCTCACCTATGGATACAGTTCCATAGGGACCGAGTTTCCCAGTCCCATGGGAGTTCATCTGACAAGCACAGACTGACTTCTCTGCATATAACCAACAAGCTCCAGACGAAAAGCAAAAACAGGAAAAAATTAGAAGACAGCATGTAGTAAATCTTTCATCAAAACCAGATAGCCCTCACCCTGCAGTTCAACCAGGTCAGGTTAGTTTACAAATATTCCTTCTAAGTGAAGGAAATGCTTGGAGGTAAAAGAGGTGATGAGTTATCTGCATTTCAGTCAGCCCTACTGTATGTTCTTCACACACACACAGTGAAAAACTATCACTGCCACATGTGGCTCTGTGTGAGTTGAGGAAACACAAGGTGCAGTAGGAATCCTCCCATGGCAGATGGGGGCTGTGACACAGAGCAATTAGATGACATGCTAAATGTGTCACTGTAAGTCTGTAGCACAGCCAAGGACTGAATAAAGATGTCAAATACCAGTGACACTCCTGTGCTTTCCTCGAGGGACTATCTAAAAATCAAGGCTATAAAATTCACCTAGGTGATACAGGCATGGATGAAAATACATTCCCTGGCAAATTCTATCCTTACCTTCATTTTTCAGAAGCTCTCCCTGTCCATCCCTCCCCTGACCTCTAGTGGCTTAGGCTCTGTTCAAAGGGAGAAGACTGACTAAGCCAAAGTGTCAATTGACTCTGCTAGTTCTGGCCCAGTAAAATGCAGTGCTTCTCTACTGAGAATGAGTGTATAAATAGGAAATGAATCCTAACCTCCTCCAAATGACATTGTAGAGTTTGTACTTGTAGAGTTTGAACTAGACAAGCCTTGTTTGCTATTACTGTTTGTGAGCCTGTTCCTGCAGAAAGCAAAGAAGGCTTTTCAGAAGAAATATTAACCTTGGCTTAGCCCTTCCTAAGCTCAAGCACATGCAGGTTTCTAAGGGATTGGTCTGTTCCTCCTGCAGACTAAACATGGGAGGGAAAGAATAGAGAAGGTGCCTTACAAACCCAGATAACACAGGGACAGAAGCTGGGACATTCTCCCCAGAGACATGCACCAGCACAGCAATGGCCAGTTAAAACATTAATGTTCCTGTAACCCAGACGTGGTTGCCTACGAAATATTCTTGTGCAGGTAAATGGATGAAAACATGGCATGCTTTAATTTTGGGCTTTGGGTGAAGGGTGCCATAGACACACAAAGTGCTGTTGGCTTCTTCAGCGGTATGCAGGCCACTTTATGAAGTCTGGATTCTTTATGAAGTACTGAGACTTGAACCAGAACATGCCCAATATCCAGTTTCTTTGCTCAATTAATGCACTGCTTATAAGTACAACTACAAGGTCATTGTGCCTTAGCAATCAAAACTATGTGGCACAAATACGGACATGCCGATGTGTGGGAAAGATTACAGAAGAAATTGACTCTCTGCATTTTCTAACCAGGAATAATTCCAGGTAGTCAATGGCTCAAAAGTTGCTATTGACTTAGAAATGGATTTCCCATAATCTCCTTGTACAGAGGATGTAGTAAATAGCAAGAGAAAAGTGGGAAAATGAATCTGGAAAAGATGTGTTATTGCTCAGTAAAAGACAAAGGAGGTCTTCCCTGTTATTTTTAACTCCAAGGACCTGGTCTCTTTCCCACCTTCAAGTCTGGAATTTCAGCCAAAAAACAGATCCCAGACTACCTTCAGAGCCCTTCTAGGTGATGTCTAAAACATCAAGATACCAGCAGGAGTCCCTGCATGCACTTGTCGGTAATGCTAAGAATAAAACCATTTGCAGGATTAAGATCCGCTTGTGTACGGAAAGAGAACAAAAATTTTCCCCTAAATTTATTTGCAATCAGTTTTTCAAACTCTCCCTGTTCCTGGCATCACACAGTGTTCCTTGAGGTAAGTAGAAATTATCTTCCACTACAAAATACGTTTTCTGATGTTAGAATAAAAGAGACATGGATGGAAGCTGATGCAACAGACATCCAGTTTGCTTTGAGCAGCACATTAGTCACACACCTGCAGAACATCCAGGTGTCACACAGGGTGTGGCAGGTACCACTGAATATCACATATGTAAAAAATAAATCATCCAAGCTGCGGGCAGAGGGTGCATGGAGGAGTACGAAGTATTCCAGCTTTCCTACAGAAATTACAAAAATAGAAGTGCTGGCTAAAACTGTTAGTTTTACAGCAATGCAGTTTATTAGGCTGTTCATCCATGAACATTCCCAGGAGAGATTGTTATTTTCAAATTTCTTCTACCCAGCCCATTGAGATGGGTGAGAGCAGCCATATTCTCCTGAAAGCTAAAGTATCTTCCTCAGAAATTGACCTCAGCCCAGGTTTGCAGAGGGGAAGCCGAGCCAGAGCCGTTCAGGCATTTCCTGCTGACATTGTTCAGATCTATCTTTATGCTGTGACCATCCTGGAACTTTCCCTAGCTCTTGGATTCAAATCTACAGAAATTGGCAACTGCCCATCAGTCCCCATTCCCTCTCAGAACTGCCCTATATCACATGCAGAAATTCTGAGATTCACTTCCCTGTTCCTAAAACTTATCCTGCCCTTGTTTGTTGTTGCAGGGCTGGTTTTGCCATATGTGCCTTTTGAAAAGGAAAGACTCGTATTTAAGATCAAATTAGATTTTGACATGTGTCCAGTTTTCTGCGACTTTTTTTTCTCAAGACACTGCTTTGAAGCAACTAAAATTATTCATTTGGGTTAAAAGTAACATCATTTGATTATATTTCTTTTTAGATATCTGTGACTCTAGTGAAGGATGGATAGAAATGTCACCACTCTGAGGGCCACTCACTGACACGTGGCCCAGCTGCCAGATCCATTCCCTGCCGTATCCACAGTACTCACATCACACACCCCTCCAGGGCAGGCCCAAAATTTGACCACAAAGCCACAACTGTCGTGTGTCCCTAAGGACACAGAAAAGTCAGGTCACTGCAGGGGCCTTTGGTCTCTGAGGAGGCACTGCTGAACAAGCAGTCCTAGGACAGTCCAAGGACATTTTGTGCTATGGGTGAGACAAGCTTCAATGGTACCAGTTAATGGGAACATCAAAATTTGTTTCTAACTTGAAACCCATAATCAGTTTAACCTTGAATATTCAGGATACATCACCCACACCTACACGAGTTTAGCATCACTCACAGCAGTGGCCTTTGCAGGAGATTTAGGGTGTGTCTGTACACATTTAACTAGCAGAAGATAGCTTGATTTCACAAAGAGGATCTACAGAATTAGATCAGTTAATGCTGCCAGTAAGATTTCACCGCTACAAATTACCATAGAGACCAAAGTCTGATCCAATCATCACGTCTACAAAAAGACTCCCACTGGTCTCATTCTTTAAAATCAGAGAGGTTCCCTGAGACTTTAGCTAGGGATTTTCCTAAGAGCTCCTAATGGGAGCACATATGTCAGTCATTAATGCTTTAGAAAATATCACTTCTCACACACCATTGCATTTTATTACTTAACCTCAGCCTAATTTTCTTATTGTTATTTACACAGGGTTCATTACCTTTGCCACGCCCGTGGTGTGATACTTGAGGCAGTCCTTTGCAGGGCCAGGAGCTGGGCTTTGCTGAGTTGTGAGTCCCTTCTGGCTCAAAATATTCTGTGATTCTCCCCTAGTTGCTGTCCAGCTCACCCTTTTGGATGTACTTCCCCTCACAAGCACCCAGTGACATTGGTGTCCCCCCGCTGTAGCAGTGAGGCCCAAGCCATGTTGAGCACATCTCTGCTGTACTGGGGAGGGACTGAGGTGCCTTGGTAACTTAGAACAGGGTTTAAGAGACTCAACACTATCCCATAGGAAGGGTGTGGCAGGTAGGGTTTCTCCAAGTCCTAGGCAAGCGACTTTATTATTTTTCTGCCATAATTCCTTTTAAAAAAAAAAAATCTTGGAGGAAAGCCTACTGAGTCCATTGGGGAGTTTTTCAGGAGGAGATTGCTGTCAGCTTGGATGCCATTGTGGGGATGCTGCTGTTCTTACACATCTACAGCTCTTCAGCATAGAAACAGAGAAAGAGACCAGAAGCAGAATTAAGAAAGTAAAAACAATTTTCTCCTCGTCTTTCTCCTGGGGGATTCTTGTTTAGATCCACTTTGTCATGATTGTTTTGGAGTTTAATGCTAGTAAGAATAAATTTAATTGCAATCTTGATACTCCCTCTGATATCATAATGGATACATGTAAATAATTGGAAGGGAATATTCTTTTTTCACTGCACTTTCCCATAAAAGAAGCCAATGAAGGAAGAACCGTGCATACACTGGTGTTGATAATTCATGCTCCAGAGAGGTGCTCATTCTATACCAGAAGACCCTGGACTGGATTGCATCCTCAGTAGTGTTAATTTACATTCCAGGCTTCCAAAGACTGGATTTGGGATGTCTTCCAGCAAATGAAGAGATTCCCTGTGGTCACTTTGAAGTGGTACATGGTGGTTATTTTTCTTCCTGTTTTGGTAAGATGGGTTACTCCAAGTATGCTGCCAATTCCCGTTCATTTCTCTTTTACCATCTGTTTCTGGTAACTTTTGTATGTGCCAGACACGTTGGATATTTATTACTCATAGTTAATGCAACTTATCTGGGAGCCTCTCCCTGCCTATTTTCCCCTTTCTTTCTGTCCTGAGAAAGTGGTAGTGGAAAGGGAGAGAATAATGATGCTGTTATCCACAGGATGCCTTGACTTACCACCACTTAATTAATAGAATCTTCATCAACACATCCCGATATACTGTAGCAGCAGTTATTAACACCATGGTTGTATTTCAACAAGTTTACCTGTTCATGAAGTACTTTTGATTGCCTCTCAATTTTGTTGCTCACAGTCATAGTCCACAACCTTCCCACAACACAGGAGCTTCTTTGCAATTACAGGGAGATGCATAAAGTGGAATCATCATCATCAACACAGAGGAGACCTAAAGAAATGTTCCTCTTTTACAGTACTCAGGCCAGGATATTTTTGAGACAGAAATCAACTCCATGGCATGATTTTCTGTACTATGGAAGGATGGTTACAAAGACACAAAGAATTATTAGCCCAACAGAAAAATATAATATGAAAAAAAAGAAAGTGATGTGAAACAAGGGTACTGGATCCACACAAGTGCTGAAAAAAGGCTGGAATATCCCACTCACAGATGGAACATCAGCCACTGAGGGTGACCTTGCAGGCAGTGCACGTTTGGCAGCTTTGTTTTAACACTTAGGAAGGAATCTACAGAGCTGTTCATCTCTTTGTGCTGGCTGGAAGAAAGAGAGCCCAGTAAAGCAGGGGCCAGTCAGGGGTACCAGGGTTGAACTTAGAAAAATAAATGCAAAAGAAATACATGAAAAGCTTCTTCCTGTATGTGACCTCACTGCCAGAGTTACACAGCAGCACTGGCCCACTGAGTGTCTGGGCTTGAGCTGGCAGCCCATGCACCAAGTTGCTCCATCTGCTCACAGAGTGAAGGAACACTCCAAGCCAGAGCAAGAAATGCCCCTCGAATTCAGATCTGATGGAACTCAGCAAGACCTTGAGATCACTGCAGAGTTTTAGGTTCTGAAGAAGCTGCTGCTGATGCCAAAATAGGCATCTTCATCTTTCAGCAACACTAGTGTGCAGACAGCCAGTGGAGCTGTGACATTTAGTAAAAAATAAAAGTAAAAAGAAACAAATAAAAGGAAAAGGTACAGTTACATTTACTGGGTGAAAACAGTCCATACAACAATTCAATTCCAGCTTCTCTTCACCAGTAGTCTACAAGTTCATTTTTACCCCACTAAGATAAACAGAAACATTGCCATCACAGAGATTTACTCTGAAAGAAAGTGTGCAGAGAGCTGCTGGTATGACAGCAGATTTCTCCTGACATTTTGTTTTGATATCTTCTGTGTACTTAGTGACAGATCTGACAGCTCTTCCTCAAGAAGTTTTCACATAACAATGCAAAAAGAAAGAGTAAAACTTACTGTTTGTTACGAATTTCTGTTTTGGGGGGGTGGGGTTGTTTGTTTGTTTTTCTGCTTACAATAAGAAGCTGTTTAGCAAAGCCAGTTGCAGGCCATAAAGCCCATGCATTTAACTCCAAAAAGCGCAGTTAGTACTGCAAGGCCCTTAATCCTTTTCTGGGAAGTCACAGCGAGGATGCAACTACCTTGTATAGGTGACAATGATTCCTTACCCTCAACAGTCACAGCATTCCAGGCTTCCAAATCCCTGTCCACTGCCCAGCAACAGGATTCTCTTAACATCAATGCAGTTTTGCTATAAAGTGAAAAGCACAATTTACACAGCAAGAAATATTGATCTTTCTTAGGAAAATCCTTCAAGTCCAGTAAATGACATTTAATTAGATGGGCAGAGGGAACACAGAAGTAGTAGTCTGAGAGAAGAGAACAGAGAATTCCTGCCTGGGACAGGGAATAAGAACAGTATGAGAACAGTTGTTGTCTTTTTGCTATTTAAATGGAAAGAGGAGAGGGCAGTAGGGAAAAATGTCAGTGAAGAGGAGCTGTCTGGCAGACAGAAGCTCTAGAGCCTGTACTGGGGTGGGTGTGGTTCCCCGGTCAGGACGACTCTGCCCTTCCCAGGAGAAGTGAATTAGGAAAAAGTAGAAAGGGAAGCCATAGTTTGCTCTGAAGGCTAAGGCGGGAACGATTCTCTTTTGCTACACAAGGAGCACAGGACTAGCAAGAGTTCCTCACCCAGGCACAATGCAAAGATTTACAGAAGACATGCTGTGGGAGCTAATCAGGGGTTTGTTAAAATATGTATGTGCACTAAATAAAATATCAAGTGGTATAAATACATCTCTGTCCCAGTTCATTCTGCCCTGTCAGGAAAGCACCACAATCTATACAGCTTCACAAGGGCTTTCTTCTGCATGGCACTGAACGTCAGTCATCAGATCTTTTGAGTCCTGAGAGCCACATGTCAGACATCAATCATATTTTGGTGTTTCTTTGCATATCTGTCCCTGTTAAAGTCCTAGGATTGCTTCTGAGTTTATACTATTTTGTAGCTCTTTGCTTTTAAATTCACCATTATGAGCTGAATGTGCAGACTCTAATTGTAAAAATCTCTTCAGTTCTCTGGTTTCCATGCAGTGGGACTTACAAAAGCACCACAACACAGCTCTGCAGCAGGGTTAGTTTGGTCTCTTACCAGGTGAAGGTCCATACACATTAAGGAGCAGCAGGTGCAAATGTCCAGCTGCTCCACTGACCTCTGTACCAAGGCTTATGCCATCACAGTCCCCATGCCCTTGGGTGGGATTCACCTCTCCTGTGCAGTCTGACAGCTGGGAGCCACAGCTACTGACACATCACATCCGTTCTTTTTGCAGTCCCCACTTGTAAAGAGGGCCCAAAGCAAGGCTAAACCAGCTCTTACAAGTCTCTCTTGAGCACAGCTGCCACATGTCCAGCATTGTACAGTCCTTGCCCTTTCTCTGGCCTCCTTAGGGCACTTTCTGTGCCCTGTCTGGGGGCAGCTTTCTCTCATTGCCAGGAAGGAAACACAAGTGCTGATATGTCCTCCCTGCAGAAAGCTCTCCTTGCCCTTTCCCCAGGAGGGAAGGCATTGTGGGTTAACAGTTCACTTCCACCAGGATCCTTTAGAATTTTTCAAACACAGGTTATTTTAGGGTTCTAAACCAATAATTGTTTAGTTTCTTTTATGCTGTATGGAAAGATCTGGGCAGAACTGCATCCTCAGCACACACTGTCTCTTTCTCTGATGCTGTGCCTTCTTTGGCACACTTGAGATTCCAGCAAAGTCCAGAGATCTCTGGCACAATGTTCTAGCACCGGCCACCATCTATCCCTTAGGACCAACAGACTTCTACCCACACAGAGTGAAGCTTAGGCAGGTTTTCATAAACACATTGGGGCAGAATGGCATCTTTTGATCACTTTCACATAAGCTCCATCCCTGTGAAGCACATCCCAAAGTGTCTGTCCTTGCAGGAGGAGGCAAAAGGAGCTGAGTTCAGATGAAGATGATTCAGCTCTTTCTTGCTAGAAATTGCTGTCAGAGCCCATGATGCCATGTTGATTTTTGCCTTTATCTTTAATATATTCTCTGTATTCTTTACACATATATTTGTAGCTCTGTAGTCTATTATTGTCGCTTACCTTCAGTATTTTCTTAGGCAGAAAAGACAAAACACATTCCAAGACCCCTATCCTATCTTGATTCTCATTAGAAACCAAGGTTGAGACCAGCTCTTCGAGACATAATTTTATAAACGAAGTTTAGTCCTCATCTGAGCGGGGAGGATTTTGAGGGTACTAGAACTGGGGGCATGACTTCACCAAGTATGCTTCTAACAGCGGACTCTTGCTAACTTCCAAAATCTATAAAAATTGTATATGTGCTGTCTGCATCTTCAGCATTTTCCACCTGACAAATTGTGCACCTAAGGATTCTTATATAAAGGTAACCCCTTTTTATCACCCTAACTGTGTCTGGCTCATAATTCTAGGACCAGAGAAAAAGCCTTCACCCATTTATAATCTATGAACTGTGTCAGTTTTACTGTATGAAGGATTAAAGCCCATAAGATCAATAATATATGGAGATACAAACCCCGCTGAAATGGGTCAGTGTTTGTAGGACTAATAGCACAGCTGGTAGAAAGAAAATCACTCTCAAGCTAATACATTACTTTTCTGTAACTCCACCTGGTTAATTTGGACAATACAGTCCCAGTTCTTAAATAGCTGCAGAAATGTCATTCACCAGGAGACGTGGCTGCTTTGATTCGCTTTGATGCACTGTCATCTGGTGATGCAGGGTAATCTGCAAATTGACTCGAGGCTCTATATAAACTGCAAGCTTCAGATTGGAAAAATAAAGAAAAGGCTGGTAAACAGTCAGGAAGTTATTTTGTTGTGTGGTGCCCATGCAGTTTGACATACTGATTAGAGGAAGGCAAAAGCAAGTCCTACAAGGTGCCAGGCAAAATCTCCTGGATGTGACCATTTACAAAACCAGGGGTGATACAGCCCGGTGTTGGACACTGTGTAGGTTACCCAGCTCCAGAGCACGTGAAGAACAAATACCTCTGGCCCTCTTCATCCTCACACCCCAGTACCTGAGAGAAAAGGAAGCTGCAAGAACATTTGACATCTCAAAGATTCCTGTGAAATAACTCCCATTTGTAGTAAATCCGCTTTGCACAGCTCTGTATGCTCAGGCTGGGCCTGTGTTACATTTGCATGCAGCCCATCTGTCTCCAAAGCAGATACTGCCCTTCACAGCACAGCTGGCACTTGCTGCACCAGCAATACCTGAATATCTCTTCTAGACTGTGATGTCTCCTCACTTTGTTCACCTCTACTGCTAAATAAATTGCAAAGGGAAGAATCTCTTGCTTTGATTTCTCTGCAGGTATGATCTGTACTTTTTTCATTATGGTAACTAAATTCTAGAGCCCTGCAAAGTGGTTACTGTGCTTTAAAGCATGAAGATGAATCTGTACTGACTTCCAAATCAATTCCTCTCACCTGTTATTGCTTCTGGCTACATCAAAGTTCGGGTAGAACCACCAGAACTGACACCTCGGCTCAGCTTCTAGGACTGTGGTAAACTCACAGCCAAACTCCCTGATGCTGGGCTGCCAGAGAGGCTGAAAGGGGTGTAAGGCACTGCAGAGTTCCCCCCAAACACCTCGGAGCCCAGTGTATAAACCTGCAGTTTCAGTGTCTGAATTAACCCTGGCCAATACTGTGCTAACAGCAGAGGACTCTTACTGTCCTACTACTACAGCTTTAAGACTGGAGTAGACAGAGATGGTACATTCAGCCTGTAGGACCCATCGGAGGCCTTGTGCCCCAAACTGGCCAGACTGGTGTCAATTGGTCATTGCTGAGCAGCACCTGGGCACAGAGAGCAGAAGAATTTCACTTCAGCTTAGGAAATCCTGCTCCCACAGGAATCAATGGTACCAGTGACTGCCATGGGTGCTGATGCCAAATGTTTTGAGCTGTCACACTCTCCCATCCCATTTAGACCAGTTGGAAGGGTATTTTATTTCTTTGCACCTCTGTCCCTAAACATCTGAACCCAGAGACACAACCTGCATCATATGAATGAAGAAGGTGCCTCGTGTTCATCAGTACTTGCTCAAGCTGGCTTTTAGGGGAGATTTAAATACCAGCTCACCACCAGCTGCCCAGCTGAGTCCTCTTCTGAGCTCTGAGGCTAATTTCTGAAACCACTGAGAGGATTTTATCCAGGGTCTATTAGCCACTGTACAGCAGGAGGTACATTGTCATGGAACAACAACTTGCAAGGAAATAGCTCAGATTTACAGTGCAACTGAACAGAGCGGGAAATTAAATAGTCCCAGGTGTAGCCTGAGTAAGTTCCTTGTAACAGGAAGAAAAAAAAAAAAAAAA
>VZTI01001373.1:84060-144502 GCA_013397865.1 Struthidea cinerea | reverse complement strand
GCGGGGGGGGGGGGCGGCAGGCGGAGAGACAAATTTTCAGAGTGGGGAAGCAGAGATACAGATTTGCTTTGGGTTAAATGAGGTTTTTCAGGTGCATAGAAAGAGCTGTAGCTTTTGACTGTAGAGCTTCCCAGCCCAAATGAAGTATTTTACTTTGCCTTTGTAATATGCAAGACTTATATAATTCTTAAATTTTTTCCCCATTTCAAGCTTTATATTTCTTGAGTAAAAGTCAGTTTTTCAACTGGCAGTCTTAGGGCAAAATGCTTTGGTATTTTAAAAGTGCTATCCTTTATCCTTTTGAGTTAAAATTATTTGCAAACTGCTTCAAAGGCCAGCATCACTGGTCAGGCATGTAGTGCTGAGCACAGCCACGGTTTCTTACTGCAGTCCCAGTTGTCCGGGATCAGGGCACAATGTCGTACGGACACATCCTTTGTATTCGTGTCTGATAACATATTTTACGTTATCAAGGACTTTGAACACTCCATATCTAAGGACACCCTTGCAATTTCTGGTTTGGTCTGTTTTAAAACTTCTGGTCAGCACAACAGGATTAAGAAACCTGAATTTAAGAGGAAGGGCAGAGAATGGCTAAAGCTCCCTGAATTTGAATACACACCATTGTGTCTTTACTGTCCGGGATTTTCCACAACTGTCCTTCCAGCACAGTCTTTATCTGGATATAATTGAGCTGGTAAGTGGCAAAGAAGAACCTGAAGAGCTCTGTCTGATCACTGCAGCAGAGATTAAACTAAAGCTATTGTGTCACAGGCCACTGGATTTTCTTCCCTCAGGTGCTGAATGCAAACACTTCGCTAATGAGTGAAAGCCCAACTTCTGGTCACAAGGAGAGAAGACACCAAGGGTTTGGTGGTTATTTCCAAGAAATGGACAATGACAAGACAGCAGAGCCATCTCTTTGTTGTGCTGCTGTGCCTGACTGAGAGCGGCTCTGTACTACCCCAGAAGATGGGACTGGGAGCGAGTCACCGAGTTACTGCACCTTCTGGAGCTCCCTGTTCACTCATCTGTGCATGGCTGAGGCACAGCCCACAGCCTTCCCCTCAGCACCACCCTCAGCTGCTCCAGGATCAATTTCCCCATGAACTGTAGGGGAAAATGCACCTTTCAGGGCAGAAGAGAGATTTGTGAGAAGTCATTGGGAGAGAGTGAAATGCACAGAAGGCAATGGCTGTGAGCAACTGCTCAGGCAGCCCCCACAGCCCTTGTTGGACACCTCATCAGCGATGGGCTGACCCACGGCCTCTCTGCTGCTGCAGCTGCCTGCCAGCAGCCGACCCTGCAGTGCTACTGCCCCTCTGCCCAAGAAAGAGCTCATCAGAATCCCTGTCACACCGACCTTCATAAATACTGGGTTTTCCCTTCACTCTCTGCCTATCAAGAAGCATTTGGGAATGCTGATAGAAGCAAAAGGAAAAAATCTTTCCCTTCAGAACAGTCCCAGCAGGAGCCTTCTGTGTCTCCCTCTGAGAAAAATTGGTTTTGTGATACACTTAACGACTGGGGAACCACACAGTGCAGCAGGCACGAGGCAACAAGCAGCATCCTCCACAACTTAGACACTTCCAAGCTTCCCTGCTGTTCCAGTGCTGCAGAAGATCTGCCTCCCAATGCATCCACCATCCAGACCCCATCTGGGAAGCCTGTGGGAAGCAAAGGCAGACAGTCAATTTGACTGTCACTCACTCAGACAAATCAGTGCCAAAATGAGTCCAGAGCTTAGATGTCTAAACTGCTTTCTCCATTGTCACCAAAACCTACTTTTCAAGCAAGACTTGCCAAGGCTTCAAATCTTAACCAAACTAATCAATCTAAATGATGAAATTGGAAAAAATAGAAACGGAAGAAATCTTATAAAGCACAAAGCTGTTCTACCACACAGGCAGATGAGGCCATAGGGATAGGAAACACACTTTGCTGTCTAAAGGGGAAAAATGATGAGCTGTGGGATGTGTTTTTCAATGGAAGATCAAGTTTCCATTACCCTTGTCATTCATAGGTCAAAGTCATCAAAACTCTACAGCAAAAAGGAAAGAGATGCACCTGTGCTACCAGAGAGTGAAGGATGAGGACAAAGATAGAAAACCAGAGACAGAGAGGCCTTTGACACTCCTCAGGAGAGAAAGGCTTTTTCATGGATTTAAATTAAAACTGTGCAAAGAGAGCGCTTTGCTGATAAACGAAGACGGACTGCTGCCATTAGCATGAGCAAACTTGTCTGACACATTTTGTCTGCAACCTTTGCTGTGACAGGGAAGGCAGAACCTCGCCAGATTGTTGTGGCTAAAAAATTATAAATCACCAGAGGAGTGGTGAAATGAAATAATTTAAAACAATTTTTTTTAAATCCACTTACCATTAAGGATTCAACACCAACACATTATTTCCTTTATAGAAACAGGGGAAAGTTTCTTTTTGCCCAGCTTAATGTATTGGATTTGTGTAGCAAGGTTTTGGTAGCAGGGGTACAAGATGGCTTCTGTGAGAAGCTGCTGGAGAGTTACTGTGTCTGATGGAGCCAGTGCCAGGTGGCTCCAGGATGGACCCACTGCTGGCCAAGGCTCATTCAGCATGGCATTTGACCCAAGACATTTGATACCAGCAAAGGGCATCAGATGTCTCTGATCCATGCTGCTTCCACACTGAGCAGCAGAGCAGGCAGAAGCAGGACACTGTTGGGTGCAGACCTGGCCAGGAACGATGACTTCTCTGCATTTTCCATGACCTTCTCACCCTTTGGACTCCATGGCAGCTGCTGACTTAGCAGGTCAGCCACTGCCAGGGTTGAACACTGCCAGGTACCAGAAGGATTTACACTCTCAAGCTAGTTGCTTCTCTCTTCCATAACAACAGCAGCATTATTTCCCAAACTGAATTTGCCCAGCAATCCAGCCTGGACCTAACACTGTATCCTGTATGTGACAGTACACCATTCCATTGCCGAAACTCCCCCTAACCCCTCCAGCATGCTTAATG
The DNA here is from genome assembly GCA_013397865.1 of Struthidea cinerea. Taxonomy (NCBI): domain Eukaryota; kingdom Metazoa; phylum Chordata; class Aves; order Passeriformes; family Corcoracidae; genus Struthidea; species Struthidea cinerea. The sequence goes on along the minus strand of VZTI01001373.1, from coordinate 141,502 downwards.
ATGAATGAAGGACTAAATTTGTTCTCAGTAGTTAAACACTTGAGGCAGATACTGGATGACATGAGAGATGAGAGTGTATTGAACTTGTACCAGGCCACCGCTTTCCCCTGTTTGCATGGCCAGGCGTGCGATAGAGGTGTCCAGCACACACCACATCAGCGTGATTTAATGGTGATTTAATGGAGTTCCCATCAGTGTGGTGCAATCCTGGAGCGCAGCCTTTCCCACAGAGAGGAGAGCAGAGACAGGCTCAGATAAGCATGTTTCACAAGAAAACAAGAGTATTTCCACCTAACTTTGTTCTTTAAATGTGTGTGAAGACGTAAACACTTGGTGTTCTGGAGGAGGACAGCTGTTCCTCCTGGGCCATGAGAGGCCGTTCCTCAGGGAGTCAGCAGCTCACCAGAGCACCCTGGTACCTCTCCAGCTTTCAGCCTGCTTCCTGCTGGGCAGTCTGCTCCATTCTTATCTGATTCTATTCCCTGCAGGGCAGCACTGGGAATATTCCCTCTGAAGTGAGGGAGCCGTGAGCACAAGCACTGGGTAGGGGCCTGAGTCCGTCCGCCCAGCAGGCACCCCCGGGGAGGGGCTCGGCGGAGAACGGTCCTGACCATCACTGTCAGAGTCTCATGCAAACCCCTCAAGATCACAACCACAGAGCCTGAGGAAGGCAGAAGTTTGACAGTAATGGGAGAAAAGGTCAGGACCATCCAGATGTTCCAGTGCTCTGGAAGCCAAAGATCAAAAAAAAAAATACTTGCAATGTATTAGAAGTGTTAGTTCAGCTGGGTCTTCTGTGACACTGAAGTCAATCATCAGTGTTAGCATGACAAATTACCAGCAACTCTAGATTGTTAATTCTCCTTAAGGTCTCAAATGTCCATGGGTGATGGATTTGACTCCAGATCCACTTTATACAGGGGTTGAGACCAGCTTTCACCCATAAACTAATCTCACAAACCTAAACCAAAAAACTATAGAAAAAAGTTTTGATTAAATCCAACAGACAATTCCACAAGAATGATGTGCTGAGCTCTGCTCTACAATGAGCCCCTCCCTTCCCAAGCAGAGCTTTTCAATAACAGTGAAGATTCCTGAAATCTAATTTATTTTTTTTTAATTATTAAGAGGTTGTCCAGGAAATAGCATTTAAAGCTGATGTCAGTCACTGGAGTTGTTTGGATTGCTTCCGAAACAGCCTCGTGCAGCAGAGTCCAGTATTTTGGCAGTCAGCAATAACAGGTATTACATGAGAGCTCAGAAATCAGTTCTTTCATGTGATCTCATCCCCTCGATGAACACACCCTTTAATTAACCAAGCAGCGCAGTTGGCTCACTCCTGTAGCAGCACCACTCACTGACTGTGTGCAGAGAAGCTGCTGCAGAGAGGATGAGTCCATTAAAGAAAGAGAAAACTGCCCTACAGCCTTTCAGGGAGATTATACAACTGCATCAAAGTTAAATTGACATGAATCCAATTCTCATTTCACTGTTTGCCAACAAAAGCTCATGAGTGACATGGAACAGTCTCTTCACTTTTTAACCAAAGTCTGGAATGCAGATTCAATTTTTATTTTGTCTTTGGTCTAACCTTAGAGGAAGTCTGCAAAAGTCATTCTTTCAGGTTTTAGTTCACTAGGGGTCTCCTGAGGCACCAGCCCTGGTTGATCCCCTTCCCTGCCAGGTGCTGGGGTCACTCCTATAAACTGGACGGGGCTACTGCTCCGCTCCCCAAAAACTTCACCAACAGAGAGCCATCGGTTTCCTTCCGTGCGCTGGGGATCACTGCGAGACCTTCCAGCTCCCTTCCCCAGCCACAGGTTTGTGTCAGCAGGGACTTTCAGCGAGGACTAAAGCTGAACAAACCCCTCACCCGAGAGCGCTGTGGCTGTGGCCGTAACTCCCCGCGCACACGGCAGCGGCTCGTGCTGTTCTCTGCAGCTTCTTCCCGCTTGCTCTGGAGTTCAGAGCACAGTCTGGGCAGGGAGAAGCAGCACTGGCAGCTCGATCAGCGTGGCAGGAACTCAGCGGGGTCAGCTCTTCACCCCAGCCCGGATGAAGGTGCCACCGCAGCCTGCCGTGGGGGAACGATACCCAGCCAGCTCCTGTTTTGCCCCGTTTTTGAAACCAATGTGACCAGTAGGGAGTTGTCAAACCTTCGATATTTAATTTGGGGCACTACGATAAGACTCAAAATTAAGCTGGATCCAGGGCAAAGTAATTAAAAACATGACTGGGGAATGGTCCTACTCGCACCTGCCTCAGGCACCTTAATCTGCCGCAGAAACACGTCAGCGTCCTCCCTGCGGGGTTCAGAGGAAGAGCGACCCTCCTCAGCAGCGCATGATTAGAGACTTTGAAGTTGCAAAAGCTACATGAATGCCAGAGGGAATCTTTTTGTTCATCCCGGCGGCATTCACTGCAGGGATTATCGCTAGGAACGCAAATGAGGCGAGCATGGGTGCAGTGACAGTTTGTAATCTATTCTGATGTCTTCACATCACCTTCCTGCTCGGAACAGCCCTGCTGCCTGTATGCACTGCCTGATAACAGCAGCAGCTTTCAGTCTTCTGTTTTAATGTACAAAGCCGTTAAAATTCACTTTTCAGCAACTACCTGTCATGAGTTTTAGGAGAAATTTGGGGTTGTTGTACCCAGCAGCCGATTAAAGCTGCAGAGTCAGAGCCCCAAAGTGCTCTGGGCTCCCGTTGGACTCGGAATGATCTTTCCCTTCAATAGCCTGAGCAATGGTAGAATATTCACGTACAGAATTGTCCGTACAGAACCAAAACTGAGAATTCATTCCTGATAATTCTATCTGGAGAGGACCTGCCTCACACAAACCGCAAGAGACTCCACAGCTGAAGCCCTTTCTACCAAAGCAATATCAGACCTATTTGCAAACTCTAAACAAGTGCAGTTATTCGAACAGGGAGCACTATCTATCTCCACTAAGCAAGAAAAATACAATAAACTTGGCAGCTTGTCTTAAAATCCGGGAATGCTGGATTCTAGCACATTTCCCCAGCCAGCAGTGTCTTCCCTCCTGCTGTTCAGTGACAGCACACACAGAGCAGTGTCCGTCAGCCAGTGCACGGGGGAATTAGTGGGAAAAAGCTGTTTCAAGGGCAGTTTCAAGCTGCAGTAGAACACCATGTAATCTCCGGTTATCTGTTACAATTCCTTATTAGAGAAAGAAGAGCCTCTCAGTGATCACTTACACAGCGAGATGTAACAGAACTGAAGGGTTGACTCTCAGTGCAGCCAGCAGAGCACAGCACATGCACCAGCCCCTTCATGGTGCTCCACAATGGGAAAGCACATCCCAGCTCCTTGTCCAGGTGCACAGGGGACACAGAGCCTATGGGACTGGAAAAATTCCCATTCTCTTTTTATGTGACCCAGTTCATGCTCTGCCCACACTTCGAGGACCTTGCTGTCATTCAGAAATGAAAGCATTTTGATTGTGTGCTTCATTATAGAAAATCATGCTCAGAGCAAGTCTATAGTAAACCACATGGAAAAAAAAAATTATCTGCAGGAGAAGAGATTCCCAAAGCACCCCAGCCAGCCCTGCAATTATTTGACAGCTAGTTTGGGGAGAAAACTGAGCTAAACAAAGGCTGCAGCACGTGCAGTGCTCTCATGTACAGCACAAGTTAAACATGTTACAGAAAATGGGCCTGTCAGCCAAACAGGGATTTCAGGCAATATCTTAATTCCCAAAAAACAGTCTATTGGCAGTGATTTACATGTGACAGGAAGGCTCCCAAGCAGATGGGAAGCTGGCAGGCTGTTTGAATAGCTGCAGTCCAAGGAAGATTGCCACTGAATGCTCCAACAGTTCTATAGAGCAGAGACAAACTAAATATGCAAACTGTAAATATAATTAAAAGGACTGGAGGGATTGATTAGGAAGGGAGAATGAGAAGGGCTTGAAAGGTGTATGTGGAAATATTTAGGCTAACACGTGGGACTTGTATGACAACATTAAGAAGGATGAGTATCAGACAAAGAATAAATTTATGAGGAAATCCACAAGGCTGTTTACTAATGTTACCGATACACTTAACTAAGATAATTAAAAGCTATAAGCTGGCATGCCATTTAAGGAAAAACAAATACAGGAAATAGCCTGGCATCAGCAAAGAATAAATTGGTCCAATATACATTTCATAAGTCTCACAAACACACACACACACGCACACACTCTCCTGCTTCGTCACCCCCACACTTACTTGAGTTCTACATTTTTAGGTCTCCCAGTTCAGCACTGACATCATAATTTCTCATGGGATATTAGGACTTGTGTCCTGAGAGTCAGCATTTAGTTCTGTCCCTCAGGAACTCATATTCCACTTTCCACATGTGCCAGTGGGAGGAGGACTGGAGCGGCCACCCTGAGGGCCAGGTAACCCCTTACATCACAGTGTGTGTGTCTCAGGGCACAGCCAGGTGCCACCGTGCCTGCGCAGGCAGCGCCTGCCTGGCACAGCAGCTCTGGTTTGACACCTGTTGCAGGGGAATGGCCCAGCCCAGGGACACTCAAGGCACTCTGCAAAACCCCCAGCACGTCAGACAGCCCAGTCACAGGTGGAGGTGCTGTCACTGATAGATGACACAAAATGCCCCACCCAGAGTTTACTCTTTCAGCTGGCAAATGACAAACTGACTTTGTGCCATTCTGGGGGCACATCAGTTGTCCTCTGCACCGTCCTGCTCCTCAGGGATCACTTTTACAGTACACAGAGAACAGAACTGAGTGCCAGCCATGTCCGACTCCCAGCCCCCTGTCTAAAGGGAAGCTCCTCAGAGCCAGCCCCCTGCAAGCAGGGACAAACAAACATTGAAGGGAAAGGGGGCAGAAACCAGCAACGCCCCTGGGGCTGTGGAGGTTAACAGGAAGCAGTGCTCTCTTCTAAGCACCAGCAAGGTCACCCCCAGCACGACAGACAGCTGTACATTTCATCCACAGGTTTTGTATTTCAGATGAAGCACGCGCAGACCAACAACTTTCAAAGCACAGCTAACAACCAAAAACTTACCAGCACCTCCACTGAGTCCCTTCAGCATCTTCTCGTAGCTGGAGAGATGCATTTCCTGACAGAGGCTTTATTCTCTTCCCTCCCAGGACTGTTTTTGTTCCATGACACTTCTTACACCTTCTGTCTCACACAGTGGGCCAAGAGCTCAAAGCCCTTTGATTTTCTACTTCTCTATGGATACTGAAATCTGATTAATTCTTCAGGGGGTTTTGTATATCTAAAACCGGCCCTGAGCATCCCAACACGTACCTACTGCTGGAGGCTCAAGTTAGTGAGATCCTGAGTGTGCCCAGCCAGAAATGTTTCCTGAGTGGATCAGCTGCAGTAGAGTATTTGTGATTTACAATAAACCCCTTACTGCTAAGGCAGACATGCACACAGGAAATAACAAAAAAGCCCAGCTAAAACATTGTGACCTCTTACAAGACTTAGAGAACTGCTTGTACTTGAGCCAAGACAAAAATAAAGTTGCAGTGGTGTAATTTAAAATGAGAGAACATCTGGTTGTTATTGAAGATGTCATCAGCGTCATTAGTCACCTGTAGCATTTAGAGCACCTATAAAATAGCAAACAAGGCTGTTTGAGCACCTGTGCCTTTATAACCCTTTCCAAAGTCAGCATTTGATAAGACAGTGTTTGATAAAATTTTAAAATAGGAGTAATTCAGGTGCAACATAAAGTGATTGATGTACTAAATGCAGGCGAAGTACATTGCCCAAGTTTACAAGTATATAAAATATGCAATATATGTATTGAAAAGCTGCACTTCTGGTTTCAGCAGCTTTTCTGTAAATTCAATGCTGAATACCCTGAATATTCCTGCTACATCCCTACTAAGCCAAGAAGATTGGGATGCTACAACAGTTGGGGTGTGGATGTCAGTGACCAGAGTTTAACATCCCTCTTCTTGTTTCTGCTGTACAAACATAACGTAGAATTACTTTTGTGGAACCTGTTGGAGGTTACATGCAATTAAATGACACATTTAATGTCCCTGTTTGGCAGCACTCTGAGAAACTGTTCTAAGGAGAATGTCCTGTACTAAATGCACTGTAATAAACACAGTGAGTCTCTCAGTTGGAGCTTCTCAGTGACACAGAGAATCCAGAGGTGCCACTCCGGCAGGGCTAGGCCAGGAGTTAAACCAGGGCTTTGTCACCCTGGTGAGGAATTCTGGCCCTGGACAGCCCCAGACAGAGAGTCTCTCACAGAGATGTCAAAATATCACTCCCCTTGGCTGGCTGGGAGTGTGCAGCTCTTTCCCTCCCTTTCAGCCAGGTCAGTGTCTTTAAAAGCAGGTGGATGTATTTGCCTTGTACCATTTCAAGCCTTTTAACCACAGAACAGAGCAAGACTCTTTATTTTTTAAGGCAGGGTGCTGAGTGACGCTGGGCTTGCCAGTCTCCCAGCAGACATGAGAGTTGTTTACTCTTGACAGACCGAGACACACGACAGCACCTATGGAAAAGGCTCTTCGTTCCCGTTTCATCTTTCCACTTAGGTAATTCCCTTTCTCCTTCAGTTCACTACATGTATCTCTAACATTCATCAACACACATCCTTTATTGTGTATTTTATCCTGTAATTCAGAAAATGGGCTTGTTGCCACTGAAGCTCTACAAAATACTCCCAAAGCTGATTTTCACCAAACGAGACTTTTTAGGAGCAGGAGCTGTGCCGGGACAATAGACCCTTCTCTGTGTTCCCTGTGTCCCTGCTGCTGTCACAGAGGGACAGATGGCCCATCTGAGCACCACCAAGAGCCCAAGTAAGAGTTTGCTTCGCTCCAGCTCCAACTGTTTGGAAGCAACAGTCAAGAGCCAGTTCCATCTACCTCCCCCCAGTTAATGTGATCAGATTTTCCCAACTCCTCTGCCCAGGACCTCCATCCTGTAGGAATGCTGGCCTTCCCTTCCTCAGCTGAAGAGACAAAATATTCTGGAACACTCAGGATGTCTTTAGGTAGTTCCTGGGGATTGCTCAATGAATTTTCCAGTGGTTAAATCCATATTCTCCTGTGTGTCAGAGTCCTTTAAAGTGAGATCTTGCACCTGTCACTGTTGTACCGCGGCCAGAGCGAAATCACGACGTGAAAGTTCAAGTCCAGGAAGAGAATGGAATGGCATGGGGCCTTTATTATTATACAGACCCATTTATATACCCTAGTTGCGTTTATATACCCTAGGATGGCATGAGTTCATTGGCCACTGATCATCCGCCTCCAGTACCGGTTAGCTAAAACCCACAACACCCATTTCAAAATATTTTTCCAGTCAATATCATAACAAAGCTACATAACAACTTGCAGGTGCAGATAGAGAGAATTCGTTTACAAAACCGTAGCACTGTTTTTCATAGCTTTTGTGAGAAAAGCAGAGCTCTCACAGAATGCTGCAGAAAGCTGGAAAATTTCTCTGCTGAAAGCTTTTCAGCATCCACATGCACCTTGTTCAACCAGACCATGACATAATATAAAACAACTCAATGTTAGTCTCAAACTGTACTCATTGCTGTCTCTCAGCAGTTTTTGTAGATATTAACAAAAAATCCTGTTTTCACTGAAATTTTGCAGCATCTTCAATCAGGGGAGATGAAGGAATAGTTTTATCAGATCAGAATAAAAGTAGTCTCTTGTCTCAATCAGAGACCAGCTGGAGTCCCTTCAGGAAAAAATGAAAGAAACTGCACAGGGTTCAAATCTACTGCCTAATTTTAGAATAAAACACTTCCCTAAGGATCTTTACAGTAACTTTCATTCATGTCATGGATTTTTTTTCTTGTTGCCCACCAAAAACCTTTGGAAATGTTTATTTGCAGTGAACACAGCACTGCTGGGCCATAGGAAGGTGGGTATAGCAGGTACAGATGTATTTGACAGCTCTTCCACTGGCTCAAGCCAAGCTGGAGTTCCAGTATCTCCTCAGGGCTGTATTTGGTGTGTGTACATGTTAAACATCAGACTGCAATGTTTTATGTACCCATAAAATTATAATGCAATCAGTAACAGATGCTTATTGAACAACATCCTGATCTTATAAACAGACCTAAATTGTCTCCAAACTTCCTACCCCACTTCAAAAAGCAGTGTCACACACATCACTTTTTACAACCAAACCCAGCCCATGGTTATCACAAGGTGTGAGGTAAAGCAATGTTTGGGCAGCAATTATAACATTCCTCATTGTTACCTGTAAGCATCAGAGGAATACAAAGTGCTTTGATCTAAGGAAGAGGCAGTGCAGGATTCCAGGTAGAGTTCAGCAGAAATTTATTTCATGAAAAGCTTCATTAACCTGAATTGTTTTACATCTCATTAGCTTCAGACACTCTAGTTTAGCATATGTTCACGTCTTCCACTTCTGCACTCCTTCCTCCTCTGTCAGATGGTTCCTGAGTGCTTTGCCATACACCAGCAGTAGCTCCCACCACCACTGCTGGACACTGCTCTGTAAAACATGCTGATTCTGGAAATACTTCAGCTGTGAATAAAGCCTTCCAAGGGAAGGCTGAAAGCAGCATTCCTCTTGACTACAGAAAATTAATTTTTCTAAAGTTTAAATTTCCTTGCCATGCTGGAGAGAGCTCCCTTCCACATCCCTCATGACACAGGATCTAGTCAAGAAAAATTGGTGAAACCTCCATGTCCTGCGGTCCCAGAGATCACATGCTCCAGGGACAGAGGCCATCAAACCTTTGTCCTGACATTCCTCTGTGAAAGCCAACAGCAGCCCACCTCACTAGAGCACAGCTTTTACTCAGACGTGTAGCAGCCCCTTTTCTCCTTTCTGTGGATCCCTCTAATCCAAATTCCTTTCCTTTGATTTTCCCATCTTCAGTTTTCTTCTTGTTACAGTCCCAACTTCCTGTGCCCTTTCCTACTTTCAGGTTATGGCACTCAGCATGTCAAATTCCTGCCAATTGAACCTGCAGAGCAGGGGGCTCTCCTGAGAACACTCACCTGTTTTCTGCTGCCTTAGGCTGCAAGAACTGAGCATTTGAAATCTTTACTTTGGTGTCTATGAAGGTCTGACCTTGGAGATGGCACTGTCTGAGGGCCCCTCACTGACACATCCCTGCACTGGTGGCTGTTACCTCAAGGCCTTTCAGAACAATCTTGAGAAGATGAAAAAGAGAAACTGAAGAAATCTGGAGACTTAAATGCCATGAAACAGTCATGGCTCAGGTAGTTCATCTCAATTCATTGCAGGACACTCCTCTAGTTCTAAAAGGAATAGCAAGAGAATTGATATCTCACCTGTTCTGGCAACACTATCAGTGAATACCATTGGGAATATTTTAAATTAGCATTTTCATTATCACCATCTACTTTGGAGCCCTCTCAAAACCTTTCCAAACAGATCTGTGCAGAGCACCTTACAAGTACATGACGATGCAAGGCTGGATCACAGTTCCATGAGTTCCCCTCCCTACCAGGGCACAGCCAGTTTGCTGAATGGCACTAACAATCCATTGCTCCTCTAATCTATGTTAAGAAAAGTGCTGTAAATCCAAGGGCACCACTGCCAGGGACAAGCCTAAGGGACTCTGTGAACCTGTCTGTGGCTGCTGCCGCAGTGTGAGCTCTGGACACTCCTCAGAGGGAAGCACTGAGCAGGGAATAAACAGTCTGAGAGTTCAGTCAGTCGGATTCAAATCCCAGCTCTACCTGACCAAGACACTTCTCTGGGCTTTACTACCATTAAAAACAACCCTGTAGATGACACTGTGCCCTCTCAGTAAAATACTGCTCAGTTGAGGTTTTTTTGTTACTTACCAGTGAGTTGAGTATTATACTCTTCCCTCCCTCCCATGTTATTCTTTTTTCAAGAGACACAATTTCAAAAGATGGGAGAAAACTGCAATACTGGTGCCAAAGTCCTTCTGTTGGTCTCTTCAGAAGCTGAGAACTGCTGGCACTAGCCCAGGAAAAGCAACAAAGAACAGGAGGAGTTTGGGGAGCAGCTAGACTTGCAAACCTCAGAGCGCTGTAGAATAAACCAAACACAAAACAGAATGATGATTGGCAGGGATGGGATGACTGCTGCTGGAAATGAAAGTGCTATGAATAATCAGGCACCTCTGACCCAGGAAAACATTGACTTCATTTGCAGCACGAAACTGATTGCAGATGGTATTGGGGAGGGGAATCCAGCTATTCACTGTGCTTTCCCCTCACCAGAAAAATTCATTTCCTCTGTACTGTTGAGCAATGAAATGCACCTGATTGGATCTGCTGCTCATAGAAGATCTGGAATGAAAAATTAAAGAGCCCATGGGATGATGCTTAAGGTAATGCTATTAAAACAGTGGGCTGAGGGTGAAATGCACATATAACTCCAATTTTAATAAAGAATTAAAACAAATCCCTTAAACAACAAATTTAACAAATTTATTTGGACATTTATTTGAAATCCTAATGTCATTGTTGCTGATGTCAGCAACAATGCTAATGCATTGGATGCTGGATGTCAGTGCACAAACAAGGACATTTCTCATTCTCCACTGCTCCCCCTGTTTGTTCCTATTACTGCTCACCTCATCCTGCACTTCCAGCTGCTCCCTGCCTCCCATCTCCCTGCCTGCTGGGCACACCTGCCAGCCCTCTCTGCTCTGGCTCACATCCCTGCGAGTGCTCGTTCCTGTCCAGCCTCTGCAGGCACAGGTGACAGCTTCATCTGGGGCTCTCAGCACTCCCTGCCCACTGTGACACGTTTCCCATGGCCAGGACTCCAAGAGAGAAGGGAGAGCAGCAGCAAAGGCCCATCTTTACAGCAGGCTGAGGGTCCTGGGTGCTCCTGTCCTCAGCTGACACCAGAAGAGTGAGGCAGCTCCAACTGGAAACAATCCTGAAGATACAGAATAACAGTATCCCTTGTTACCCCTGGTCTCAGCCTTTGGCTGGTGGGGAACAGGATGGAGCAAAGCCTGCCTGGGAAGCAAATGCAAACAGCTCAGAATGTCCCTCTGGCAACCTCCATTGCCTTCAACATGTCCATGTCTGACATACAGCAGTCCTTGCTGAAGCTCAGGTGTCACAGCCCCTCTAAGAGATGCTGCCTCAGAACAAATTAGTTTAAACACTGGCTTTCCAGGGCCACTAGAAATAAAGTCCAGAGGTGAGGAGGAGGAGGAGAAGGACGAGCAGGAGGATGCATTTAGATCCTTTTCTTGCCCCTCCCCAGCATCACTGGAGGGCAGATGTTTGTCACATCAGGAAATAAAATGGGCATCTTATAGTAGGAAGCTCAGCTTGGGTTTAAGGCAGGTTTGCCTAAAGAAGCAACATGTACTTACTTGTAGTTAAAGAAGTCTGTCCTGGAATTGTTGGGATAACAGAAAAGCCAATCGCTTGTCAAAGTAGACCCATCCCATTGCCACACTTCTAAGCTGTCTACTAGATCTCTCTTCACCTAAACAGGCTATTCTTTTTTGGTTAAACATTTGCATTTTATGGAACATCAGCAAACGGGAATCTTTCCCCTTTCCTCCCATACCTTGCTTAGCAAGTCCAGGCAATCCCAGGAAGCATGACAATTTTCTTCTCCCCCAGACACAGATCACTGACTTCTTAAAAGCCACCAGTGTCAACACTTCAATAACAGAATCACAAAATAGGTTGGGTTGGAAGGGACACCTTCCACTGGACCGGGCTGCTCCAAGCCCTGTCCAGCCTGGCCTTGAACACTTCCAGGGATGAGGCAGCCACACCCTCCATGGGCAAGAAGCCCTGTTGTTCCATCATCCTCACCCTTCCAAGAGGACTTTGAGCCTCTGGTAAAGCGCGGCAGAGAACAGTCACTGGTGATTGCTCCACGTCAGGAGACACAGAGCTGGGAGCCAACGTGTTTAACCACACACACTGACCTTCGAGGGGAAGGCAGCTGCTGTGACAGTAACTGCACCCAGATGTGCTCCCACTTGCACTTGGAGATGGTGATGAATCCCATTGATTCACACACTATCGGAGGAGGATCAGACCCCACAGTGTGGGCAGGTTAATAGGGTACAGATACCCATATGCAGTGCCCAAGGAAAACAATTCTAAAATTAGAACTGCAATTTTCTTTAGGAGCTCTTCCCCCTCCCTGTGCATGTCAGGAAGGCAGCTCTGTATTCCATGACTTCCAGGCAAACAAAGAGCCAAAGAAAAATAATTGCCTTGCTCAGGAGCTTACCATACAATTCCCATTCAATTATTATTCCCAAATTAATTGGAAGGACAACTCAGAGAGACTACTGTCTTGCAGGGACTTTTGTGGTAAAAATCAGATCATGAACATGGTTTTCTTGGATAGAAGATTGCCTAAATACTATCCAGCTGCCACTGAGCATCCCCTTGGTGAACATCTTGTCATTCCTAATACAAAACCCAGATAATATGTTTACTACAAAAAGAACTGGATTGGTAACCAGCCCTTTTCACCTCTCCTCTTCCCCACTGTGCTCACACCCACACACCTCTCTGCAATGCTTCTGAAAATCATTGATGGGGACTCTGCTCCTTTCTACTGTGATCTGCATTTTATTCCACTACTGGATGAATCCATGTTTATCCAAATGGGTTAAAGAAACACTTTTTCACCTGGTTTTACTGCAGAAATATTTTCAGCAAGAAGTCAGGATTCTTTTGCAGTTCGTGTCCTCCCTTAGAGCTCTGCCTGCTCCCACCTCTGCCATACCAGTTCCAGGGACATCTTCTCTGCCCTGGGTTGTCAATATACACAAAAATGAAGTTCATGCACTGAAAAGGTAACCTGCCAAGACAAAAGGCTGTGCAGAAGTTACCATCTGCACTATTTGCCAGACCAAAGATTAAGCAACAGTCTCGGACCTGCATTTCTTAAAGTGATGTTTTCATTAAGCAGGATAGATATTCGTGAAGAAAATGCCTACAACCAAGCTTTCTAACATAGGTGCCTATAGGTGCCTTAAGATTAGGCACCTAAACTCTATTTAAATCTTTAAGCAAATGGCCTGATCTTCTCGAGTATTTATCACAGAGTGACTCAGCTCACCTTCGCTAGGAACTGAGGGATGCGAGGCTCTCGGGAAAGCAGGAATGAAAAAAGGAAAAAGTCAGGCCCTTTCCTAGGGTACATGCTGGTAGAATAAAACAGGTAGCTTGAAGTCAGCACTTTCAGAAATTATTCCCTCCATCCTTTTACATCATTTTCAAGCCTACTGCCCAACACATTTGATACTGAAAAGCAAGTTATACCTGCATACATGAATGCATGAATTTACCTCTGAATTCAATTTAAAAGAATTTTTCACAATAATATGGAAAAATATTAACTGTGTGAAAATACCCACCAGAGTGTATGAGCAGATGCAGTCAGACCTTGGTGCCACAGTGTGAGCTGAGTCCTGGGCAGGTCGGGTTCGTTCATTGCACAGACTCCCGGTTTTAGGGAGACACGGTGTGTTTCCCAAGTCCGCTCCAGCTCTCTTGGCAGGGTCAGGCCTGCTGGGATACAGACACATTCCAAATCTGGGCACTTCTAAGAGGGCATTTCCAAAGCACCTTCCTGCAATGGGATTTGACAGCACGTACGTTAATCTCTCCAATTAGAGCTATTTGACTCTTGCAGGGTGTGTAGGCAATTTACATACTAATAATGAAACTGCTAGGAAATATTAAATGACACAAAGTGAGACCCACACAATTTTGATCAGCTACACAGCAGCAGGATGAAGAGCCTCCTCACATCAACCTTTGTTTCCCGTATAAGCCAAAAGCTTTCTAAGAACCTTTCCAAGGCTTTATTAGATTACAATGAGGGTAATTATAGCACTGAGATGAATCCAGTGGTTCTCTTGTGATGAAATACAGCCAGTTCTAGCTACTTGAATGCCAGCCTGACTTGGCAGGGCCTCACAGACACTGTTCTTTCATGCGTTTTTGGCCTATTCCGAGGGATGAGGTGACTGCTCCCCAGTCCCAGGCACCCTCACAGGCAGGATGGGAGAATCCAGTGCTCAAAGGAGGCCTGAAGAGTGAACTGTGTTTGCAAACCAGCAGAAGGATCTCTCAAGAAAACTTTTGCCATAAAAGTTTGGGGATAATGGAGGACTTTTAGCTTTCTTAGTTATTTCAGAATTTATTTCAACAGACACTGCACATGCATTGTATTGTGGGGAAGGGAAAGAAAAAGCAGAGGTGATGGATCTACTGCTAAGAAAAACTAAAATCAGCTAGAGCATAAATTTGGCTGATTGGGACTTTCTGCACTCATATGATGCTGTTCTTAGGTGGAGAGTGTCTATCTCCTTTAGCTTACTTTCCATACAGGAATTCTACAGATTCTAAGCCAAGAGGACACAGGTACCTAATGGTAAAGGCACCAGCTGAGCTCCGACCATTGGGCAGTGCAGGGCTACAAGGGGAGACAAGTGCAGGGGAGAGGAACAAGACAGAATTCAGCCATCTATTCCGAAATAGAATATGGGGGGAAACACCAATTTTCATTGCTGGAGTACTGACACAGGACACCTGTGCAGGTGCTGAATTTTTCAGTGGAAATTAGGAATGAGTTAGCAAAAAACCAGCCATCAGGGCTGGTGCAACTCTGAGTTGTCACAACTGACCCAGGCTCAGCACAGGCCGCTCGGAACCACTCCCTGAGCCTTTTTTCCCCACTTTTGACACCCATGGCTACATCAGCAGCATTATAAAGTTCACAGCTCTTCTGCAAAACAGTTTGCAAAAGACAACTCAGCTGCAGAAGTAATGAGGGCAAAGAGGAATAAAACACAAGATGTTCTTAGGAGAGAGCAGCCCAGACAGGATCTCCAAATCTGTCGCCTGAGAGGCCAAGCTCTGCCATCTGCACTTTCAGCCACGGCACAGGGAGTTCCTGAGGTGCTGTGACGTCCCTTTCCAGAGCAGAGCACAGGGTACTGGTTTGGGAAGGAGAGAAAAAGTTACATGAAACATCTTTGGCAATTAAAATTCTGCTGACAGCAATGTCACACCACATCACTGGAGGAAGAAGTGAACCCTCTGGAGAAGTGGTTACACATCCTGATATTGTGACTTAGACATGTCCTGCCCACTTGGTGCCTTTACAGGCATTTGGCAGAACCTAGAAATAATCACAGCTCTGAAGGCAATTTTTATGCAAAGCAGAGCTCTAAAACTTGTTAAAAAATATCCACACAAACAGCACTAAAGGTCACCTGTCCCTGCTTTGGGAATGAGGGAAGGGGAGGAAAAGATCAAAAGGATTACCTGAATGGACTTATAAAATCCCACCTTTTGGAGCTGTTTCAATGTGCCTCTTATTCACTATTTTGATTGGAAAGAGCAAAGAACAAATGTTGAGGGTAGGAGGAGATATACAAACAATTACAGAAAATGCACATTTTGACAACTTGTTTGATTGTGATTCAGTTGATGCAAGGGACACAGATTCCCTGCAGCAGGAATGCTGCAAAACAAACAATCGCAATAACCAGCAGCTTCCAGCAGCAGCTCTTTCCAATGTAGACAGAGCAGCTGATTTAATAACTTTTTAAAGCCCTCCATTTTTCTCTTACTCATACTTAGTTGGAACCACAGAAAACAACTGGTATTTCAGTTGAGGCCTGAAAACCTTCGTTCCTTCACTGGCTGTGTGCCAGGATTCTGTGACTTTCCCTTGTTGGTGGCATGAAAAGACTGTAATGTCTGAAATAGCTGCAGTGCAGCACAGCCCCCTCCAGCACTCAGTTAACCCCTCCATGCAGAATTTGGTGACACCCGCTAAGAAACAAAATCAAGACATGCAGAAAATGCTAAGAAATTCTACTCCTCTTACAAATCCTAGTGAGGAAGTTCCATCTTTAAGAGACAGCACCAAGCCGCTGATGGAAGCAGCTTCCCTGCTGTAGATGCTGAAAATCTTTTGGTAGAGAAATCTTTCAGCTTTCTGCAGCATTCTGTGAGAACTTTGGAGTTCTCACAGAAGCTGTGAAAAACACTGCTATGGGTTTTTGTAAACTAACTCTTTATCTTGCACCTGGGTTTGTTATGCAAGATTGTTATGGTTCTAGCCTTCTGATATTTTAGAATAAGTGTCTTAAAGCTTGACCAATCCCCTCAAAGAGTAGATGGCCGAGCACCCAATTGTCTTATGCCATTCAACACACTCTTTGCAAACCCTGTTATAAAAGGATGATTATAATTAATTAAACTACTACTACTACTTTCTTCCTGAATTTAGATCGTGTCGCTTCTTGCCATTCTCGGTACTTTACAGCGACACCCTGCCATGGAGGCAGAGGCTCCCCGGGCTGTTCCACGCAGGTGCTGCATCTCTCCATGGCCTCCTCAGCAGCTCTCAGTGAGACAGGACAGGGCAGCTCCAGGGAGGCCCAAGCACAGCTCAGATTATCCAGTTGCTTGGTGGGAGTGTTAGTCCTGCTAAATGCAGGAAAAAATAACAAAAATACACATCCTTTGCCTACAAATTGCAATGAAAAGAGAGAGGCATTCGAAAAGATGGAATAACTAGTCAGTGAGATCCTGCTCATTTCTAGGCACTGACTTTCACAGAGGAGATTGGAGTAGGAGTAGGAAGGAGTTTGTCACAGACTGCTTGTACCATTTATGGAATAGCATTTGGCATCTCTTGCTCATATGCCAAATACATGCCTGCAGAGTGTGCCAGATGCAGCTTCTGATGAATTTTTTAAAAAGGAATTTAATGCTGACATAACAAAAGTGATAAATTGCTCAATGTTTGCAGGGCAAATCCTGAATGTACCGATAGAGAAGCACATGAAGCTGCTGAAATCCTGCCACGGCTGAAGCACTTAGGACTTCTGCAAGCTTATGCATTCATATCCTGTAGCAAAAATCTCTTCTTGGACATGGGCTCTCTGGCATCACAGGAGTTTCCAAAAGGTTGGTGTTACAATGGCCATGGCTGGTTTTTGCAACCAGAAAAAGTTGCTCAGTCTTTCAGAATACAAACCTTTATTGTAAGGACAATTATTACACTGAGTATCACACAGTTTCTCTATTATTTCCCACAAAGGTCACATTTCACTACCTAGGTTTAAGTCAGACTTCAGAACAGATTTTTTAAAAATGAGGTAGACAGAGGGAAGAACAAAAGCCGACAGTAGCTGAGTTATGCTATTTACAGTGACATTAGACATTCAGGAATATTGTGCTTTATGATCCTTATTATTTACTGTGAGAATCAGGCAAGATTCACAACACTTTACAATTCACTTGCCAGTATCTTCCTCAGGCTTTGGCTTTAAGGTGCTACTGGGAACTACACCATGACAAACAATGGAAGTTGGCCACACTGGTCATATCCTGTTTGGTACCTGGCATGATACTGTGACAACAGATACCGTATCCCAAATGCCCTTCATTTTGGAGATAAGAGTTCAAATGGACAGTTATATTTAAGTGGTTTTACTGTTCACTCACAAGAGGAGATACTTACCCCAGGCCTGAGGATATACTGAAGAGCCTCAAAGTATTAGGGAGAGGCCACTAACATGTTACATATAAAATTATCACAACCCTCCAGTCTTGAATGTGACAAGACTTTGACAGTTTTTGCTTCTCTTGGTCATTTCAGACAACTTAAAACACTCTTTGTACTATCTACATTTTCCAAATTCTACAGGCAAATCTCATCCTGCTGGGAACTTACAGGCCTCCCTAATCTCCAGGAGATGTTGTGCCTCAAAAGCTCCTGCCCTGTTGAGGTCAGCAGTCGTGCTGGTGACAGCTCTGTAGAACACCCTCAGGAGCTCCCCAGCCCCACAGAGGACAAGGGCCTGGTTATGGATGGGGGAGGAGGGTTGCCATATGCCAATGCATGAGCAATTTTTGACTTGCAGTCAAAAGCATCCAAAAAAAGTCAGTATGTAGGATTTTCTGCCATATGGAGGAATTGTGATTTGGCCTTTTCCCCAGCTGTATCTCATTAAGCAAAAAGGAAAGAAAAAAGGGAGGACGTTCTTTTCTTCAGTGCAAATCTCGCCCCAGAGTTCATCTTCCTTTGAGGGACAGTTCATTGCTGGTACCTGGAAAAATACGTCAGAGCAGAAGGAGGCTGTAAGAATCCAGGTGCTTGAGGACAGGGCTCTGTCCAATTCAAATGCTTTTTTCCCAAGTCTTTTACACTTTGAACACGATTTCTTTCAGGGAAGAGGGAAGTGCTACAGAGAGACAGGACTGGTTCTACAGGGTTGAGAAAGATCAGAGTAGACAAAGAACCTCATGTTCCATGAAGTCTGCAGGGGTGCATTACAGTAAACTATGTTATTTCCATGTACTGCAGCATTCTGCACTAACAGCAATTTTGCTTGTGAGCTCTGTGGTCTGTTTCACTCAATGTGGAAGGTTTGTTTAATCTGAGACTTTGCTGGGATTTTGCCCTTATCTTTTTTATAGAGACTGACATGGCATTACCATAAGGCAGACGTTAACATGGTTTAATGTTACAGAGACGATTCCGTGGCTGGTGTCCAAACAGGTCACCACATCCAGGTTTAACAGTTATAAAGACACACAGACACCTCAGAGCCTTTGTGCTTCTTTCCGATCTTCCTCGATGTAGAAAGACGTCAGGAGGAAAAAGCCTCCTCCGAAGACCCCAACAAAAGCACAGATGATAAAGCTGTACTGCATGCTCCGGAAACTCCACTGCAACGACGGGATGTTCTTGGCCTGGATAGCGTTGGAGATCTGGGGAGTGAACAAGGCTGCCATTAATCTGGGATAACACCAACACCTCCATCCTCTCCTGCTTTAAACAGCCTGTTTACAGTGTGGGCCTTGAAAAGAATAAGAGGCAGACAGGGATGAGAGCCTGCTCCCAAAGTTTGTCAAACCCAGTACTCAGCACACCGGTCCTCCACTGCTCTCCAGCTGCCAACTGGTCAAAGAATCTCATGTCGGTTTACACCTTCAGTGCCTCCAGTCACAAAGGCAGGAAATACACTTCACCATTTCCTAGCCCATCTCCAGATTGCCAGCACAGGATGGACATTTGGCAGTGACCTTTAGCATTTCTTGAGCCTATTCAGTAACTTTCTGCTTCCCTTATTGGCATCCAGTGGATAGAAACAGGGGGTCAAGCAGCAATACAGGCACAAGCAGCAACACTCATAAGACAGGGAAGAGATGGAAATTAACCTGAGACAAGAGTGGGGTCTGCTTTAGAGCCAAAAGGCTTTTGAGGAGTTATGGAGTGACACTGTGAGTAAGTGGGAGGAAGAAAATACCAAGCAGGTGCTTTTTGCACCTGGGAGAATGAGGTTGTAAAGGATATAAATGATAGACATGAATTTTATTTTTGAAGACAGAAAGAAAATCTGATTTCCAGAAACTCAGTAAGATTCAACACTTAGCCCAGGAACCTGAAATCTTTTCTTAGCATAAACAAAAAGATAAATGTTGAAAGCTGTCATTTTTATTCCCACATTTGTTCTTGATGGTTAGAATAAACTGTGTGACTTGAAATGCATAAATACAAGACTCTTCAACCTTTGCTGGGTTTCTGTGATTATTTATGACAGTTTAGAAAGATAAGAGCAAGATCAACTCTAAATGGGCACCTAGGGACTACAGCAAGCATAATCGCCACAATACAAACCTAATCCGTTTAATTTTAAAATGCTTAGTGAAAAAATCTCTGGAGTGCAGAGGGAAGAAAAACAGGCTCTGAAAAATAAAATTCCCTGACTCTTCAGTCAGATTTTAAGCTAAAATGTTGGCTGAAGCAGGTTAGGAAACACTATCAGGGACATGAAAGCAGAAGATTTGGTGTTTAACCAACAGCAGTCATGGGATGTGTTGGTGTATGGCTTCCCAGAACATTCCAGAGGACAAGGTGGTACACAGGAACACACTTGGACACACAGCAGTTTTATTCCTGGGTTTATTGCCTCTGTTCTGTGTGAAGTTACAAGGTTACCTGACATTAATCTCATCTGGATAAGCTTTTTTTTGTCTTCACTCTTTTTGATGAGCTGCTCTTCAAGGTGACTTCTGCAGGTCCTGCACACAGTGGCAGGCAGGATGCAGCACCAAGCCTCAGTTCTGCCCGTGCCCCAAAGAGGGCAAAGGACAGCGGGCAAGAGGCACAAACAGTTTTATCTTTCAGGTAGAAAGCTTAAATGAATAGATTGGTCAACAGGAGAATGAACAAGACATATTTCAGCTTTTGGGGTACCTCCCATTTCTGCATCCCATTTCAGCCATTTTCCACAGCAATGTTGGTTGTGTTCCCACACACATACGGTCAGGTAAGTGTGAGAGCAGGAGTTTTCTAACACCAACAAGTAAAGTGGTTTCTTCATTTGCCAAAAAAAAGGAAGTCAGCAGGGGGAATCCCTCAGGGAGAGAGGCTGTCTTCTCTGCCAGACAGATTACACAGTTGAGACTCTGGGTTTCACCTGGCTGAGGACAAGGGGAACCTCCTGTGTGGCTGGGCCAGCAGCAGCTGTGCAGGCACAACTCACTTGGGCATTGCTGGCCCTGTCTAACCTGGACACTGTTAACACAGGGTGAACGTCTCTAAATAAACTTTCATACAAACACAACTTCAAAGCAACAACAAGGACTCAATCTCCCATGTCAAGTAAAGCAGAAAAGTCAAATGGGTGCTTTGTTAACTACTGTGTCTTAAAATGAATGAAGGAAGGAAATGAGACTGACAGATATAGTCCACTGGGACTAAAACTAATGAACTGCACAGAGAAAGCGGTATGAGGCTGATTTGCCCAGAAGCACCTAAGATCAAGTAAATGTAGGAAGGGCAGAGAAATCAGGTCCCAAGGAATATGGGAATTCAAGGTTAGGGTGATTTGAGACCAGAGTTTTAAAGGTCAAGTAAAGACAACTATTGCACCACTTTTGTTCTGATTTTGAAGAGCCCATTGACTAATTGCAAGATTTCAAACTTCAAGATTTGAACTAATCTGGGGTTTTAACACATTTAATTAATTTCCATTCAACTCCTCACAAACTTAGCAGATCGTGCTGAAATCCCGTGACACTGTCTTTGCAAAAATGTGTGCCTCCAAAAATATATGAGTCTGCAAATTTAAAATAAAAGTAAATTTCTACACACTGCATGGAACTACTCACAAGCAGTGTCACAGGACCAGGTGCTTCATGCAAGTAAAAACGTTTAGAAAAATGTCTCTGTGTCCTAGACTCAGGGCCAGCAATTTGAGAAATTTCTGGTTTTGGACCAGGTAGTGCCTATGATTCTGTGAGTGTCTGTCTTTCAGTTTCTAGAAGTTTTACCCTAAGGAAAGCTCAATAAGGAGAGAATTCACTTACAACCCCGATGAGGTATGGGCTGCCTGCATCTCCCAGCAAATGGCTCACCAAAATCTGCAGGGCGATGGCTGTGGACTGTCGCCTCGGTGTCACCACATACTGAAACAAAGCACAGCCCACAGGAGAGGGAACATCAACATAGAGAACTTCATGGGTGACCAGCTGCTTCTAGAATATCCCAGAGACATCGACATAGCAACTTTTATGTATTTCATATTCAAACACTGTTTACAACTTCGGAGACAGAGAAGTTATTCTGAGCAAAAGAGTACATTGCATCTTTGGTTGAGGAAAAAAACATTAAAGAAAGGAAGACACAGGAGAAAATAACAATAAAGTAGCTAAACCGTGACTCCTCTGCTTCCATACAGACTCAGAGCAGCTTGTACGGATCTGTTTGGCCATGCAACCAACAGAAGCCTCCACCCAGTATCCCTTGCAGTCATAACGATTTGCTAACAAGGATTCAGCACCGACGGTCCCTCAGAAAAATATCTTATGACCTGTGTCAGCAGGCCTGCTCTAGACTGCTGGGGGAAAGTGGGGAACCTGGAACCTGGAGGAGATGTAAAGCATGTCAGCTGAGGCCTTGCAGACCCCTTGAAGACTGAGGGTGAGGACCCAACCTGCCAGACCTTTGATGGCACTGCCTGTAACTGGGAATCACCTGAGACACAAGATACTGTAGTAACAACACCTCACACTGATTTTGATTTTCAGTGCACACAGTTTAAATAACGACTTGGAGAAGATGTGGTGAACATCCAGAACATGGCAAAGCATTGCATAGATTAGAAGTATTTTGTCAAAGGAAATATAGTAATTTGGGGGTAATAAGAGCTCTTTGCTTGTGCTACTGAAGATCAACTGTGCCCGATGAAGTCTTTCAATAATACATTTATGCAAAAAGCATTCACAGTCAGAATGCTTCAGAAGCAATTTCAAACCTTCGTACCTTTGTTTTCCAACCACTTGCTCATATCAGAAACAAAATGCTTAATATTTTCTCAGTCCTCTATTCCACAATTTGTGGGGCTTTCTTGACACTCACCTGAATGTCACTAAGTGTGTCTCACACACTAGTTAACAGAGTGATTGGTGTTTTTTACCAAGGGACAAACTCAAGGTGTATGACCTATACTGTGGCTCTATCACTGCCTTCAAGGAAACATTAACATGCATGGTAAATTGGATTTAAAACAAAAAAAAGACCCTGCTCTCACATTTAATTTAGAGTTTTGGTCCTGCTTACCACATACTGCAACCAGTTTCAGTAAAGAACCAGACAACACTGACAGTGCTGCCTCTCTTAGGCACTTGGCCTCAACCTTGGATACACAAATCACTTTTAAACCAGCATGTCTGCACCCAGTAAGAGAGCTCTGAGCAGCTGGATTAGAACAGACAACCTCCTTCCTTCCTTTGCACACCTGCAGCTAACGCGTACCCCGCTCCATTCCTAGTCACTCCAAAGCAGATATTTCTAAGCATGGACAGAACATTTATTTTTCATTAGGAATATTTAGGTAGAATGCTTCAACAATTGTAAATATTAAACCAGGGATGCTTTGGAGATCTCTCCAAAGTTACAGAAAACCACTGTGATGTCATGTTGCCATGACACTGCATCCAGCCCTATGACAGTGTAAGAGCAGAGTCATGTGAGATTGGCTGCTCTGAAATCCCTGTCACCCATGGGATGAAGGAACAATCCAACAGCTCCTTCTCACTGAGGCCATAGCACACTATGGCCTAGACTGAGGGTGTGCAGTGTACCCACGTTTTTTTCCTCTCAGAACCTGCCTAGATGATGAGCATGCACACTTTGTGAACAGGCTCTCTTACACAGAGACAAAAAACTGCAGTAGGAAACTCTGAGCTTGGGAAGCAGACCTGGCTATGACAGACTGTACTAGACTGTCAGCTCTTGGCTCTCTGAGGATTTCGTGTCATCTGTCCTAGACTCAAAATTTCTTTTATGGATAATGACAGGCTGTGTTTGAGAAATGCAAATCAAATATTGCTATGCACTTAGTATATTGTGAGCACTGCAAGCATGAGAAAAGCTAAATGTACTTTGGTTCTCCCAGTGCCCAGCACCACTTCCTTACTGCCTTTATTTAATATCCCATATCTGTAACTACAAGAGACAGATGGAACAAAGCTGTAACAAGAAAAATACAAGAGAAGAATGGGATGTTTCCTATAGTTTCAGGGCTCATAAAAACTCTGCCTCTGCTATTACTCGGGTTCTTCTGCACAACAGAAACTGTACTCAAGAGTTCAAGGCACTGTGGGATTCATTAGGAAAAGAAGAAACAAAAGGCACCCTCCCACAGAGACTCTGAAGTAGCCATGGGGTCCTGCCTGGCCACAGTGACTGCCCAGGACCCCACACCATGACAGGAGTGCAGGTAACTTCCTGGGAACTCCCCCTCTGAGGAGATCCAGCCCAGATGCCTGGACAGAGAAGCAGGTGCCCCAAACAGGTACAGTTTGCTGGCCCCTCGTGCTGCCTCTGGAGGTTTCAGAGACCCCCCTGCAGACTCTGCCACAGAGCTATCAGCTAAATAAGCAGATGGAACACACATGCTGGTGAACACTTCTGTACCTCCCAGGGCACTTCCAAAGACAGGGACACGTTGGTACCCTTCCCAAACCCCATACAGGCTTCAAGTTCCAGCATCTTCTACACTAGTAGCTGCCAAAAACCTAAAAGACAGAGTTCCATAACCTCACAGATGGCAAACATATTTCATAAGGAACACTCCAAGTACAGCCTCCCAGTAAACCAGCAAGGCAGCTACAACACGTCTCCACTTGCACATTAGGACTGTAGTTGTACAGCAGATACCTTCGTGTTTACACTGAATGGGAGGCACAAAGGTGGCTACATGCAATGCCTCTTGATGCACCAGCCACAAAGGGAGGAACTCGTTATCATTCAGTCAGCATCTTCCTTTGTCTTCAGTTCCACAGGTTGCAGGAGAAATTAATTCCTAGCTACATTGTCTGGCTAGTAGTGCCATGTGGGAAGAAAGAAAAGTAATTTTCATGGCAAAATAAGAACATGCATTAGCAAATCCAGCTATATTATCAGAAATTCTACCAGTTCACATGGGAAACAAGGCAGAAAGAGAAATTACTGCTGTTATCTATGGCACCTTTCAGTCAATATAACAGCAGTAATACACTGAACTCCTGGGGTTTCAACAGGATGAAGCACAACTCCCAAGTAAGATCACCACTGAATGAGCAGACTTCTACAAATTCAGCTCAATTCCATAATTTTTCTGATAAAACAATTAGTAGCATCTAGAATTCAAGAGATCCAACCCAAAGCACATTTTTGGTAATAAACTGGATGTCTGCTCCCAGGGGAACACAGCACCACAGAGCTCTGCTACGCCAAGCTTTTCACCTCTCCACTTGTTGCCAGTTGATACAATATTGCTGGTAACTAATCCCACAGTATTCTAAAAGAAATGGAAATTAGGGGTGTTGGTCACCTGGGAGACAAGAACTTCCTTCTCTTCGGGATTTACATGGATGCAGGATATGGCAATGATGCTCCCCACAGATTTCCTGCAGGCTGCAATGTGATGCAGCATTCCCTAAGAACAGCATTCCCTGAGATTGGAGTGATGGAACTGAACAAAAGCCCTGCCCCTCGCAGGCCTTGCAGTTTGGGTTCAGGAAGGAATTGAAGGGAAGAGCTGACAGTAACCATCTGCCTCACTCTCCTCACCATGTATCACCATGCGTCACCACTACCTAACTCAGTGATGTCACCTTCCTCTTTAACAGTGACAGAGGACAGAATTAAAATGCAGATGTAGGAGTTCAAAGAAAAGTAAATCGAGAAACTTTAAAAAGTTGGTGCCTCAACTGATGTAAAAAGAATGGCAATGATATTAATACTTGGTTCTGGTGCAAAGAACCACAATTACTTCAAAATAAACTGAAACAGAATCTAAGTAAAAATGTCAGTCTGGACCAGTGACCGTTTTTCTGCACCTGTTCACTGCTGTAAGGCTTCAGCTCTTTTCTCGTAGGATAATTGTTTCTGACCGTTCTGTGAGAGTCAAATAAGAATCAAAACCCTCTTGGCTGCTGGCTGAGATTTTAAGCAAGTAGCCAATTCACTAATGCTGACTGCATTATTTACTATTTTATTAAAATTCCAGAGTGCAGAAAACTGACATGTTGAGAGCAGCACCGTGAAAGAGAACATAATGCACAGTCAGTGTCAGCAGGACTTTGCTGAAGACCCATGAAATGTAAGTAGTTCCATTCCTTCATCTTAATCAGAATGTAAAGAAAGGTTCTTCAACTATGACATAAAAAGATAAACAGACTCATGTCAAGGCAAGGTCAGGCAGTGGAAGGAGAGTTCTGTAGTGCTTCACAGCTGGCCCCTTTGGTCACTAGACAGTGCTCAGCATTTGGCAATATACTTTCTCATCCTTTTACACAGACTCTGTAATAGGGATACTTTTATCTCTGCTCAGATTGTCCTCTCCTTGGGTTTAGCTAGCCAGTAGAGATACCAAGCAAGTTGTATATCTGAGCAACTCAGACCACAGTGACAGTGACCTCAGGGGTAAACTTCCAGTTCCTGTGATAGCAAAGGATGGTGACCCGTGTTCCACTGGAGCCACAGTCTGCAAGGTTTTCTTACTGTCCCTCTTGTGAACTGGTATTGTGCATCACTGCATGTTGTGCTACACATGAATGCACTCACTGTGGTTCTCAAATGAAAGATTTATTATGACTGTGGAGTTTGCAGCAGCAATCTGCAAATAGATTTCAGCTCCCTTAGAATGAAACACTATTACATAAAATGGGAAACGCTCACCTGACTCTTGCTTGGGAAGAAACAGTCAAACATCTCTGTTCTGCTGTCCCTTAACTTTGTGCCTTCTCTCACTTGTCCTGATGGCTTTACACAATTTTCCCACTTTCAGTGCCAACTGCAGCAGCATTGTTCCTGTACCACACTTGTCTGAACAGTCCCTGTCTCTCAGGGAGCTTCCTGCTTGAAATATTTGGGTTACCATCACATCCACAGTTTTTCAGCACAGGGATCCCAAAGTGGAGAGTTTGGGTCCCTTGTGTGACCCCATACTCTACTCCTCATAGAAAAGGGTAATGTCAATTTAAATATTTTGTCTTATGCCCATGGGTAGCAACAAAAGAATTGTCAATCATATAAATAACTTTGGTATTTAAATCAGCTTTCTGCAGTCTGACTATCAGTTATGAGCATTTCTTTGCTCATTGCACAGATAAACCATATTCACTTGTTCATATTATGGATTAATAATTAAAAAAAGGTAATATAAACTACTTGATAAGACTATAATGATCAGTGTAGTTCAGCGATCATAGTATCTGTCCCAGGGTTTACACAGACATCTATTAGTGACTGTGGAGCTACAACCTAAATGAAAGATTGCCAAATTTTTATTTAGAGTAAAAACTCAAGTAAAATTACTGACTCTAAAAACCTTTGAAATGATAAAAAGAAGCTGCTCATTGCAGTCTAGACAAACTGTGCTACAAGATGTGTGCTTTTCACATCACTCCTTTCTAAAGAAGTTACTGACAACAGAATCCAAATGAAATCATGCACTGCTGTTCCTCGTGCTTGTGGTGTCAGCCCTGGAATCCCCAAGAGGCCCTTAAGCATCACTGCTGTCCTGATGCTTTGGCAGTGTAGCACCACTTATGAATTGGACTTGTGAGCACTGGAATTCATCTGCACTGTATTCTGGACTAAGGGAACTTGCTAATACTTCATGGACTGTCGACTTTGCCTCATTTGCATCATCCTTTCAAACCTCTGGAAAACAAATAGAAAACCTGATTATAGACACAAAATGACCTTGTGTGTGGTGCAGACCATTTTCTGGCAGACATCTGAAGACATAGCACTGTACAGAAGCCCAAAATACTCTGGGTACAGGCAGCACTAGAGAGTCACACATGCATGAGTTCCATTCAAATCAGGACATCTTCCTGGGATTATAATAACTTGGACTACTGCACCATCACACCCTTATTGCCACTGGCATCCTTGCCCAGCAGTACATTGTGGCAGTGATTCCAAGCAGAATACCAATAAGGGGATTCTTAGTAGGAGTTCGTTCATCTGTCCCCAGAAAGCCATCAAGATGCAGGCTTAGGAACAATATTACACTGACAAAAAACTTGAAATAGGAAAATAGTTTCACAAACACTTACCAGCAGTATGTCTGTCACAACAGCCCAGTTTACAGACAAAAACAGTTCTCCAAATGCAATAAAAATCTGCAAAACAGAAGAAAGCAGTGACTATACTATACTATACTATACTATACTATACTATACTATACTATTACTATTACTATACACTGCATTGCCCTCCTACGTTGTGAAGATGAGGCAGGCTCACTGACTGTGCTTATCGATGTAAGAATTGTCCTACATACCCATTACTTATAAATTAAACACCTCTGTCTATGCTTACAAACACTAACTTCATCTTAACATGGGGAAAGGAACCAAAGAAGGTATTTGAGTCACAAATCCTCAGCAGAAGAGCCAAAATAGGAAATATATACCACCCTCCCAAATTAACTGCTGTGAACTACTGAACCCAAGAAGAGAAAAGCAAGATCCATGGAAGAGAAATGTTCAGCACAGGTTTAGAAAGTGGACAGGGATGCAAATAAAGCCAACTGAACACCTCTGTGCCAGTACAAGTACTCTTGAGGGCTGCTTCAGAGAGAGAACTTCCAAAATGGAATGGACTCCAAGGAACAGGCAGTCTCAAAACCTTGATGTCCTGTGGGAAATCCCTAATCCATCACAGATGGAGATCCAGCCATGAGGAAAAGGGGTAGGGCACTGAACAGTTCTTACAGCTGTGGTCTCAGGAAATATTAACCCTTTCAGCCAGCCCTGGACACAGATTGGAGCAGCCTGCCCAGACTAAGCAACACTTGAGGAAAGCATTAAAGTTACACCACTGACGTGGAGCAGTGCTAGAAAGCAGAATCTCTTCAGAAACACAGGCCACAAAGTCACATGGCACCTGGCACATTATTCTTATCTACTAATCAGACTGATGGCACATTGTTACAACAGGTGCCAGCATCGTGTTTGGTAAGGTCTTGGTCAAGATGTTGTCCCTGGCTGATGAAAACACTGTCTAGGAAAGGCACAATGACAAACTGTCAGATGTTTTTGGAGGGATGGCTTACATTCTCCTAAGGAGAACTACACCTAGTATACCTAGGATATCTATAGATATCCTAGAGGTAATAGATATAGATGATAGACCTAGGATATCCATAGCTCCTCTGTGGTTCTTGTCTGTTCTGTTCATTTGTTTTGTTCTCCAAACCAGTTTGGAGAAAAAGTTCCTTGAAGCACTGAGATACTTAGTATAGACCATTATCCAGACATCTTTTCCTTCATAATGCTTTGAATTAGATATAAAGAAGAAATTGCTCTCCCTGGGGGTGGTGAGGCTGTGGCACAGGATGCCCAGGGAAGCTGGGACTGCCCCATCCCTGGAAGTGTCCAACGCCAGGTTGAACAGGGCTTGGAGAAACCTGGTCTAGTGGAAGATGCCCTTGCCCATGGCAGGGGAACAGAACTGGATGAGTTTTTAGGTCCCTTCCAACTCAGACCTCTGATTCTATGATTCAGTGATTCTATGATTCTAATAAAAGGTACATTTAGGTAGTTCCAACCAAATATACTATTGATTCACTTGTCTCGCAGAGACTGGCAAATTAAACTGTTGTTCTCTACCTTTAATGACAAAAAAAAACCCCTGAGGAACACACTCAGTGGAGCTATGGGGGACTGAGAAGCAGAAAAAGAAAACGGCTAATTCTTCTGGGCACTCGGATCCCCACACTTAGATCCAAAAATAATCTTCAATTTCACATTTTGCTTTGGGTACACACACTCAGGCAAATTCACTTGTGTTTTCTCTTGGTGTAAAGGTGTTTTTCCACAGGAATACACATTCCTGAGGAGTCAGAAGGAAAACCTCTTTGAACAAGTGTTATTCTTAGAAGCAAAAAACCTGCAAAAGTGCCCTTTTTCAGAGAACTGTTGATTACTGTAATTAACTTTACTTGGATCCTCTTATTTATGTTAATCATGGTGATTTTGGCTGGGAGTCACAGGAAAAAAGCACAGGAGTCTTCCCCTAGCTGTTACCAGATTATAGTTGAAATGGGGTTTACACTCAGTTCCCTCTTACAGGGATTTTTTGTCATTCCTAGTAAGTTTTCGTTTTCCCCTTTACTGAGAACAGAATTTAAGTGATTTATACTTCAGTTTGCATTGCCAAAAGCTTGACTTCAAAGATCAGCTAGCGATCTGGGGCTTTGAAGGTAAGGGCTAAATTATTCTTAGAAAGAACTGTGTGTATTGTACAGTCCCAACTACACCAATCTTTAAGTATTCAGAGAGCAAAAATAAATAAGAATACTATATTAGCCACAAAGCATTAAAAATTAACATGAGATTGAGACTTGCTTTAACTAAATTTTTGCATAAGGGACAAGTTTCATGCAGCTAAATGCATAGTTACTATTCTCTTCTTCAGTGTGGGCACTCTGCAGGTCCTGAGGCCCAGTTTTTGTGCTCTGTCTGCCCTTTATACTGGAGCAAGGACTGCCCAGCGTGGCTCTCACAGGACAGACCTCAGCTACAGGAGCATCAGAGCCCAGAACTTACCTGGATACCTTGTCACAAGCCACTGAAACCTCTTAATGGTCTAGAAGACTGCAGAGGATTCTGCAAAAGCCACCTCTCACCTCCTCCTCCCCCTTCCCATTCTCCCTAGGATGCCAGAAGACATTTTGCTCATTGTCACTTACAAAAGTAGAAAGGATGTTCGTCTGGGCCACCATCAGAGCTATGTAGAGGCACAGGGCAGAAATGAACATGCTTGTGGCACAGATCAGAGGATCAGCTTTGTTGTTTATCTTCCTTAATCGTCTTGCGGCTTCTGCCCCAGCAATAATACCCAAGATTCCTGTCCCAATGGTGATGCCTCCAAATATTAGGCTGGGGACAAAGCAAAGGATTCAGCAGAGCATAGTAAGACTGTACTGTGGAAAAATAAATGGTGTTAGCTTGCACCTGTAGTTTCAGAGGAATCTTTAATGGGGAAGTTGAATTTTATTCCACTTGATGTAACCCTCCCACTCCTTCTAAGTGGATGTAATCCCAAGCCTCAGCTGAAGCTATGGCTTTGCGACGGGGGCTGTATCCTGTGGAGAAGATATTTTCCCATTTACAGAGCAGGTGTTATGCACCCAGGCTCAAGGAGGACTCTGCTCAGTATGACCTGGCTTGGACATGCTGTGATTTAGAGGAGACATAGTCATCCTGGTTACCCTGTGAATCAATCTACCCAGTCATCCCTGAAACACAGATGGAGTAACTCTGTATCACAATCTGCTGTCTTGGAAGAGATCCTAGCACGTGGAATGATATACATCTAAATTATAACCCCTCTGGTTAGCACAGCTGAGATGAGTCACTTCTCTGACTAGGGGAAACACCTACCACTTCCCAGAAGAGTTCAAAGAGTACTGAATAGGTAACTACTGCCAGGTCCACATAGCATTTTCTGAACACAGAATTTCCAATACCATTCAGCTTTGTGTGACTGCAAATGCAAATCACATTTTTCAGGAACCACAACTTCATGTTTTAAAAGAACATGTCTGAATAGTTTAGAAGATTCAGCTTCCAAAGGGGCTTCCGTGTGTGCTTTCATCTCTGTCCCAAACGAGACCCCCCCAATGACAAAGCAAGTCTCTTGCACAAGATCAGTGGTGCCACTGATTGTTTAATGCATTGTCATTCTCTGAAGGCAAACAGGGACAGGATAAATGTAATCTGAGCACAAGTATATTTTAGAGTGCTACATGGTAAGTTCTGTACATTTTCCTGAGCTTTTTCTAACTGCAAAGCAAAGTAACCAGCTGGGATATGATCTGTTCCTTTAAACTACAGCACATCCACTTCTTACTTTCTTTCTGGCTGATTAAGAAGAACTCAATAATTCTACAAGGAAAAAAAAAAGGTATTGCTATGCAAGATAACAAACTTTAAGCAAATTTGTACTCTCCCTGCAAGTTCTTCAGGATTCTGATCCATCACTGTCTATACCTTGATAATGACATTATAGATTGTCACTAGGCAGAGTAATCTCAGAGATTTGTTCAGGAGAGACAAGTTCCAAGGTGACATTAGTTGATTGAAGCATTCATGGAATTGTGTTTAGAATATTCATGTATTGTAAACTGTAGTTGAAATAAACCTGCAGCTGAAATAAAAGAGAACGGCCAAAACTAAATCCAAGCACAGTTCAGTTGACAGAGAGTAGGAAAGTACAGAAGTCTAGTCCTGGGGAAAGGCTCCTATGGGATCTTTAAGGATCTGAGAATGCTCACTTATCTCTCGGATCTGTTCGAAAGTGTTTGCACAAAGACCTGAACAAAAACTTCACGCTGCCTATTTATCTACCTTGAAAGGATTGAGACTTGAGTCAGTTGTGGTGCCATTTGAGTTTGTGTTTCCAAGGAGTCTAAGTCACACAGTCCTGATCCTTAAACAAAGTGTGAAACTGCTCAACAGCCAGAGGGGAAAACATCTTTAAAGTACCCCTGGGCAGGTCTGGTAATGTGCAGCTCAGTTCCTCCAGCACCATCAGGTCTGACATAGTAGTTTATATTCTGTTTCTTTACATCCCCTTGGAATAACAGTCCAAACCCAGCCTTATGCTGCTTCTGGCATGGGCTTATGCCAAGGTTACATTTAAAGCATCCTATAAGAAGCAGTACATGAGGTTAAACTATCAGATGCTCTGTTTCACTCCCCTGAATACCACGTCTGCTCTCACAACACTACTGTGGAATAATAATTCAGAAGTGGATTAGAAAACAAACTAGAGGCCAACACCTTCAACATAACAAAGGAAATATTTAAACTGCATCTGTGAACAGATACAGCCAAACATCTTAAACTGCTCAGCTTCCCTTATCTGCCTACCCTGAGCCAGACTCCTGTGTTTCACTCCCTTCCCAGTACTGCTCATTGATAATAATGTGCCACTGGTGGCATCCATGGAAGGACAATTCATTTCCCATTGAAGGATTTTGGGATGACTCTTCAATCCATGTGGTTATGCTACAACTCAGAAATCACTTCTGAATTGACTCAGTTATTCCATTGCAGAAAAACAGAAGAATCCCATTATCAGAGGACATATTCAAGGTGTGATTACTGCTTTTCCCTTTAATTGTCTATACCTGGAAAGGCCATGCAGTAAGCACTTAGTTCTTTGAAATCCATTACAAAAGCAGAGACTGAAATGAGACCTGGGATATCTCCCAGAGAAAGGGACACTTGTATGGAAACCACTGGTAGGGAGTCAGTCCCAGTGCTCACTGTTCCTGAGGGAAGCCGTGAAGACTCAAGAGGAACATTGAATACGTACTTGTATTCTGGACAACGCACTGTGAAGAAAAACTTCTCTTCCTAGGTGGGGAAAAGGGATCTACAAAAAGCTGTGTTATGACTACTTCAAAGAGTTCTACTAGTGTAAATTTCCCTTCTTATACAAAATTTGATACTATTCATGAATCTTCATTGGTCTGGACATGCTCTGTAAGCAGAGCTCTGCTGGCAGCTATCCACAAGATCCTGGTTTGACATGATGATATGATACTACATCAAAATCATCGCGTTTTCTTCCAGCTGGGAGCCACAATGAACTCACCAACATGGCAGGGATTATAAAACCAGATTAACAAGAAGATAATAGGCAAGTTACTAAAACACAGGATTTAAACATACTTAAATGGGTATTTAAGTAGCTTGGGATGCACAGTCATTTGTCAACTAAAAACTCCTTGCTAAAGCTGCTCCTTTTTCCCCACAAGTGTTCCTATTACTGCTTCTTCCCACTTTACTGAAATAGGGCTGGCAGCATCTTTCCAGTTAACTGAGTGATTATAAACAAACAAACAAAGGGGAGTGTCTCAGATACTTGGAAACAGTTTAACATTCACAGCCCACTGCCTTCACAAAAAGTGCTCAGTCACATCCTCCCTTCTGCCTTTGGAAACAAGCTGTGATTGAGCACCGTGCAGTGTTTCCAGGGATGCTCCCACAGCTCACCTGTTAGATGAATTGCACGATTCTTGGAGGCATGGGGGAACAATGCCCTGGACAACCTGAGCCCTGTACAGAAACAGCGGCATCCACATTCCCAGGGCTCCAGTGACAAAGGCCATGGCAGTCAGACCCAGCGAGGAACAGACAAAACTACAGCTGAAAGACAAAAGAAAACAACTGAGAGATATTAGAAAGAATGGTATGTGAGGAAAAAGGGAAAACCCACATGCAACACCCAGGATTTCAAGCAATAACAAAACAATTCATTCAGATGTCTTATAATCAAATTCCACTCCCTTGAATATCTGAACTCTGATCAGGCTTTATTATGAAATTCAACAATAAAGTACTAATTAGAGCAAAGGGTATGACCTATTGATTTCATGTTAAATCCTGGTCTCTTGCAGATTTCATTGCCAACTTCTGCCAAAACAATTGCTGTGAATTTTTTGATAGCAGAAATACAACAATAGAGAGTGAGCAAGAATTTAATGGCTTAGTAGCTAAAGGAAAGGGTTCTATGTGCAAGTCTAAATGCCTCAGGTTTTGTTTCTGTAACCAGTATAAATGAGAGTAACATCTGGGTCTTCCAAACTGTGCAGTTTCAGTGGTTGAAGCATTCCTCAACTCCACCTGAGTAAAAATAGATTCTCAATCTCCACAGCAAGTTTTGGACAAAAGGAGAAGCATTTTTGAAAACTGTCCAAACCTTGTCTCCTTCCTGCCCTATTCTAGGAGAAAATTAAATTTTTGCCAGACTCTTTGTCATTAATAGTTCAGGAGAAAACCCCCTTTGAGGTCAATAGGGATGTACGAAATTTTATGACTGCTGCAAATGACGAGGTGACCACCAGACTAGAGGATTTGTTAAGAAATTAACCCAATTCTCCATTTTCTAAAGATAAAGTGCTCTTGGACTTGATTAAAAGTGGAACCACATAGTTTTTTTGGCAGTATGTCTTTATGCTTTGGAAATCAATTGCCCAAGGAAAAGAAAATGGGACTTAATTGCTAAAGGAAAAGAAAATTAAAATATATTTTTACATTGGAACATCTCGGTAGGAAAGCAACTTTGGAGATAGCCTAGTTGTTGAAATGCCAGAAAAGTTCGTTTTTGATTCAGGAAAAATTATTTTTTTTATTCACTTCAGAATGTAGTGAATGTAGCCTACAAATTGTGATCCAACAAAACTGATCTCTAGTGTACTTGCCGTTCAGGATGTAAAGAGGATGAAGATTTAGCGGGCAGTTAGAAAACGCTGGATCGTCTGGAAGAACACTCGAAAGACAGACAAGGTCCCAGGAAAGCAAGTCTTTAAAGGAAGAGCGCTGGATCGGGAAAGCAGCCTGCGGGCAGCGGCAGCGCGGAGCCGGGTCTGGCGCAGCTGCACAGCGGCACCTGCTGTTCCCAAACCGGCTCCAGCTCCTCGTCCTGTCATCCCCTGACTGCGGGATCGCAGGAGCGGGAGGAGCCTGCTCCAGTCCTGATTTTACTGCGTCCTGCAGGTCAGCTGCAGCTTTAATTTTTGCGTGGTTAAAAGGAAGATGTCATCTGCCAGCCACAGGTCAGCCCATCAAAACACATGGACCATTACTTTACAAACCATATTGGGGTCCTACAAACTCTGAGCTCATGCATAGCAGACTCCCAAATACGGCAGAGGCTGCCTGAGACATGCTGATCCAACCTTCCTCAGGCACTAAGAGTTATAAATAAATCTACACCAGAAAATTATGCACTTTTAGCAATCTAGCTTCCTTAGGGAAGTGAAAATTTAGTAGAAAGTAGAGCTGGATTTAAATAGGAGCAAACCGCCATCATAACTTTGCCCCCTTCCCCCTCCTCAAAATGGGAGGATAGAAGAAGCGAAGAAATTTTTTATCTCTTGTGTAGCATTCCTGTAAAAAAGTGGAAGAAAGATTTTTACTAATGGTGTTTCCATCCTCTTGCATGGAAAGGAACGAAGCGGATTCGATAGACATATTTCTTATAATGGACTAGTGACTCCTCAACAGAGGG
This sequence comes from Struthidea cinerea, assembly GCA_013397865.1. Lineage (NCBI taxonomy): Eukaryota > Metazoa > Chordata > Aves > Passeriformes > Corcoracidae > Struthidea > Struthidea cinerea. The sequence continues at coordinate 105,938 of VZTI01001373.1, read as the reverse complement.
AACCTTTGTAGCTCAAACCACTTACTTCTTGGCAAGTGATCCCACATCTTGACACCAAGTAGTCTTGGCAGTTCTGTGTACATCTGGCATCTCATCTGCTCTTTGTATTGTGCCGGAGATGCTCAGTGCTCTGTGTGCTGCTGTCCTTCTCTGGATCCTGTGAGGGACCAGTAGAATCAGGAGAAGCAGTGCCAGTCCTCCCATGCAAGGAGTTACCTGTAGACACAAGGTTGGTGAGATCAAAGATATCTGCTTTCTTGTAGTGAGAACTCCACAGCAATTCAAATTGTATTAGAACCATATATCAGAAAACTGCAGATATGTTCAGAAATAGATGTGTGCTGGTTTAGGTCATATTTGTAAAGAAAAAGAGTGATTTTGGTGACTTTGGAGGAAAGATAATAGATCCTCCCTCCCCATCATACCGATACATGATCGCTCCTCCCTCTGATTTTAAAGAAAAAATATGTGAAAAAAGAAAACTGTACCGTAGTACTCTAGCCACAAACACAAGAATCACTGATGCAGTCACCCGTGTTACCTGAATAACATCAGTGTCACTCCAGTAAATATTCTGCCCCACTCACCTGCATGTGCTAGCTGGTTCTGTATACAAGGCATGAGGCTCTGACAAAGTGCTTCCAAAGCACTCTCAATGAGAGACATCATGATGACGTGACCAGAACAGAAGAGGTTATTTTCTTGAAACCCTCAAATAATAGAAGTTGTTCCCAACAGCATTCCAGAAAACTGGTGCTAGCAGTATAATGATCATTTTACCTTCAAATTCTCTGTTTGAGGAGGTCTTGGTGCAGTAGCAACCATTCCAAATGTGCCCTCAGGTAAGAGGAACATCAGCACTTGCCCTGGCTGCTGTACAATCTCACCTACACCTAAGAGAGCTAGGCAGAAAACTGCCACTTGTCCTGCAGGAAAATTTCTCCTAAACACCATGTTCCTGACCTGTCAGAGGGTAGAAAGTCCTTCCACTGCTCACCTTTAACACAATGAACATAAAGCATCCAAACCCCAGTGATGATTTTGATGTTACGGTGAATGGAAGTGAGTGACTCACCCTGAATGCCCAGTGCCAGTCACCTGTGCTTTTTGCCATGCCAGCTGCCAGCATGTAACCACAGCCACTGTAAACAACAGAAAGGGAAGATCAGTAAACACCAATGAATTCTGGATGGCTGAAATGACATGTCTTGCCAGCTAAGGAGAGCACACAGAAGTGTTCTGTCAGTTTTCCAAAGGGATAAACAGGAATAACCCTCATGGTTTGTGCTACTCTACTTGCCAGCCAGTATTAAAAAGAGAGTCTAACTTCCTCAGAGCAGACTTGAGACAATGACAGCAATGTCCCAGATTCCCCTTGGAATACGTATTCTGTAGAATGACACTGCAAACCCAGATCAAAGAGCCCATAAAACAGTTTATTACCTACTCCCTTCAGTGCTAGCCACAGGACTTATGCCCTGCAGGAATTTCTTTAGTTTTAATCTGCCTTCTGGGCCCAGCCTTGGCTGCCTGCTCTGATACAGAGTATGCCTCTGTAAATGCCACATTAAAATCCCTTCTCCTCCTTTTCTTCAGACACAATGTCAATCTAACTAAAAGAGGAGAGGGAAGTACCAGTTCTTCCTTGGGAGACATTTAATGCAGGGTCCTTGAAAAATCTGTCAAATAAACTAATATCTAAAAGCTTTTGTCTTCCAAAACACAGAAATAAATTACATACTCTCATGCACATATTTCTTTTAGAATTGATTCAATATTTTACTCAAAGCCAGAGTTTCCAGAGTTTAGATTCTCCCTAAAAATGTTGGGGAGAAAAAGCGAATTTTTTTCAAGGTAAGTAGAGAAATACACCAAATCATCTCTATCCAAACTTGCTAAGGAAGTGACAAATCCCTTTGCAAGAGCCAATGCAGAAATACATCAAAATAAATCTGATTAGGGCTCAGGGTATATTGAATTGCAGGTGTGGTCAGACAGAATTTCAAAAGGCCACTAGCAAGAAAACCAACCTTCCCACTGGAATAAAGATGTAGAAGATAGATAACACTGTGGTCCTTTTTCCTTCCTCAAACAGGTCTGCAATGATGGTAGGTGCTATAGTGGAGTAACTGGCAGAGCCAATGCCAACCAGTCCTCGTGAAAGAACAAATATCCTGTAATGCTGCAGGGAAAAGACATATTATAGTCAAAAAAAGTCCATGCAAGAAAGAAAGCCTACTATTAAAGAGGGGCATTTTAGTGGATCAAATCTACCAGAGGAAATCAGAATTGAACTGATTTTTTCTTTTGCCTATGTCTGTATTCCCTCTACTCACACCTGCTCCCCTCACATCTCTCTGCTGGGCTTTCTCTTTCTGCATAGCAGTGACTTCTCAGCGGGACACCCAGAGGGAATTTCAGGATGGGGTGGATAGAGCACATGCTTGCCCAACAAGCTGCCACACTGTAAGGTCATAAACAACAAACATGCAGGACAAAAATAAAATCCCATCAATCGCAACAATAACGAGGGGGTTCTCTATTGGCTAGGCTGGACTCCAGCATCCTATAAGGCAATCTTGCATGGAGTACATTTAGTCCAGGCTTAAGGCTCGGGAAATGAGTGGTCACTGATGCTTCTGCAAATGTGATTAGAGAAGGACTCTATCAAGTCCTGCAAGATGTATTCAGGCTATTTTCATAGTACCATCCAAAAAAGCAACATACCGACTCAGTGATGAATGAGCTCCCTAAGGTCACACCAGACCAGAAGAAAATACCAGCTCCAAGGATGATTTTCCTGTTGTAGCGATCTCCGAGGTATCCAAAGATGGGGGCAGCCAGCATGTAACACAAGGTGAAGACTGAAAATCCAACAATCAACAAAGACAATATTCATCCAATTATTTTTGTCATATGTACTGGTCACCCCTCAGATAAACCCAGGTTATTTTTAGGGCAGGGTTAAAGGCAGGCTGAGTTTGTAGGACTAGAGGGGGATTGATATTTGGAAAAAGACAAATGCAGACTCAAAATACCTATGTATTATTTTTGTATGCAGACATACAAAAATAAAATGTATGTGAATTACTTAACTTCTGTATTTCTTGAGAAACCCTTCATCTTTTATGATTCACATACTGTGGGATTTTTGAAGTCGACTCCAGGCTGACTTTCAGTTTTGCATTATAGTCAGCCTGCCCACAAGTGGAAGTGAGCAATACCACCTACAAGGAGGAACTAGAAGAGGTAAGTAACTGGACTGTGTTTTAGGAGCAGACCACAGAGGGGCAAGGCAAAGTCAACCATCTGAAATGAGATTTTATTACCTGTTTGCAGTAGACCTGTCTTCCCATCACTAAGCCCAAAGTATTTCTGTATATCCAACAGGATCCCTGCAACAGAGGCAGACACTGAATGGCAGCACAGTACCCTGCTCAATCCTGCTAACTGCCAACTCAAAAACAGGGCTTTACATCTAAACTAGAAATTAAACATTTAGTTTCTAGTTTAGATGTAAGCCATTACTCTACCACAAGCACAAGAAGCACAGAGATTTAAAAATCCTTATCACTATAGATAAAATTAATGATCTTCCACTATAAGCGTCTTATGAGAGTCAGTTTACCCACTGTTTCAACCATATCTGTTCTGTTTCTCTTGCACCATTGGCACCTAAGTACATGAACAATTTAGAGTTCAAAGTTTAATGGACACAATGTGGATGTTAAGACAAAAAGGTCATTTTCTTCTCTGTACCATGCCAGGGCTGCAGATCTTCCATCTCACCTATACTGTATTTCCAATTTACATTGCTGAAAAACAATTAAAAATAGAAGATACTGCTTTGAAAAAGTATACCTGTACTCCAGTATTGAAAGATATCAATTAAAAAAGACATTTATTTTCATATCACTTTAGTTTTGTCAAAATAGATAAAGTCATAACATTGTTGAGAGGATGAAACCACCACCACTTAAGAGACCAAGTTCTGTATAATTTGCTTGCTGTGCTCATAGGAGCTTGTCTGCAGCAGAAGGGTGCTGGGTGAGGTCAGCAAGAGGCACCCCTTCTCCCACAGTGTGTTTTACATGTTGTGCCATGAACTACACTGCTCCAGCCACTTAAAAGCAGTGTGGGACCAGCTAATTTAAAGCTAAATCCATGTTCTCCCACAGTCCCCATGGCTGCAGCATCAGTCCACTCACTACTGATGTGACTTCAAGTCAGTGTAGATCAAGGTCCAGCCTAACAGCAACTCCAGAGGTTTATAGTCGTTTCTCAACAACTCTTGAACATATTTTACATTTAGAGGTTTCCTAATGGTTTCAAAATTTAAACAAGTGATTTAATTCAAACATTTTGCATCATTAAAACAGGACAATCAATTGTATCTTTCTGGCAGCTAGTGATCAACGCACAGAAACACTGTATTACAGGAATTAAGTTTCGGTCTCATGGATTATTTAGAACAAATCACAGCTAAAAAGACTTGAACAGAACCACAACTTCACCTCAAACTAACATTCACACTGAGCACCAATAAAATGTCATCCCCTCCACATAACTAAAATAACTGACCCTACCAGTTTCTGGCAAATTACAAAGCATTGATTTGAACAGTTTGGTGACAAAAAAGAGGGGAAAGGTCTGCATGGTCACTAGTGTTAACAAATCGAAGTCAGCAGACAATTAAGGGGAAGAGCTTGTTTTCTGTGATGCAAACGCCGTCAAAGTCTGTGAGCAAAACTATCCGGAAACCACAGCTTTGTAACTGCTGCCAGTTTATTGCTAGTTTACTTCTAAGCAGATACTCACACCTCCCCTTCCTCTCTTTCCTGTTAGCTGACATCTAACAACATGGTCATACACTTGGACAGCCAAACTCAAATGCAAAGCCAAACTGTTGCAAGAACTCTGCAGTGGCACTGAATTCTAGCAGGTGAACAGTATATTCCTGTGGTATAAACTGAAGCTTACAGACTTCCCCCATGGCACAGGAGTCATAGAACTCAGTAAAAAGTGGTTTAGTCATATAGTGTAATTAAACGAGATGTTTCAAAGGCCTGGGAACTATCCCCAACTCTGCTCTTGAATTCTTACATGTCCCTGAAGGTACCTTGCTCACAAGAGCATGCTGGGGAAATTTTAAGCTCTTAGCAGGTACAGGAGCCCTTGAATACTTCAAAGCCTAGAATGAGCCAAATGGCTTCTTGAACTTAACCCTCCCCAGGGGTTACCCTTCTAGCATCCAAGTTCTTCCTTGAAGATATTTTCATTCTCTTCTGTCCCCTGCCCTTCTCCAAGGAAAGTTACTTGACAACAACGCATACACAGAAGTTTTTCACTAACAGCCTTGTTGTGTCATTCAGCATGCACTCCTATAGCACTCCTACTTGCTTCCTTCCCTCTTGTATTGTTAAAAAGTACTCAAAAAACCAAGCTCAACCTCCTAAACCCACTACGCTCTCCATTATTAAAGATACTGACTGAATGTCCTAAATTTCTGAATGGTCTAAGTAGCAAAATAACTACTTTGTATATGGTAACTAGGTATTAATTCCAAATTCAATAATCCATCCTTCGGGTTTTTTCGAGGTTTTAAAACATTTCTGCTTCCCAGGCCACTCAGAAGTAAAATATAGCAAGCTCACAACAAGTGTTTCCCCTATTTTCTAAATCAGGTCCCTGGAAGCATGGTAGATGCTTAGGAGTGTTACTAAATAGAAGAATTTACACAGACCACAATTTACATGGGAGAAAAAACCCACAGGTTTCCCTCTTGTGGGTTACTATAAGCAACTCTTTGTTGTTTTCAGCTAGGGAAAAAAAAATAGTTAAAAAATCACATTTTGGAGGAAGGATATTATTTATTAGACAACCAGTCATAACTCGGGTAGGGGAAGGCCTAAGGAAGTGGGTCTCTATTCTTTTTCCACAATCAGGTTCCACTCTTCATTGTAGAAATCACACAACTGCCAGCAGCTCACAAGGAAGTTAAGCCTCCCCTAAGCAAACTAACATAGATAACAAAGTTATCACAAAGATGACATAGTTTTTGTACTTTTAGTGGAGGGAATAGCATCAGTATTCTTCAGATAAACGAGTACCATATAGAACCTAGTAGATGAAAAGAAGGCCTTGAAACTGCTGGGTACAGTAAAGAGAAGCTCCTTAGTCAAACCTCTGTAGAACCCAGCCACAAAAATGGACCAGTTGCTCTGTATGCTAAAGTCTGTTTATAAGAGACCTAGATTTTAAAATATTATATTATTTTTATAAGCATTCCAGTAACTATTAATATCTAATAAATCACTCCTAGGTCTTTCCAGATTTATAATTGGAAGTTTCATTAAGTGTGATCAACAGGCTAAAGCAGATAAATGAGTAAAAGTAAAAAGACATAAGGTATATACTTATTTTAGAAACATTTGTAGAGTTTAGAAACATTTGCAGAGGTGTTAAGAACTTAATTTTCTTTTTCTTTAGAACAGGAAAATGGGCTCTCACCTGGCACAATGAACCAATCAATGAAATTTATTAAATTCCCAAAGCACAGCACGGCAACCACCAGGCAATCCCTCTTTGCTGGATTGTTCCTTGACACGGACACTGACGGACATTGTGTCCCATCTGCTGCAGCAGCTCCATAATTCTGTCCCTCAAGCAGTGGCTGGAGCAGCAAGCCTGTGTCTTCATGCTCACAGGGGGCTTGCATGTTTCCAGTGCAGACACTCAGCAGGGATGATGAAGCATTTCCTCACACAAAACTGATGTGTTGGGGCTATGAGGAACTTCAATCACTACGGTCATTTCCGGCACTGAAGCACAGCCACTAAGGACTGAAATGAAGTGTTCCTTGCAGTCAGAAGAACTTGCAAACAGAAAAGCTGCAGTGTTTTGCAAAAGTGCTGAAGACCATGGCCTTGAAGACAAGGAAAAGTAAATGTAAACAAAAGCAAAGTAATCCATTGTGCACCCAAGAAATAAAAGTCCACAACTCTGCAGTGATCTCACAGAAACTACAAATGCCAAAATAACAATATTCTTTGTTGTCAGTGAGTTGCCAGAGCTAAAAATAGTCTTTCTACAGAAGAAAGAAAGAAAGAAAGAAAGAAAGAAAGAAAGAAAGAAAGAAAGAAAGAAAGAAAGAAAGAAAGAAAGAAAGAAAGAAAGAAAGAAAGAAAGAAAGAAAGAAAGAAAGAAAGAAAGAAAGAAAGAAAGAGAAAGAAAGGCTAATTTTCTAGACCAGTACCTACTTTTTTACTTGAGCCCTCCTCCACCACAGATTTCTTGTGCAACTCTGTGACAAGTCATTTGCTTTCTCTGCACCTCAGGTTCTCACCCCGCACAATCCCTGGCCTTTAAAGCAGAGCTATGTAGCCTTGTCCTGCCACCTAAGCATTCCCTGCTCCCTGCTATCGCCCACCCGTTTTGCACTGGCCAGATCTACTCCCAGAACAAAATCCTTCCCACTAAGTTTGTGAATTTTTAGGTCAAATCAGTAGAAGACTCATATTCCAGACTACATGCTGGGTTTCATTTGGTGTTTTAGGGGAGGAATATGAAGCAAAACCAACCAACCAACAACCCAGAATGCTACACTGAGCAGAGAAAGGGAAATGGAAACAAAAACACTCTTCCTCACTGCTGCTGGAACAGTGCACATTCCACAGTTTTGAGTTGTGCGAATGGACTTTTTCCCCTTTCTCCGTCAAAAACAGGTCTGAAAGGGGAGGAGCAGAGGGCACAGGAAGGAATACTTTTTCGTTTGGCACATGAAGACACCTTTACCTGCCTTCTTTCTTCTGCTCACTCACATTTTTAGAAGTATTCAGTCACACGTCTTTTGAGCCACTTTGTGGATTACCAACTCCAGAAGCTAATTTTTTTTTTGCAGCCTGTTAAGAAAATTTAAAGTGAAAATTACCAGCAAACTCTAAGAGTTTAAGAGTGAGGAAGCTAATTTGAATGAAGACTGCTTACAGTTTATGACTCATGCATGAAGACACCGGTCTGTGGTTGGGCTTTTTTTAAGGACTCTGTATTTCACACTTTAGACCAACTAAAAAACAAAATAGCACCTACCACTCTTGGCCCTTTTGTAAAATCCAGACTCCTTTGCTTCCACGTGCTCAACACGAGTATTTCATTCTATCTTCCCTTTCTTTTACCTATCTCCCTTTTTCGCTGCCATAGACCACAGAATGTTCTCTGAGCAATGTCACGTTTTCCTTGTTATTCTCAGTGCTTCACTAAACCAGCAAAGTCAGGAGTTCCTTGGAAGTTCTTGGAAGCAATAAAGAATCAACACAGTTTTGCAGAAGTTAAAAGTTTTATCTCCAACCCCAACCGCGGACAAAGGAACACCAGAAGCACCTGTTTATTGGCACCACTCATCCAAACGCCTCGGACGGGTTCGAGCGGGCCGCGGCCGCGCCTCGGTGCCGCCCCGCTGCGCCGCTGGGTGGCGCCCCAAGCCCGGCGCGGCGCCGCCGCCCCGCCCGCTCCCAGCCGGCGCCGTGTCCCTTCCCAGGAATATTTTCCGTGTCTGATGCCCAGCCACAGCTCAGCCACAGCTCAGACCTTGTAAGGAAGGCCTCACGGGGCAGCTCATCATGGTTTAACTCTCGCTTTGGATAGTTTAAATGTCTCTTGATCCAAGCGTCCTCGGAGTATCCAGGGCACATCCTATATTGCTCTCAACTCCTGACATTTACTGCTAGACCTGGCGTTTTGAGACAGCCAAAAGCAGGTTTCTAACTATAACTGCTGTGGCAAGAACACAATTCTGCTTTTGTAGAGCAGAATTTCCAAATTCCAAATTTTCCAAAGACAGAGTCAGATTAAACAAGATGTTCCTCACAAACACAAACCCATCAGTTCTAAACACTTCTTTTGATTCCCTTTTTGCCCTTCATTAAAGTCTCCAGATGTCACTTCCACTTCATGCTTTTTGTTGCTGTACTACCTGGCCACTGGTGCCATCACCTCTGTGTACACATCCCCCTTCTCCCTTTCCTCAGTGTCATAAGCCACCTCCTTCCACCCACTCCGGGTTTCACTGCTGGGAACAAGTCTGCAGTGGTTTTTAAAAGGCCCCTTGTGACTTTGCCTTCCTCTGTCAGCTCCTATAGCCATCACTCCTTGACAGCCATCATTCCTTGATAGCCACCCTGCCTTAACTGCACGCTTATCCTGTTCTCCAACCACATTTTTCATGTTCATCCAGACCACACTGCACCAAAAACTTCCAGCAAAAGTTTGTGACAATCCACTTTTGCATTGTGGGCACATAGAATACCACCATACAATACAAGTCAGCTTTTGTTAGGCAAGATCACAGCTCATTTCTTTATAGCCAATTAATTTTTTTCCTTATTTGTTCTGTCAGTCAGGCAGTTCCTTTCTTGGAACGAAGTGCAGTGTTTGCTTCCACAGCTTACCCCGGCGGTGCCAGGTGCCCATGCAATATAAAAGGCAGCTTTTTATCCCTGTCATACTCCTTCAGAAGCTCCGTTCTCTTGGTTCATTTGAGCACGAGATCTCATAGCTGTGCCGTGCAGATAAACCCTCCCATGAGAGCAGCAAGTCAGAACCTCTTTTTTCTCATGTTTGGCACCAGCCCACACACAGAGCAATGTATTTTCTTACACCATTTGGAATCTGGCTGTGGTACCAAAAGTTGTTTTGATGGCTGAACCTGACAGAGGCAACTGAGATTCCCCAGATGGACACACGTTTGGTGATAGTTAAAGTGGCTGGCTGATCCTCAGCAGGCCAAGAAACGTGCCATGCCTGAAACCTGACAGGACTGCTTACACACAACTGATGTGAGAGCTTCCGGCTTTCTCTGAAAGGATTTCCAAGTATTTACTACAAAATGCCTTTGAATGTATTTATTTATCCAAATAACCTCTAATGGTGGATGCTGCCACATCCGTGAACAGCTTTGGAGGTTTGCCAGAGCTTTCCCAGAAGGCTACGTCAGAAGGGGCATTAATAGTGAACCAAGATGTTGGAAAGATATACATTGAAAATATTTTATTATTCTGATTAACTCCAAACCATTTCCATACATGTAACAAAAAGAAACTTATTAAGCCACTGAAGAGGAAACAGCAACAAAATCTATGAAAACTAAATATGGAAATAATATTAATTGTTGACTAGATCTAACAATACTGATTTTAGGAAGAAAGAAATAAGCTGCTTTTGGTATCTCTCTCATGCATTACCCAGACAGAGAACATAAAGTAACCAAAAGAAAGTACATACTTGTGTGTATTTGCAAATATATATTTAATTGCTGCAATAAGGTTAGAACCAACAAGCATGCATTTAATGCAGAACTTAAGACTGGTCTGTATTTTGAGGTGTATGTATTTTAAGCCTGTTGTGATGGAAGCAAATTCATAAATCATGAGATTCTGGAAATAATTGAAATTTGGATTGGTGCAAAACTTTATAATTTTAGTGTCTGACAAGATCAGAAAAGTGAAATTTAACATCATTCTAGTAGACAGCTCAATAAATGCATGTCCAGACCCACCTGAAATATTCCACTCCAAGGAGATTCAAAGGCAATTACAGTGACTGCAAAAGAGCTGCAGAGTGACAGAGATTCAGGTAAGAAGTTGTGGGGGTCTAAGGTTTGTCACTACTTGTACCAAGGCTGCACAGTAACTCACTTTGGTTTTGAACCCAGTCTGCAGTGCTAAAATATAAAGACAGACTTGGACTGAGACTTGAACACCTGGGCTGCGTGTCTGGAGGGGCAGCAGTTTGACAGTTTAAACCAAGCAGTGACCAGCCTGACAGGAGGGCAGGCCACTCTAGAAATGTAACCATGTATAAAAGTAGCCTAATTTTCAGTTACAGATTTATTACAGAATCAGCCCTTGATCCTGTTCTCATACAAGACCATATTACAAAACTACAGAGATGACTCATCTACTAACGTGTATATTTTTCTTGCCTTTCAGCCCTCCAGACTGATGCACATTTGCCAAGCTGTTACTGCCATGGAATACACAGCTGAGAGGGAGGGAGCCCGAGCACTCTCCTTCTGAGGGAAGTTTGAGAAATTCTGCACCTGTACTTTGTTGAATCTGCTCTATCTCTGTGTGGTGCTTGCAGCTACATTAGCCATGATTAACACTCAGGTAGCAGTTGCTAATGACTTCAAAAGCTGTTAGGAAATATTTTGTATTTTAGCATGAAATTTAATACCTGAATAATCAAAACTAGATTGCCAACAGCTTTTCTTCACCTTTGCAGGCAGAACTAGATTTGCGAGCCATTATTTAATTTGAGTCTCTGTCCATATCTTGTGGAACAAATATGCTGCAACAGCCTCAACCAGCCAGACTAATCATCTTTATAGTAGTCCATTACTACCAAAAACTTCAAGAAAAACAGCTGGACCACCTGATCCACTATACACTTAATTGGAAAATATCTGCTAGGAAGATTCTCATTCTGCGAGTTTCAATAAATGCTACATTTTTAGTCACCACATCCTTTTTACCTCCTCACCCTAATTTTCCATCTAAAATGCTTTCTTTCTTGTTGCCTGAGTAATAGCACAAAACCCAGTGTGTATTCACTGGAACATACTCTAGTGCTGTGACAGCAGTAAATAAAATTCACACAAACTAAAGTATAAAATCTACTATTTCATCATTACTGACAAATTAGCTCTATATAACTTCCTACTTCTTGGAATGCAGATCATGCTATTGATTGGGCAGGGAAACTAGTTTAGACTCTTCTCCTACATCTTTTAAATTAGGAAACAAACTGAAGCTTTACAAAAAATTTCTTAGGGTGCTTACCTAGGTAACTTATCTCACAGGTAGCATTCTCCTTGGTTGCATCCATATAATTCTGTCCCAAAAGGTATAGCAGAAGGAATTACAGTTCCAGCACATGATCACAGAGCAGCAAAAGATGAACACACTCCAATTCTGCTCCCTTCTTCTTCTCTGGGAAAACAAAAAGAACAGCAAAAACCTCCTTTGCAAATGAGAACATTTTGCATTAACATTAGACAAAGGAGGAAGCTGCACATTGCTGGAACAGAGCTTCCTCTTCTAGCTGAGATTTATTCAAGCACAGAGCAGCTCGTGGATGTCAAGAGAAGTGAGGAATTATAGCTAATGTGCACCAAAGATACTATTTCACCAACCAGTTTATCTGCTTTGGCCTTTACCATTTTTTTAAGCTCAAGCTTATTTTTATTGGTGTAGCTGGTAAGTGAATTTCTCGCATTTTGGGATTCTGGATGCTTCTGACACAATTAGAGCAGAAAAGGGCTGTGACATCTGCTTGGATTTTGGAAGAAAACTCTGGAATTAAATGTCTATTTAACCTATGTTTTGACCTTTCCACCACAGTGAAACATTCATCCCCAGAAGAACCATTAGTTGACCACTGCAGTCTTCACTGTGATACACCAGAGTCCTCTTAATTAAGATGACAGCAAAGCAGATAAGAGTCATTTATTATGAGTAATGACAAACAGACAAGCACTGACAGAACAAAAATGGAGGCCTTTCCCTATGAGGCCTCTCTCTTTCCAGCCTCACTACCTCCAGACTGAGAGGGAAGACTATTCTGCAGTGAACACAGTACTTTAACCACTACAGAGAATGTTATGGTCAGGGTTAACTAAAAATTTGAACAAACATTGATTTAAATTAAAAATAGTCTAATTAAGTAGTGAGAATGTCTTTATTTCCCAGAAGTCCTGCACAAAGAGATTTACTGCCACTCTCAGTGCTTCCAGTAAGACAAAGTGAGGCTGTATTCACTCTTTTGGGAAGGGTAAGTATGTGAACTCACTACAGCCGTGCTTAATTGATAGCACTGTGAAACAAATTCTGCCAGCAACAAAAGAAAAGCTTGGTCATTTTTAAGCACTAACCCCAGGATGCTGATTTTTATGACAGTTATTATGCAAATATTTGGAAGTTCTTAAAGTTACAATGCAATTTAGATAGGGAATTGGAATTAAAATATATCTATACTATCACTGATTGGTAGCCACCTTAGGCAGAGGGCAGCTTCCAGTCCAACAACAAGAGAACAAATGGAGAAAGTGGCCAGAGTCACTCTTTTCCTGGGCATCTTCTGTTTGATTTTAATCCATTAGAGATAAAATAGTCTGTAAAAATCTTGGCCAGTCAAACGTCTACTTTTAATGAAACAAAATTTAAAAAACAATCCATGAACATGGAGCAAAAAAATGTGAAGTGTGGAAAGGATTGTCTATCAGTTACATTGGTAACCTGGGAGAGGAGTTGGGAAGAACTCCTTGCTCTGCTACTAACTTCCTTTGCTAAAGCAAAGGGACCTCAAGCCTGCAGTCCTAAAGAAAATGGTACCATCATAATTTAAAGGGAGAAAGAAAACAATAAACATTAAATCTTTGAAACACTTACACAGTTCTATGTAACATCTGATTCTTGTTAACATGTACAAGATGTTTTCAGGCTTCAGCACTTAGTTCTTAAAGCTCTGGTTTGCATACAGTATTCTTCACAAAATTTAAAACCACAGTAAAAAAATTACTATATGAATAATTTATTAATTACTTAGCAATATTAAAGTAAAAAGATAGAAATTAAACTTCTTTCTATTAATTTCATTCACAACTTCCTTCTATTCACTCTTTATACCAGAAATTTTACCTGTTCTGAAGATGATCTCAAAATGTCTTACATATAAAATTATAAGGTATATTAATAACCTCTGGCCTTTCTTTCTTTCCTGGAGTCATGCTGGCATTTGCACACTTTACACACTTTTGATAAAGTATAAGAATACAGAATCTCAGGCTGCTAATAAAGGAATTTTATTCTCACAATTTTAGAAGCTACTTTTGCTTAAGACAAGTTCAGTACCATTCTTATGAGCCACCAACCAGCAAAGGTTCTTTTCCATACTTCAAAGAAGCTTTTTAGATACTTTTCATAATAAAGCATTAATATCAACTTCAGCTGGTACATTTGCTTGAAAAAAAGCGTTATGAGATTTATTATTGTAAATCCTGAAGTTAAATGAAGCTAAGAAGAGGCTTTGTTTCAAAGTCCAGAATGGTTGCAGGAGTTTAACTGGCAGTCATGGAAGAACTGCAATCACTCAATTTTCCAAACTATTAAAAAAAAAAAAAAAAAATCTTTACTTTCCAACAAGGCTTATGTCAATAGAATATCTTCTGGCTTAGTTCATTAAAATGCTTCCTAAAGAAATGATTTAAAAGTACAGAATAAGGGCAGTGTAAATCAGCAAAGTGAATAATCTGTTCAAAAAGCCAAATATAACTGAAGCCACCTGTGTTTTCACTGCCTCCATTCCCCCTCCCCCTTTTCTCCTCCTCCAACAAGTTCTTAGTCCTGACAGAAAACCAAAGCAGTCCTACATGGCCACACACTGAGATCACCAGACTCCACAGGTCCAAGCCGTTCATCCCTTTTGTCCACCCACCTGTTTCCACAAGACCTGCTTGGTGCTCCAAAGTCCAGCTTTTCCTTTGGGCTTCTGTTGAGATTAAATTCAGTTCCACAGTTCCTGTATATAATACAAGAATTGTGGTTGTATAATTTTCTAGTAGAGGCAAATATTGTATTATATGATAACAGTCTAGCCCATTGATGGCTGGACTTACACTATCTTAACCTTTTTGCTTCCTTCAGGGGACTAATCCTCACATAACATCTCTAAGTGCACCCACATTAAGGGATTTGGCACTTGAACTGTGCAGTACAGGTCGTGTTGCTCGTGCTCTCATAGAGCCCTTGTGCAGGTTACATTTGTATTCACTGCTCCCTTCATCTCTGGGCAATTTCTATTCAATTCCTCCCTGACTGCAGACATATTTTCTTCCCTTTTGTGCACTGCACTAATTTTGTACTCGCAAAGGCACCAGAATGTGTCAGGTACAAATATGAGCATATCTCAAAGAACTGCAAATTTACTGTTCCAGGGAAAAATTAACTTTGTTGCCAAGCATTTTATATACCTCATAATCAACAGTTTGAGGTAAGAGGCATCAACTGGGATACATTTTGCAAAATGAATTTTTGGGATATATTTTATAAAATGTGAGCAAAAGTAAAGAATTTAGCAGGTTAAAAGGAAAAACCATTTTTAAAGTGTAATTCTTTAGTTTAAACCAAGTGTGTATGTTCTTTTAAAAACAGACCTATCTAAAATAAAATGTGAAATAAGGGCAGCCCACACGCCATGAAATCCAGCATCACAGAGTACAGAATATACCAGTAGTTCAGGCTTGCTGCAGAAATTTCAGAGAAAGTCAAAACACCGAACTGGGGGGTGTTACTTAGTAAGTGGCTGGAAATAGCATGTGGCGTGCTGAACCAGCTCCTTGCAGCAGAGCTTCATCTGCAAGTGTAGAAAGAAATTTCTTCATCTGAGTTTATTCAACAAGTTCATTTTGATGCCTGGTTCATTAAGAGATGGGAACCAAACATGGATTTGAAAAAGGAAGCCAGTTTGATTTTCCCTTTTCCAAACTTTGTGCAAAATCAAGGTGTGGGATGCTTAGCTCTAACTTGTGGGAGGATGAGATCTGGTAGTATGAATATCTTGGAAGTGGGGGGAGATAAAAACAAATTTTCATTTCTCATTTTTAACAATTCCTTTGTGCATTTTAACTGAATCCCATGAAATGTAACTTAACAGAAAGAATCAGTTAAAAGCTCACAGCATCTAACAAACAAAATAGTACTTGATGGATTAAAGAACAAAATCAGAAGTTTGAAAAGATATATGTTCATGTATCTTAAAGCAATGACTACTCCAGTCCTACCGACTGTCAAAAAGTAGCATTGTGCCAAGCACATGGAATCTGCTGTTTTAAAACATAATTAAAAATGATAAATATAAAATATGTAAGTTAGTATTTCCAGCTTGCCATTTTAAATCATGAATCAATTATTTAAATATCTTGTTTAAGCCAACAGTAGAAAAAGGAAGTAGTGAAAACAGTATTTTAACTTCTGGCATCAAATTTACATACAAATAACCATTCTCGAGTATATGTCCTTGTTTCTTCAAGAAAGAATTCTTACGTTTATTTTCTTCCAGTAACATGCCAGCATTTCAGAAAAGGCAAATCAATTATGACCTGCCTCATATTTCACATCCTTGTGTTTGTTCCAAGGACTGAACACTGACACAGCAGTGGATCTCATGACTGCTTTCCATCAGGTATATTAAACTGATTGTCAGTTAGGTCAGGCTTTCAGGTTGCAGAGCAAAGATTTCTCACACTCAATTTTTTAGAAATATGAGTTAGAAAATTGCAATTTTCATTTTAGTTTAACCCTCCCCATAACTACTTTGGATTTAAGACAGTCTTTCATCATTAATTTCTGCTGCTTTTGTTTGCAGATTTATTTTGATGTTGTTTTTTACTAAAAATCAGGAAAGAAATCCAATTCTGAAGAAATTATGTCCATGTTGTGTAAAGTGAACACCTCTCAGGGGTCATTTTACCCCCTCCTTCTAATTGCTAGGCATGTCTCTGAGAATGCTATCAGTTTAAGTAATAGTTTAAGCTTATACAAATAAAGTTTGGAACAAGGTCATTCTGGTTTACCCAGGTCTTAAACAGCACCTTTCTGCCAAAAGCCTGAATCAACACCACCATAAGAATCCATAAGGATTTCCTGCAGTTCCAGAGAATGTTTTACCACAACCATTCCTGTCAAGCCTGATTCATACCAGAAATCTTACCCAAAAGTCAGGTCAAAACACTTTGTTTAGGTGTCACCCTTCAGTGAACAACTTTGTCTACACATACATCTGCTCTCCTTGGCTCAAGCAATCATTGTCCACACTTCATGCCACAACTAAAGCCTTTATCTGTGGTCAGTGACCTAGAGGGAATACTGCTGGATTCCTTAAGGAATGACAGACAGACACATGGTGAGGTTTGAACATTAGGGTCATTGTGGTTTCATTTGTCAGGGAATGTAAGTCAAGACTAGCTCCTATTTCTGGCTCCAGGGCTTGCTCTGGCACCCCGGGCAAGACAACTTAGCACCATGGACTGCTATACATGTCCATCCTGACTACGTGGGCTGGTAGGGAAGAATGGAGATTCTTACCTCTACAGGAGATCCTCAAGGATTAGTGTTAACCCAGCAGGACCCTGATCTGAGCTGAACAAACTGAGCACTGCTACAATACAAGTCAATGTAAATATTTTCATCATGCCCTGCATGGAGACAAGTTCTGAAGAGATGTATTGTAGCAGCTGCAGCAATTCCTGTACCAGGCTTCTCTCTGTTTGCCATGCTACTGATTCACTGGTCCATATTTTTCCAGGAAATCACACTTCTTCACACACACACCCACTTCCAGTGAAACGTGAGCCCGACAACATTTGAGTTACAGTTAAACTTTTGAACCTGTTCTGTAGGAGTAGCCTTGAACTCAGCACAAATACTTGAGGCCAGACTGATGTGTTCAGCCCAGGTTTAGTCCCCCCTTTATTTATAGGTCACACCGGATTGGGAACAAAACAGCTTTTAGTCCTTGTTATGCTCTTATTCAAGCCAGCAAGGAGCTACGAATCAAACAAAAAGTACAATGAATTGCTATCTCCTTTTCCCCAATTTCTCTCTTCACAAGGAGTTTTCAGAGCATTTTTCTTTATGATGCATTTCCATGGTAATGGCCAACTGTTACCTCTGCATACAATATAAGAAGAAATAATTTAGATTTTACTACTCACAAGTAAACTCAGTCGAGGCTTTTTCAAAAAAGAGATTCCTTAGAGCAAACTACTTATGTATCAATAAAAGCACAGCAAAACCAAGTGCTAGGGGGTAGACAGGAACACAGAACTGTTCAGCAAACTGATATTATTTCCTGGTGACAACTTGGATCCAGAACATAAGCCTTTAAAACACTTAGCCTTTACTGTTTGCTAGATATAAACAGCAAGAAACCCAAGCCTGCAAATGCTATAAAGGACATATATATGGTCCCTTTTTGCCTAATAGGAACTGTTTTTAAGCCTAAAAACTGATACTTCACAATGCTACCATTTAAAATGTCTCTTCACCGACTTTAGCTTGTAAAATTAGAGGAACCTTGCAGAACATGTTACAGGGAGCTGTGTCTATCTTGCCATCATCTTTTTTGCCAAGAAAGCTGAAGTAGGGGAGCAGATGATGTTAACACTGTGAATCCAGCTGGAAGACTCCACAGAACAGAAACTATCTACTAGTGTAATCTGTGATTTGTGTTGTGAAGGAGGAACTGGGGAGAAAGGCAAACGAAAGACATCATATTCAAGAAAAGTAAGATGCTGAATGTGAAGCCTTGATCCTTTTCAAGGTGACAGAAAAAGTGCCAGGATTTCCTATTCTAATCATGAGATGAATTATGATGATAATATACCCTTGCCAAGGGAAAGATTAATGCAGTAAGGAGCACAGCAAATGGCTGTCAGAACTGAACAGTCATTATACCAGAAATGGTCTCAGAAAAGAGAAAGTAATCTAAATTCTTATTGCCCTTCCACTCAATGCAGAAATGGGGGAGATGGCTGCAGAGAGGCTGCATACCAGGGACAGTAAAACAAATTCAAAAAAACAATCTCTCCTATCTTGAGATCTTTTCCTCAAATGTGGTGCACGTTGCCTCAACAAACAGTAGGACAAGGTGTTTGTGCACAGGCAGTACAGAAAGTAGATATTAACAGAACAAAAAGATCACTTCATCTAGCAGGGAAAGGCTTCTCCCTCTTTTGAGACAGTCTGGTGTGTTTAAGGACAGGCAACATGAGATGCAAGCCAACAGAGTTCCCCTCTGCTGTGGCATGACAGCTCCATTTTCATGATGGGATTCCACAGAGTCTTTACTGCTGCAAGGAAACACTAAACTAGTTTATGCCTCAGTCACACACCTGCCCTCACCACCGTGGCCATGTTGGACATTTTGCAGCTGCACAGAAGGTGATTTCTCAGAGGGCTGGAGCACAATCCTGCCAATGTTTTCCATAATGAAACATACTACTTTTATAAACTAGGGTTGCATTTGTTGCCAGAATACAGGAATCCAGGTCATTTGTGCCAGCATAAACCGAATCCTTTCTTTTCCAACCTACAGTCTCCTATGTTCCTTACAAGGAAAATGAGACACAAAATATAGGAGACCACAGAAAACTTCCTTTCTTAAGTCAGGTAATTGCCACCGAGTGACCTAATCGTGAACAATACAGAATGATTTTTGATTAACAGAATGTAATAGAAATAGAGTTGTTTCATATAACCTTTCAGTCTTCAGTGCTGTAGTTAGGTCCTCTATTAATAGAACTGTCAGAAAGTGTGCTCATGCCTGAACTGACATCAGGTACAGAAAGTTGAGTGAGTGAATTTAGTGCTGGCTTAACTGACATTGTGAACAAAGCCTACTTTTTATTCCTGAAAGAGAAATACCATCCACAATAGTGTCACTTCCCATCAACACGCCTGAATTCCAATCTGGGTGACTGTCTCTTAGCATAATAAGTTTACAAAATGCACTTGCACATGATAGCCTCCTATGTTTAAATGGATAGATTGTTTTTTAAGATTGAATGAACCTGACTGAAGCAATACAAAATACAAATACAAAATACATTTAGGAATTAGAGTCAACCTACAAAGGAGAAAGGCTTTCACAAAGATTTTCTTTGGCTAAGGACACCCTTATGAGATGAATTTCAGTAATGGTATCATACACTATGGGATGTCTTCTGTCATCCCAGTTTAATCATTGAAAAGGACACATAATTAATCAGAACTGCAAGAATATCTGGGAATAGTATTCTGATTAATTGTACTAGCACAGTAATGAAACTCTCAGACTATACTGGGCTTTCCAAATTTCAGCTCAGGAAATGACGTTACCATTGCTCATTCTCTTTCCTTTTGTTGCAAGCCAGTTTTGGTGTTCACAAAATAAAGCCCCTGTAGTAGAAAAAATAAATTAAAACAATTCCTTTTTATAAAGGGTTTGAACATTTTGGCAAACTGATAGAGGATAAATCCCTTTGTAGCAATTTATTTCTGCAATAGAGCAGGGAGTTTCCTGCTTTCTATCACTGGTAATAATGGTTCATCCAACTAGCCAGAAACTGCATTTACTTGTGAATTGAAATGTAAAATTAGGGAATCCAATGAAATGCTTAAAGCCAGAGGAGCAGAGCAGCCCATACGTTCTATTTTAGAGTTGCACACACCTATTTATCACAGTATGTTTTTCACAGTCAACACATGAACCTACAGACAATTTGTACTTTTGCCAGGCTTCTCCCAGTCATTTATTTAGTTCCTTGGGATAAACTATCTTAATTTTTAGCTCTTTTCCTCTGCAGTGCCTGTCCTCAGACTCGTAGTCATCCTTCAAAAGCCCTTTTTCTGAAGGTTTTTGCTGGAGATCCAAACCCAAGCCTAGGTTGCCCTTCAGGGATACACTAATGCAGGAAAACCCCTTTGCCTCATAAGTGTAAGGGTTGATCTAGGCCTTTTCTCTCTCTTTTTCTTCCCTGGGCACATCCTCAGTGCAGTGGCATACTACTCCAAAGCATGCCCATCACACACACAGACAAAAATGTACATTTTGCAGCAATCCTGTGTGAGCAACATTTACCCAGCAGCTGGTAACTCTTTTAACCTGTTCTGTTTAGCTGTTCTTTTTAGCTGCTCCTCAAAACCTCCTGTATTTAGTGGGTTGGAAGATGGCAGCAGCCTGAGGGCCAGCAGAGCTCTGAGCACAGACATTGTTGTTACGTACTCCCTGTATCTGACAGTCCTGTGCGGCCTGGTGATGAGGGCAGATGTGTCTCGGGGGCTGCTGTTTCTCAGCAGAATCTCATTCTACCCCCTGCAATGGGCCGGGACTCCTTCCACTATCCCAGCTCCAAACCTTGTCCAACCTGACCTCAAACACTTCCAGGAATGGGACAGCCACAGCATCTCTGGGCAACCTGTGCCGGGGCATCACCACTCTAAAAAGAAAGCATTCCTTCCTAATAATGTTCTTCATGAGGGCCTTTGCAGATCACAGAATCGTTAGGTTTGGAAGGGCTCTCTGGAGATGACCCAGTCTAACCCCTTGCCAAGGCACGGTCACATGGAGCAGGTGAGGACACAGGAAGGGCCAGGTGAGTTCGCCATTTCTCCCTGGACAAGTCTGTCCCAGTGCTCTGCCACACTCACGTAAAGAAGCTCTTCCTCAAGTTGAGGTGGAACTTGTGCTTTAGTTTATGGCCATAAATGTCCTTCGTGAGGAGATTCCCCTCACGAAGCGCTCTCCCTTTCTCCCCGCTAACTCAGGCTTGACTCGGGAAGGGGAGGCAGCGACCTTCCCAACATGGCGGCCAAGCACGACTCCCGCCTCCCCGCCCCTCAGCCGCTCTCAAGATGGCGGCGCGGAAGGGCCGGTGGCCGGCCCGGGTGCGCCTGCGCGGGCCCGAGTGCGGTGAAATTCCTGGCGGGGGGAGCAGGAGGTGGCGGCGCTGAGGGCTCGGAGCAAGAGGCGGAGGGCGGCTCGGAGCCACGGCCGCGCTGCCCTGCCCGGGACCCTGCGTGCTGTGGCGGCCGGCGCGGAGCCAGACCCCCGGCGGGCGCGGAGCGGACGGGCTGAGGGACGCTCGCCGCNGCCGCCCCCCCCCTCGCGCAGCGCCAGGAGCCGCCCCGTCCCCGCCGCCGCTGGGACTCCCTCCCTGGGCAGAGCGGGGGAGAATGACGGAGCTCCAGTCCGCCTTGCTACTGCGGAGACAACTAGCAGGTACCTGGCCGGCGACGGAGGAAGGAGGGGAGGGCGGCGGGTGATCCGCCGCGGGGGAGCAGCGG
>VZTI01001373.1:55510-80298 GCA_013397865.1 Struthidea cinerea | reverse complement strand
CTTAAGGAGAGGGGCACTTTGTGGGTTGGTAACAATGTGAAATAGAAGCCATGACCTGTCCATTTCTTCCAGGCAAGGTGCAGGAAAAACTAAAAGAAAAAAAAAGTGCCTCTGAACTTCAGAAAAAAAAGTCTACAGCAAGTATGTAAGTTGGAGTAGCACTGGGTTAGCAGAGTTCACCCCACAGGGGAGCTGGTGGAGGATAAACTGTTCTTTTTACAGCCCCAAAACGTTATGTTCTTTAAAAAGAGATGGAGACAACAGGGTGTAAAACTTCTCTTCCAGTCTCGAGAGCTGTCAAGCCCAAAGGTTTTACAGAATGAAGTATTTCTCTGAATACTTTTATTTCATCTTTCTGCCAAATTCTTGCTGACACAGAGACTTTAGAGTAGGCAGACTTGTCTAGTTCAACCAGCAAAATCACATAGGGAGGACGCAGTTAAATCAGTAGCACACAGTGGAACTAGAAGTGCGAGTTCTCTTTAACATAAACATGGAGCATTGGAAATGGGAATAACTATGCCTTTGTTGGCTGAAGTTGTGCTGGGTTGTAAATAATCTCCAATTTAGGATACAGAAAAAACCACACTAATGCTTTTCTTAAACATGAGAAACATGGCGTTATTTCAGTTTAAGGTGTATACAGCTTCTGTTTCAAAGCAGAAATGTCTAATTAAAAATTAACAAGTTGGAAAACTGTATTAAATACTTAATGTTACAGTAGAACAATTTTTACTTTCTTCTGTGGAAGAATCTTGCCGTGTAATGTTGAGCTAGTTGAATTTTTGGCAATTAGATAGGACTTTTTAAAAAATCTGTTTAGGTAGTGAACGGAGAGGGAATTGCAGAGTGAAGATTGCTTTATATGTCAAAGCTGAGATGCATATTTCTGGGGTGGCTGGTGTATAAGAAACCTTTGTTTACAGTTGAGCACTGGCTTACAGTAAGTTTGTCTATAAGATACTCATTTGAGTGGCACTGATGTGAAGTATTAATTTGGTACTAGATTGCCTGTTACCTCCATTGTGAAGGTCTGTTCATATGGACAGTAATATTCTGTATTATCCCCAACAATTAAGACTCCAAGGTCCTGCACATGTCAAATTTAGCATTTTAAGTGGTCCTGAAATTAAAAGCAGTCCTGCATATTTTTTTTAGAAGACTCTTTCATGTTTTTAGATAACCATCAATTTTTTGGTCTGATGCTTTTTGGGGTACATAGGTAGAGCATGTGTGTAGCACTTGCCTTAATCCCCTGGCAGTGTAGGGCCATGTTACAGCAAATGAGATAATCCCGTTTCTTGTGAGGTTGTGCTGACAGAATTATCAAAGCTCCCTTGCTCAAGCTGGCTTTATAGACAATATCATTGCTAAAACACAGACCTTGCTCAGACACCAGTCGCTACAACAGCACAAGCAGCCTGCATTTCTGTTGCACTGTAAATAACATGATAAATGTGACTAATGGCAAACTTTGCCTGCTATGTGTTAGTTTTCCAAATGCTTCTCTGCAGAAATAATCTGAACTTTGCATCTTCAAAGAAAAGAATATTTATAACAGCAGCCACCAGCAGAATTTCAGGGGTGCTGGCAGTTTCGGAAAGTGAGGTTTAGCTAAACCTCAGAATGGAAGGGCTTCATGACTCAACCAGTTGCTTGAACATGATGAAGCAATAACCTGCTTCATAAACTTACTATAGCTGCCTCATCAAGGAGTCACTGCCTTGGCTCTGCCTAGGTCAGCTTACTAATCTTTCAGGGAAAGAACCAAACTTACCATGAACTCTGAGTTCTTTTCCTTCTCTGCTTGCCCCAAACAAGGCATTGTAAGTTACACCAAAGTAAGGGCATATCAGCATCTGGCAGTAGAGTGATTTATTCCTGTTTTGTTGGAGAACAGTGGAATGGGAGAATGTTGCTGGAGAGCCTCTGAAAGGAGCAAAATTAATACCATTTGAGAAAATACTTTCATCAGAAGAATTCCTGCTTTGTTGATAAGAGCTTCATTTGGAGATGTTAAATCATGCAAAACCAGCTAAAATGTCTTGCCTTATGTGATTGATACTGATTCCAGCTTCAGTATTGGAATTATTTGCTGCAGAACTGCAAACTAAGGATTTTTTGATTTTCTTTTTTTTTTTTTTTTTCATGTAAGATAAACTGATGTAGAGTGAATGGTCTTCAGATGAAACCACATGTTGTAATTATAACTGATTCTGCCTTGACTTTTCTTTATATTACTGAGATTTCTTTTAATGCACGACAGACTTGGAACAATATGTGCATATTCAACAATATAGGATTACTTGGTTTCTTCTGTGGTTGGTACAAGTTGGTTTTTAGTTCCTTCAAAGCCCTGTGTTAAACAGTTTGAAAATAAATGACCTTTGTAGATGAAACCTGTTTGCCTCAAATAAGCATTCTGCTTAATTCTCTTCCTGTGGTGTGTTTAATCAACCTCTGTTTTGATCTAAAATACAACAAACAGTTTGTTCCCAGCATAGAGATGGGGTTCTAATGAAGTGGAACTGAACTGAACGATGGCTGCTGTTCTGAAATCAAGAACTAACCAAATACTAAAATGAGTGTGCAGACTTGGGTGCCCGGAAAAAGGAGAGCAGGTGGCTTCAGTGAGGAAGAGGACGTGTGACTCCTGAAACTCTCCTGTCCACTTTTTGTTCCAGTGCATGGGAACGGAATCGGGGCAACGCTTCACATGCAGGCCTTTGCTCTCACCAAGCTGCATCTGCTCTGTGCTTCAGTTTTCAGTGGTGTGTGGATATCTGTCAGTGTCTGGTCTTGATGAGATCTTTCACTTACAATCTCTAGCAGGCTTGAGCTTTAGGCCACCATGCAAGTGTAAATGTTCATATTTGCTGTTCTTTCCTACTCTCAAGTCCAAGGTGTGTCAGCTGGAGCAGAGATCAGATATCCAGACCTTGTAAGAACACCAAGTATAGCAATCTAATTGAAATAGGGTTCCATAAAAATAACTTCTCTCCTGGACAGAAATGTTAGCAGGTTTTGCCCAGGTTTAGAATAATAGTAAAGACTTTTTGATAGAAACCCTCCATCAAGGTTTTCACATACCGTCTCTCTGTGTGTGGATTGTTAAGGGAAACCTATTTCCGTGCTGTTGTCACACACCTCATAGGTCAAGCTGGCTGTTTTTTTAGCTGGCTGGTATTTTGTGCTGATCTAGAAGATGGTGCTGTCAAGAGTCATTTAAAGGAATGTCTTACAACAATTCTGAATAACACTGTGGCTTGAGTTAGGATATGCAAACCTGTTATTCATATTACAAGCAGGAGAGAAAACAAACTGAAAAATTGTCCTTGACTTGCACAACAACTTATGCGTATGACAAGGAAAGCTACTGATGAACTCCTCGGATGTTAACATCTCCCTGTGGCATAGGCATGCCATAGAGACTTTTCCGTGGATTTCTAATGGTGTTCTGTTCTTGTCTGTGAACCATACACATCCTACAATCCTTGGCTCTGTGCAGCAGTGCTGTTTCATGACTAATGTGTATATGACTGCTCAGAAGATACTTGGATGGAATTTTTTTCTTAGCTTTAGTCTGTTGGTAGTTTACAAATAGCTTTCAAGAAGTTAATGAACTTCTCCTGTCCATGGTAAACTCAGCTACATTAATGGCACCTAGGATGGCACCTGTCTTCCCAAATTCCAGCAGCTGTGTGCAGTAGGCATCTGAAACTTGTCGTCTCCTTTGTAGGTGAGAGAAATAAGTGTGTGTAGAGTGTGATTCATCTGACCTGTTTTTGACACCTGCTTTGGGATGAGATAATTATGGTGTCTCAGAAGCTACTTATCCTGATGTCTTGAATGCTGCTGAGGGTGACCATCTCAAGTACAGACAGATCCAGTTAGCCATTGAATACTTGTTTAACTCTTAAGAGTGGAAACAGGCATCAAACATGGAGGACAAAGCGGAGGTGGCATTTCTGTTACACTGAGTGTGAGAGATGAAGCCCTGTGCTGCAGTTCACTCTATGGGCAAAGCACTGAATATTCCCTGGTGACATAATTGCTTCCTTTTACATGTGGGTTTCAGAATCAGGGCTCTTGCAATTCTTTTCACTATCCTTGTTTGTCCCTTCCTCGTAACACTTCCCCTCAAAATTCAGAACTTACTGGGAATGGTTTTGTTGTGGTCTTGTAGCAGACCTTATTCAACCTCCATTTTAACCTGGGTGGTATAACTGAGCTGGATTCTGGTCTGATGGGATACAGAGCATGCTTCTAGCAATCTAGTCAAAGAACGCTCTTGGAAACATTTTATCTTGATTGCTACCAAAATCACATGACTGATAGTGATTTGAACATATATTTTGAACTTACTGCTGAGAACCTTAATTCTGGAAGCATTACTTTCAAAACTTAAAAAAATACTATGACATTCAAAGGTTTTCATCAGATGAGTATGTTTTGTATTTCCAGTGATTTGGACAGGAAAGTAATTTGAACACTACGCTTGTTTTCAAAGAAAATATTTGTGGGCTTAGTAGGCACAATGTGGTCTACAGTAACTTAAGTTACTGAGTTTAGATATTTGCTTAATGGCAAATGCATTGAGGGAGGGGGAAACAGACCTTCCTTCTGTAGTGTGGGATGTTGGAAAAGGACTGGTTTGAGTGTGTGTACACAGAAGGGTCCATGTATGAAGAGTGCTGCAGAAAGGAAGTGCCTCAAAATAGGTTGTGACTGTTCTTGCCTGTCTTTAGGACTCTCAGGTGAAACGGTGCATGGGAACAGACCATGGGCTGGGTAAACTGGGTTGCCAGGTTAGATCAGTTGCTGGTAATCTGTGCTCTAGTTGAGACTGTCTAAGAGCTGGTTTTGAGACTCATGAGAGAGAAAGCTAAAGGAGCATTGACAGTGTCTACTGGTGTCCACCTCCATGGGTTTAAGGGATTACAGGGAACTCCTTAAGAACCAAGTCAGTACCAAAGAGCTGGAAGCTCCTGGTTGATGTGTTAAGACTCATTTTTCCACTAAATAACTAACCTGAGCTTCCAATTGTCTGTCTCTGGGTATGCCATGACTCCTATGGCTGTGGAGCTACAGAATATACAGAATCAAGAAACTCAATTTTTAGCTTAATTCTAGAATAAAGTGACACCTTACTCATAAAAGAATTCCAATCTCTTTTTACTCAAATTTCTCTGATACCTTAATCCTCATACCTGTAGTGGCAGTTCTAGGAACTTTGGGCTAGTGCTGCTCTCTGCTTGTTTGCAGAGCTGAACTGTGGGCATGGCTAGGAATTTGACTGGGAATAAAACCAAAAATCAAACAAGAAGCCTCCAACCTTGTCCTCTGTCCTTTCAAAATCTGCTTCACTGTGCAAATCTATGGAAGACTTCACAGGTGTAGCTGAGGAGGTGGCAACTGAAGCAGTATGCGAAGGTGTGTAGCGCTGCACTGAGATGCAACTTGCCTGTTAATGCTAGTTGTGCAGCCTTTCTTACAAATTTTCTGAGCTCAGAGAATTTGATTTGTAGAAGTCTGAAATGCTGCCCTTATTAAGAGGGAGTGATTTGTGGAGCACTGGAAATTAGTTGCCAGGCTAAAGTCAAATCTAAAGTTGCTACTGAAATGGCTGGTAGAATCTCTGCTTAAGACAGGTTTGTCTTTACCACTTCAGTTGCCCTTTAAAGTAATTTCAATGTCCTTCAGAGACTTAATCTGTTCTGTCTTAAGTGTTGTCTATTTGTCGCTCCCACAGTGGCTATCAGGAGTGTGTGCATATTTTGTGCTACGTTTTGTCTGAACTTCTTGGATGAGCTTGTGGAGCAAGACAGAACATGATGAAAGCAGATATGGAGAGCTTGGGAAATACATCTCCACATAGAGATCATGTTACTTTATCATAATCTCAGCCCGAGTTCTCTAGAATGCGAGATTCTACGGCGGGGTCTGCAGGTGACAAAGTTTTGGAAGTTGTAACTGACCTTAGTGACGTAATAGGACTATATGGAAGTCACAGGGTGGGGTACAGAAGAGTCTAAAATGAGGATTTTTGGTGTGAACAGTTGTTAGAAGCTCCTGGACTAGTTCTGAGCCTCACAGAAAGCAACGAAGACAACATGAGCTTAAGGTGCAGCAGATATAAAGTGCTGATATGGCCTGCTTGCTCTGAGAGCTGTGTAAGCCAGTGAGATGGTTTATCCAGAAGCCTTAGCCAGGACTTGGGCTCCCTAGTCTCTGTTTTTGTGCTGTACTCTATCCACTGGCTGCACAAAACTCAAACACTGTGTAACTTACTAAAGAGGCTGCTGTTAAAAAATATTGGAGTTCATACTTCTGAAAGCTTTGTACTGTAATGTAGCTTAAAATACTCGAAGAGTTCATATGCAGTGGCTGGCTGAGTGAGACGTCAGGCTGAAAAGTTTGCATGCCATACATAGCTGTTCCATGGAGCTATGGGGCTCATTCTGCTTAGTCATTTTTGTTGATGCTGTTTTGCTTTGGGATTGGTGAAGTCTCTTGGCTTATATAAAGGCAGTTTCAGTGAGTGTGGGAACATCAGTAGCTTGATGTAAACTAAACACTGAAACTGGAAGTGCAGCCTATGGTACTGTGTTGGCTCAAGTTTAAGGCAGTGGTAATTTAGTTCTGCTCTAGTAAGAGCTAAAGGGATAGACAGTGTGGCAGATCATGTGAAAAGGGAGCCATGGGGCTTTAAAGTCTGTTCTGGGTTTAAACAACTCCATTGGATTATGGGCCTTTAGTCTTCCTCGCCTCCCAAATCAGGTATTGGATTTAATCCCAGGTTTAGGACTGGGATTAAAGGAACTGAATGTCTAATTTATAAGCAGACACTGGATTCTGTTCCAAGTATGTTGCTGCCTGGCAGCTGTCCAGGTGTGTGCTGCTTTGGCTGTCAGCTGCTGCTTGGTTTGCAAAGAGCTCTACCTGAAACTGCTTCTAGACTGAGTGTAAGAATATTTTGGGTTTTTTTTTCTTTTACTGGGTAGAAAAATGCCTATTATATTAAATAATCAGAAATGCAAAAAATATTGTCAAAAGTACTAAACCACAGACTGTAATATATGGTAGTTGCAAGTAAGTGGCATTTAGTTAGGCATGGACATGATGGAAATATGTTAATGTACTCATTTACATTTAAAAAGTACAGCATTATCTTCAGCTGAACAAGAAATCTCAAAGTAAAGCTGTTTGAAAAATAATGTGGAAGGATCGAGTTCTTTGTAGGTGTCTGGCTTCTCTGCTTTTCCAGGACTTGTAGGGCAGTTCTTCAGCAGGGCTTTGTAGAGTACCTGCACTAAGAGCTTGTTCCCCTCTTCCTGCCTGGAGGAGGGAACTGAATCCTTTGCTTTATCCACGTTTGTCTAGGGAAGCTCCTGTTCAGGCTGCAGGCAGTTCAGTGCTGTGGTTGGTGGGGACTGACAGGCGCAGG
This sequence comes from Struthidea cinerea, assembly GCA_013397865.1. Classification (NCBI taxonomy): domain Eukaryota; kingdom Metazoa; phylum Chordata; class Aves; order Passeriformes; family Corcoracidae; genus Struthidea; species Struthidea cinerea. Next base: position 72,851 of record VZTI01001373.1, on the reverse strand, counting down.
GAGCAGGTGGCCCTTGCTCTGGGTGCAGTGTCAGTGTCTCTTGGTCGGTGGGCAGTGACACCAGCCTGGCACCAGCCCTGTGTGATTGAGGTGTGTGTTCCTTTTGTGCCCTGCCTGCATCGTTATTCCTCTGGGATTTTGGTGCGTGGATTTCACTACTGTGTGAGGCTCAGCTAGTGAAGAGAGAGGCAAGAGACAGGTGGTATTACCAGTTAACTTTCCTGATACACAGCACTGACTATATCCAGGGAAAAAAACAAAGCCAAACGAACCTTGGGCCTCTGCGTTGGCAAGTTTTAATGAGTAGCAACTGTTGGCTATCCATGGTAAAGCAGCCAAGGATGATGCTTTTCATGTCTCAGTGCAGAACTTTCCTGAGACTTCCTTTTATGTCTGCCTACCAGCCATGTTGTTTAGTTTAGCATAAATAATCTGGATTGAAAAGCTCATTTTTATGTTGTTGTTGGTAATTCTGCATACCTCTCGTGGAGAAGGTGTATGAGCTTATATTCATTGTTTTTCCTCAGAGTATTTCTTCAATCAGCAGCTGTTTCAGCTGTGCTTCAATATTGCTGTCATGGAAGGAAAAGAACCTTTTCACAAGCCGAGACTGATGCCATCTCCTGTGAAAGAAGTAATGTGCGCATTTCCTTTATAGGCAACGTCCACTAAGCAAACTTCTTTAACTGTTTTAACTGAAGATTTTTGTTAATGATTATCCCTTTCATACAGTTTTCAGATGTTCCGCGTTAAAGGAGTTGGCATCCAGGAATCTTACTCCTTCTCACAAATTCTCTTGCAATATAGTACTACATGGTCCTAGGTGTGAGTTGGAGTGTAAGAGCTGCCTTTCTTTGGGAATAAATACACGAAAAATGTTTTGAACTACTTAGGGATAAAGTTGTTTGATGCTGAGACAGATGTAGAAAGAAATTGAAACAGCACACATTAAGAAATGAGAAGAAAATGTGTATATTGGCTTTGGAAATAGTGTGGCATATTTAAATAGAGAGAAACATTCTGTATTTTTTCAGTCTTAAGTTCTGGCAGTCTTTAAAGTCTTATCGGTGAGCAGTGATAACTTGCAAACAATAAAGAAGCTAAATGTGAGCAGTTTGAGTTACAGCAGTTCACACAGAACTCACACAAATCCTTTTTTCTCAGTGGAAGTGCAGAAATGATGGGACTTGTGTTTCACAGGCTTAAATTCATGTTGGAAAGTCTTAGGTGAGATACTCAAACCTAGTATTTGCATTCTGACTTCTGTAGTTAGTATGGTGGATATTCCATATTACAGTACTAATAATATCTGAAAGTATGATGTAAGCGTCCTGAGCAGAGATGGCTTTTTTCACAAGCAATAGGCAATTTTTGAAATGAAATCCTGCATGAAAAAGCAGGTTATATTCAACTACTGATGTGGTGGAACCTTTAATAGACCATGCTGAAGAAATGTTTGTATTAAGGAGGTAAGGGACTGGTGAAGCACTCTCTTAATGTGAGATGCTCACCAAGCTATCTGTCCTTTCAGCTAAAATTAAATAGTTACTCTGGCTTCTGCAGCTGTTTCCACTAAGTTTCATAGATGCCAGAGTCTGAAAACTGATTTGCTTAGAGGAGGCATGGCCATGCTGTAGCTTTTGGGTTTGAAGTTGGCATCTTGCTTAGAGAGCCTGTGACATTGCCTTTTCTTTCAGGCATTGTATGGAAAAAACATGGTTGGGCTCAATAGCCAAATCTTTGTCCTGCACCTTTGGGACTGGGTGGCTAACCTCACCTCCTGATTACACCCCTCTGAGTAGCTCCTAGGAAAACCCCTTCCAGTATGTTCCTTGGGATTTTAGAATTGAGTCATCTTTGTGGATAAGTTTGACTAAATTAGCAACGACCGAAGTTGATGTTCCTGCTATCTCCCTCTTCAGGTCCTTGGTCTTTCATGTGAACTGAGCGCTTTGTTTTCCCCATGTGGCTGTAGACTCCTCTCTGTAGGGTTTGAATTGATTCTTCTTGCCTTTTTCAACCACACTTTAAATAGTTCAGAACTTAGCTAGCCACCAGTGATTGCAAGCTTATGGGCAAATCAGTTTGGACTTACTGGCAGCTTTTTCTCCAGAAAGATACAACGTTCTCACTTGAAGTTCCTCTGCATGTACCTGAGGGCATTATAAGGCCCTCTGAACTTAAATCTGTGTGATGCTGAGAAACCAACAAAAATACAGCTTTTGGGTTTACAAAATGGGAATATGTAGACAAATTGTGCTGTGGAACAGAACAATGAGGGCTGCATGGTGTCTGACAGGTTGTAAAATAAGCATGGGGGGTTTTTTTCACAATAACTACCATTCTTAATTTAATCTGGAAATTACTGACCCATTGAAAGAATAACTTTTTTCCCCCTTCCCGTACCCTAAGTAACCAAGATCTATCAGGACTTTGTCTGTACTGTTGGAAATGCTGGATGAAGAATTTGAATTTGGCATAAATATGGCATTTAATGTAATTTCTGACCTGAAGCTGTCAGTTAACAGATGTTCTTGCCTTCCTACCCTCACCACTGGATTATAGGCAAAACTCCTTTGAAGTGTTTAATTCCAAATCTTACAGGTCTTTTTACTAGAGCAGGCTGAAAACAGAAGTTCAGTGGAATCTAGACCTAGCTGTGACTTGTGTGTAGCTATTTACAGAGAAGCCTCTATCTGGCAGTAACTGTATGAAGTAGCCTGTACACTTAGAATGTTGTATTGCTTATCACTGATGGAAAATACTGTGAAGCAAAAGGAAGAAATGAAAACACACAACCCCATACCTGAACAGCATAGGAGCTTATCTTCTATGTTCTCTTCTACTAGTTCAAAATACAGTAAATCATTATCTCCAGAATTTACTGGAACAGGTCTCAAATGCTTTCAGATCCTGAAAAAAAGAATCATTTAAATGAAGTAGAATGTTACTTTTAAATAAAAACATAGTGTGACTTTGGTCTTCTGTTAACATTTTCTAGAGTTAAAGACAGACTCTAGTTTAAGCTGACTCCTTGGGGTTCTTGTAAAGCTTTTTTATTATTAGAAAGCCTGTTTCCTGGCTTGAACACTAATTGATATCTAGTTTAGGAGACCATGTCCCATAGTTGTGTGTTGTTCTGGCCCTTCTGGTCACGGTGTACTTGGAGTTTTAGGGTCAGACATGGTCGCAGCTCTGGCAGAAGTGTTTGCGGTGGGGGAGCTGAGGGTACTCACCCTGGCCGTGAGTCCATAAGCAAGCACCAGATGTCACGGGGTATTTTGGTCATGTATGGACATATGAGCAAAACCAGCAAATGTGTATTATAAACACTTAAAGTTACTCTTAATTTTTTTTTTCCTACACAGAGCTCAACAAAAATCCAGTGGAAGGCTTTTCAGCGGGCTTAATAGATGACAATGATCTTTATCGATGGGAAGTCCTTATTATTGGTCCTCCAGATACACTATAGTAAGTACTGATACTTATACAGAAACTTAAGTGAACTCGGATTTACTAGTTCTAGTCACCTAGTGAATAGAAGCTAACCAAAACCTTTGTGCTAAATTAGGTAATGCTCTTCTCTTGCTAGCAGAATATGTGTAAATAGCTGGATTTGCTATGTAGGAGTTCTAAACTGCTTTGATCCCCTTGGAAAAGGCAACACTGATCTCTTTGTACTTGTATGGAAAAGAAAGAGAATAGGTACACTTAGAGGCAGCTTCTGTTTTCTTTCACATGGAAGTAAGGCAGATAAAATCCACTATTTGCTGTTGCTGCTGAGAGGCTGTGGTTCAGCTGATAGTGCTGTGTTAAACCATTACAGCTTCATGCTTGGGATGGTAAGAAAATACTCAACTCAGGCAGGATGTAGTTGGAGGAAGCTGCAGCAGTCCATAAAATTACCTTCAAATCCTGTCAGTTTGAGATGGGAGAACTTCCAAGTGTGACCTGGAGTACTTTGGGGTGATCGTCTACTGCAGTTTCTGGGAAAAGGTTCTATGCCCAGGAGAGGTCAGTTTAAAGTGTACTCCTGAAGATGAACTCTGTTCTCTTCTTTGAGATGCTGCAGTGGTAAATTACCGATACAAAAAGCCTAGTGACATTTACTTGAGGTCAGTTTTGGTTGCAGCATGAAGTTGTGTACGTCTGTTGGCAGACTTCGAATAAGTGCTTAAACCCAGTAATCAAATTGCTTGGCTTTTCCTCAAGCTCACTACACTGTGGCTCTCATGTCTTGCATGAGATGTTTTCTCCAGCTTCTCTTGACCTTTTCTGAACAGTCTTGTGGTTCTCTTATATTCTCATGGCTGTTTTATAAATACTGTCAGTAAAGAAATGCTGCTTCTAATTGTTCATCATCTTAGGTGTTACAAGCTGCAGTAGTGTTTTTTTTCCTCCACTTTTATAGGGTCCTGAGCTTTTTTTGAGGCTTTTTAGATAAGAAACTCTCTTCTGTTCCAGTCCCCAATTGCTGTTTTTTCAGGGTAGTATTGCACTGAATCCTTCTTCCCTGGGCTGTTTGATAAGGTTGGTCTTACATAATAGTTTAACTTAACCAACTTTCAAACTTCAGTCTCACTCCTGGTCCCACTTAATTTATTCTGAGTTTATTTGAAAATACTTTAGACATAGTGCATTACTCTACTGAGAGAAACCCTTTTATCAGGAATATTGCTAAAAATGGCATTGATCTCCCTTAATTGACAGCTGTATTTCATTAACTGATTTCTAATGTATATCCAGTTTAAAAGTTGTATTTATATGCAGTTGATATGGGGCAACCAGGGATGCCCTGCAGCCTAGTAGGTTTAGGATCTGCTTCTTTAAAAGGGAAAGAAGGACTTTCTCAGTTACAAAGAAAGGGTTTGACCAGTTTGGGGCTCTCAACAAATGCAATCTAGCTCTCCTTTGTCTTGACATTATGGGTGTTAAAATTCTGGAATTCTTACCTTTCCTGGGATGAAGGATTCTTTGGAAACTGCCTGCCTTTTATAAAACTTGTGAAAAATGAATGCCATGGGTTCAGATCCCCTCAGCTGCTTCAAAGAGCCAAGTTACTTAAAAGCAGTGCTTTTTGAGGTTGGTTGTTTGTTTGTTTGGGGGGTTTTTTGAGGCAGTTGCTGGAACTGCACACCTTTGGTTAGTGGTGGTAAAACCTGTTATTTTCTCAGTAGCCGGTGCACTTTAGAGATTCCTAGTCCTTTACAAATACAGGAAAAAAATTGCACTGAGTAGTTTTCCACAGCAATTCTTTTGTCTGTGTGGTGGCTGCTGAGGAGTAGCTTGTCACACCACGCAACTCATGCCATCTTCTTTGGAGGTTTATGTTCCTCTTTTTGTTCTGCCTTTGCAATTCCAAATTTTGTTACAACCTTCAGTTAGAAGAAATAACAGTAGCAGGACAAATGTTATATTATTGACATTAGCAAAGCATTCAATCTGTAAACCTTTCCTTCTTATACAGACCTTCACATATTTCAAAAGAGAAAATTCCTGGCCTATAACTCCACATAAAACCTGGATGTCTCTTGTTTATTGTTGTTTTCCAGTTGAGTGGGTAACTAATGCAGAACACCTCACTGTCATGCCTGAGTCCCTTTAGCTTAGTGTTGAAAAGGTAGCATTGGAAGTCTTTTACATTTAATGCTGTAGACACAGCCAAAGCTTTCTGCAGTTTTTCCCTGGGGCTCACTGCTGCAGGCTGAGACCACAAAATTAGGAGTGAGGTCTCTAACAGAGGAAAATGGGTGTTTTCTGGGCTGGACATGAGAAAGGCAGTTATTGGCAATACCTTTTTTTTTCCTGTTAATAAATGTACTGGGAGGGAAAAAATGTAAGTTGTGATTCCAGATGGGAAATTCCGTGGCATTTTTTTGACATTTTTTTTTTTTTTCCCCTGTGGTTTTTCCCCTCTGGAGCATCATCCTAGTTCTAAAAAAGATCATGTTGGGGAACTGGCAGTATCTTGTGAAAGAATCCTCTCAATGTAGAAACTCTTTACATTGCATATGGAAGTGTTGGTACTGTTAATTACCAACATTATGTTGTGTGAGGTGTAAACTTAGAGCTTTTGATACATCAGTAAGTTCCGATCTTCAGCTTAAGCTTACAAGAAACTCTACTAAGATATTTTTGATTCCCCAGTGAAGGTGGTGTTTTCAAGGCTCATCTTACTTTTCCAAAAGACTACCCACTGAGGCCGCCAAAAATGAAATTCATCACAGAAATCTGGCATCCGAATGGTAAGAAATGTCAAAGTTTCAATTTCTTTTTGCAGTTTAGAACTAAAATGCAGTGAAGACAAATAGATGCATTTCTGTTCATGTTAGAAATATGAAACCCTGCTTTTACTTTGCCATCCTCACTTAATAGAGAACTAGTAACAAGGGCAGAGTTTTTAATAGTGCTGCTCTGAGAGCATAAAATACTCTTACAGTATTTTCAGAAGCTATTCAGAGTACGTTCTTGCATTCTTGGTAATTGTTAAGGGATTTTTTAATTAATTTTCTTTCCTAAGTGCAAAATTCTAGTCTGAGGAGAAACTTGACTTCTATAGCTGCCTTTTGTTATAATACCTTCAAATATTTCATCTTGCTGTTACTGACTTGGCAGTTCAGTATAGAAGGCCCAAGGTTGTCCTCATCTAGTGAAGCATGAAAAGAAATCTTTCAGTCCCTCCAAAGGAGACTTCTCCTAATGTCTCATTTACTTACAGACTGTTGGAGATTAGATGGGAAGGTAAAATAAAATGGAAGATGGTTTTACTGAGAAAGAAAAATGCTCTTCAGCTTCAGAAACTGTAGATGTTGCAAGGTGGGAGGAGACAGTGCTCCCATCAAAAGGACAGGGAATATTTTAATGCTGTGTCAGTTTCGGCTCTGGAAATATCAGAGTACTTGTCAGGCACTTTCTAATTCCAGCAGTTTAAATCATATTTCAATATGTTCCAGTAATATCCAGCTGATGCTGTTGCTGTGGAAAAAAGTCACTCTCTAGTTTGCTGAACTTAACAGAAAAAGCTGTAGTGGAAGCCTGTCTAAATAAATAGTCTTGAGGGTTGCAGCAGGATGTTAGACTGAGTCCTTCCTCCCCATGTGCCCTCTCTGTCAGGAGTTCAGGCACATTCAGACTTCCACCAAGCCCTGTTTACTACAGTTCTGCAATAGTTAATTACTTTCCTTCTTTATAAAGTATCTTCACTAACGTGTTTCAGACTAGCTGGAATGAAGATCAACAGTTCCATGACTGTCCTGAAGAAATGCCAGCATGTTGTTCATGACTGAAATATGCCTTGTTCTATTTTGTAGTTGACAAGAACGGTGATGTCTGCATTTCAATTCTTCATGAGCCTGGAGAAGACAAATATGGCTATGAAAAACCTGAGGAACGCTGGCTTCCCATTCACACGGTGGAAACTATAATGATTAGTGTTATTTCTATGCTGGCAGATCCCAATGGTGATTCTCCTGCTAATGTTGACGCAGCGGTAAGACTTTCCTTGGTCTGCCAATTGTCTTCAATGTAGAAACCTTGCAATGGAATTCTGTTTCTAGTTTAGCAGACAGTAACTTTGGGAAGAACCTTTTCTGTCACAGGCTAAGGCTGCCTTTTTGTTGGGAAAAGCAGTGATGTTGTCAGACAGAACTACTAATTACCCTTGGGAAGTTTCTTTCACCTCTCTAGAACAGTCTTCCTGTCCCATGAATTAGAGCAGTAGGTTTGACTGTGTAGGTCTGTGCTCTGAGAAGGTACTCAAAGGCTTCACTGGGCATCTGGCCTTCAACTCAGCAGGAAGGGTTGTCCCAGACTAGTCTGACTGGCTAAGGAGTGAGGAAAAATGGTCTGATTAACAGTCAAAGACCAGGGTGAATCTGCATGCATGAGTGAGATGCAAGCGTTTGATGCACCACAGTGTTCTGGAGCATGGCCTGTGCTGTGTGCATGTATGAACACAGCTCTCAGCTCTCTAGAAGAGCTGTGTTTAGAGCAGATTAACAGTGAGGCTGAGAACTGTTTGTGGTGGGGAGAGGAAAAAAGTCTCAGTTCTGGAAGGGCATAGGGGAACAGACTTCAGGGCCCACTCATCTGACGTACGCTAACATGCTCTTGAATTGCAGTTCAGCAGTGAGTGTTGTCCTCTCGCGAAAGAGAAGTTCTAGCTCTTTTAACTGTGGGAGTCAGGAAAAAGGAGATGGGAATTGTGAGATGCAGAGTTTTGTAAGGGAATGTTAACCTGCTCTGTCAGCTGAGCTATGCCTTCCCAAAGTGGGTGGAAGTTTAGTAGTTTCCTGGAGTCTTTGATCTACTGTGTTGTGAGTATTTTCAAAGGTGGTTGAGTTGTGCTGAAAAATCATCATGGGAACAGACTCATGTGTAACAAATTTAATGGAAATAAGACAGAAAACAAAAAGTTGTAGTGAACAATTTCCTCATTTAACCTTTTTAAGTGTTGGAGACCTCCCCTTTTTGTGTCATGTTACTGGTGGAAACAGACACCCAGGAAACATGGACATTTCCTGCTGGCAAACCTGAGAGCACCGAGAGGAGCAAGTTATTAATGAAATGCTAAAAGTGCAATTAGAATTCCTCAGTTCACAAACTCCTGTATGTTGAATGTAGTTGGCCTAACCCTGGAGAAAGCACATGCTTCTAGCTGTGCTTGTCACCTTCCTTACATCAGACTTTTTCTATTGTGCCCCACTCTGACACTTCAGGAGTGGGGTTTTTATTTTTTTGGTTTTTTCCTTTGAAAAGTTAGACACAAAATGAATTTGCCTTCGGGTGAAGGTCAAAAATGAAAGCAGCTTTTTTTAGCCCAGCATGAAAGAACAAGAAAATCCAAATTTGCCTGTGGAGATAGTAGTAAGTCATCACTTTGGATGCTAGAAACTATATTTCTGACTGTGGCATTACATGTTTCAAGGAACTTTTAAAGTGCTGCTTGAGCAGTTGGCTTCTCCTGCTGGATCGGAGACCTCTTCATATTAGCAAAAACATACTGATCAGGGTAATGAAGAATCAGCAATAAAATTTGGCAGTAGCTATAAGATACTTTTGTCTGCTGTCATTAATTTCTGCTTTTAAGTGAGTCCAGTGAATAAGGTGTTAACAGGCAGTTCACAGGATTATAGGAGCAGGGGATATACCTGCTTTCTGGAAGAATGAACTGTGCGTGTTGGAGTACTGTCTCTTGGAGTGGGAGAAAAATGAGGATCAGGAACCTGAACAGATATTTTGAAAAAGCAAATAGAACAGTTCATGACCTAAAATGACATATTTGAAGATTCAGCTGTCAAATTGGAACCTTTGCTTGCTATTCAAATCTGAACAATTCATAGAACTACAAATATAAAAAGTAGAAACCAAAACTAAGACTCTGAAGCTCCAAGGGCACAAATTCAATGCTTTTCTTGGCCTTGAGCCACCTTGTGTAAGCTGTCCTGTGTCCCAATCCAAGGAACCAAATGTTTGCTGCATGAATTGCTGAAAAAGAAAAAATTAATTAGTAGCCTTATTTGTGCTTTCATAGGAGAGTTAAGACATGCTGGGCTCTCCAATGTGCTGATTGTGTAAGTGAGCTTGGAGGTGATGAATGTTAGGGTATGCCATTTATCACTCAAATGTACTACAACCTTCACTCCAAGTGGGGATGAAAAGGTGTTGTATGCTAGATTGCATCAGGTGAAACAGTGTGGGGGTTTTTAACCCCTTCCCTCACCCCTGCAGTAAGAATATATTGCTGATATCAGAAACTAAGAAATTTAGAACTTCATGAAATGAGGGGTTCTTTATATTTTCCCCACCGCTTCTGACTGGAAGGCAGTACCCAGCACGTCAATCTTAAACACACGTGATGCTCCTGTGCTTTCATCTGAGCTTGTTGTGAGCCTGGCACAAAACAAACCTGGCTGCACTTTTTCCTGTAGGTTTTTGTGATACCTTGATGTGTGCATCTCTGGGTTCAGACTTCCCTCTTACCTATCTTCCTCCTTATCTTTTATCTTTGCTCTTGATCTCTGCAGTTCTGAAATCAGATCCGTGTCACAGAGACCAGCCCTGTAGGTGAGCTGAGTATTCTCCTAAGGCCTTTCTCACAGAGCCAAGATCTTGCAGCCATGTCTAACTCGGAGGTGTTTGCTTTCGAAGGACACTGCTGTGTCTCTTCTGGATACTGTGACTTCTGTATTTCTGTCCTGGAGTGTCCTGGCTAGATTGAAGGGAACTAAAACTGTCCTAAAAAAAATCTCGGAGTAACTGCTGGCTCCACAGTACCTGTGTACCTTTTTCACCACTGCAGTTAAAGGCATTGTCTGTAACACATAACAACAGCTTGTGGTCTACAGGTTGAGTTTGCTGCTACTTTGCAGGCTGAAGCAAATAGATTTTAGCACAGTGTGAAATACTGGTAAGCCACCAGGCTAGTCTTGGAGTGTGCCTAAAATCCAGGGGGAAAATTACATCCTCGCTGTCTTGTGAGCAGCTGGCACAGAAACCCAGAGCAAACCTTCAAAAGTCCTGAATATCACAGGTTTTCAGTGAGTATCTCAAAGGGTGTAAGCAAATACAGGTGTTGACTAGATGGCTAATGTCTGAAAACATAAACACCAAGCGTCTTCCTAGAGCTTGTACACTGTTGTAGGACTGACATCTGAAAGCTGTCTATTCAATTACAGAAAGAATGGAGAGAAGACAGAAATGGAGAATTTAAAAGAAAAGTTGCCCGCTGTGTAAGAAAAAGCCAAGAAACTGCTTTTGAGTGACACTTATTCAGCAGCTAGTAGCTTCACTTTTTTCAGGGTAAGTATCCTTCTCAAGACAAGTCAGTTACCTGAGTTGAGGATTTCCTGCTTAAGTGTTGCTGAACTATTTTTTTTTGCCCCCCTCAAAAGCAAAAAGAAGCGCCCAAACCTTTCTTCTCAGCTGCATGATCTCAGTGGAGCTCTTTGGCTGTATGCAGTACTAAAGACAAAAAGAATTTAAGTGCACTAGACAGCCCGTTCTGCCAAAATTGGGGAACTTCTCTTGTATTCTTGCATTTTATGCTGTTCAGAAGTTGAACTTCTCTTTATCAGAATTCATCCCGCTTTATTAATGGCGCTTAGAGGTTACTGGAGCTGTGATAGAAGGGGGTGATAATTCTTTGAAATTCATTACTGTGAAGAACACTTGTTAGAATCTTAAAAGCATCTTAAAAGTCTTGTTATCTCAGGAGTTGCAGATTATCTTGCAGATGTTGGTGGCATGTTGCGCATAGGTATTAAATGAGACTTCAGTGAGGCTGTCAGGAACCACTGAGAAGGGTTTGCTTCAGGTATCTATGGGAGTTTTAATAGAAAGCCTCCTGGCACAGCAGAAAGCATCAAGTTAAGATATTACCTGCCAATAATATTAAGAAAGGTGGTGTTCTCTTCAGCAGCCCAAAAAACATTTTTAGTGAGGAAGGCTTGGGAATAGTGTCATAAAAACAGCTGTGTTCTGCTTGGAAACTGAACTGTGGCATATCTGAGAGCTTGGACAAGTTTTGACCTGAGAGTAGCTGACGTGATATTTGTGTTTTATGCCACCTTGTTAAAAAGCTTCTGACTCAAGATGCTTACTCTAATTTACACAATCCCATCTCAGTTTTAATGGGACCTTTTTTTTTTTTTTTTTTTAAATAACCGCTCATAGAAAGCTCTGTATTAAAGCATGACCCTTAAATCCCTGGCCTTCGGTCACCTTATCTTGGGTATGCCAAGGAAAAACTTCCTCCATGAGCTAATAATTTCCCACTCTTGCTTTTCAAAGCTAAACAGAGCTTCATGTTGAAGCTGCCTTTTCTTAGTGGTTGGTTTGGCAAATAAACTGCTCTGACCCATTTGGCTAGAAAACTCCAAATCCATATTTACTGGTTATCTACAGCATACATAATTCACAGGGACAGAAATATGGCACTGTATGTAGTTCAGAGGGGTTGTAGTGACTGAACCAGAGCAGCATACTACATTCTTCTGCTAGGTAGTTTTTTCATGACAGTTGTACAGAAGAGAGTTCCTTTCTTACCCTTTTGTTAGCACTGGGGGGTTGGGGGAAGGCTCCCTCTGTAACAAATTCGTTCTGCAGTCTCTCTTTGCAGAAATGCTTTGATTGAAAGGAACTTTCTCTAGTACAGATTAAGCATGAAAAATGCTTAATATTGATCAAAAGACTAAGCAGAGGAACAGAAAGTCTTGTACAACTGCCTATAACTGGAGTGCAAGAATTGTTAATGCAGCTGACTTTTTTTTTTCCTGTCTTGGAGAAAGGGAGTGAGTAACACTCCAGGGTATCCTTAACTAACCTCAGCTCTGTTGCCATGTTGAACTTAGCTATAGTGAAACAATGCTCTTGACAAATATTTTAAGTAATTGGCTGTGTTGCTTTTTTGGAAGGCAAAAGCTTTTCTAAGTTCTGGTGACTCCTCCCAAGTGAGCGATGGGCAGGGAATTTGGATGAGAAGGGGCCACAGCTGGTTTCAAACCCAGTGTGACTGGGGGCTGTGGTGTCAGTGCTTGCTGAGCACTGCTGTGCCATTTGTACCTACCATTCACAGTAAGTAATGCACAGACTTTTCAGTGATAAATCTGCAGTGTTTAGCCCTATGTGTGAATAATCGCAGCTTTACACACTGTGCACTCCACAAGCAACATGAGTAATAGGAGCCAGAAAGTCTGATAATTGAGCTTGGATACACAGTGTGCTGAGCTAACTCCAGTCTTTCTCAGGTGATGAGTTTGTATTTATCCATCTTCTGTTCAGAGGTATGTGAAGTTCTTGAACAAGTAATAGTTATTTCTTGAGCTTGAAAAACTAATTAACATCTTGAAAATAATTGAGGGCGAGGAGGGGTGTTATTTTAATACCTGTGATTTCTTTGCAGGTCTCCAATTGAGAAACATGGCACTGTTTTTTTTCCTGCACTCTACCCACCTATTGCTGGACTTCTGTTGTTACAAGTTGGCAAACACTGGCTGGAACTGGGCTGCAATAAAACATGCCAGTTATCAATGCTGACAAGAGCCTAACAAGTGCCAACACAAGATGATTACGCATTTTGAAATCTAATGAACTGCTTTAACCTTCAGGAAGAATTGTAAAGATGTGTACATAGCACAACATGATCCGGATAATATATATACTGTTCATGTACATCCACAAATACACATTGTACCAAATAATGCTGTCTGTAGTTAGGGATAGAATTGTGTAAATTCTAAAGATTTTAGCAGGTTTTTTCTCTCCCTATTCATTGTTTCCTGAGTTTAAAAAAAAAAAATACAACAACTTATGAAGCATGTCAAAACCAATTAGGATACTAAGTTGGTTTTTTGGTTTTGGTTTTTTTTCCTCCCAGTTTAATTTTCCTTTGACCCACTGAGGCTTGATTAAAATTTCTTGCTTATTAAAGTTTAGTATCTCTTTTTTTGGTTTTTGGAAATGTGCTCCCTTTTATTTCCCCCATCAAAACTTAAAATTTTCCTAATTAAACCCTGAAAGGATTTGCTATCAGTTACTTGTGTCTTCTTTTCTGATGACCTTTGTAGTCTCAAAGGTGCTTTTTTTCCTCCCACCCCTTTTTTAAACCCAATTGCTCGTCCTTCTTGAATTGGGTATAGCAATAAAACTGGCCATGGAGCACCTCTGAGCAGCCTGATGGATTTTTAACTTCCAAGGACTTGAGTGCTTTCACTTGGAAGTTTGGTTGACTAAGTTAGTCCAAGATAGGAATGAGCTGCTTTTTATGGGTGAAATTCTTGGTTTGCCTTTTTCATTGCCTGTTTGTGGGGTGGGGTGTGTGTCGGGGAGGCTTGTTTTTTCTCAAGGTTGAGTTCAAGCATGCACATCTGTAGGCTTTCAAATGACTAACTTCTGGGTTTGGTATCAAAAATAGTTTCCCTCCTTTATTCTCTTCTGTGGCCCTTCATCTGCTTTGCCTTCTACTTCAGAGTTTTCCTCACCTAATGTACAAAGAAAATCGCGATGTATATTTTCATGTAATTTGATTTTTGGAATTCTGTCACCTTCTGTAGTGAGTTCTTCCAAAATATAATTTTTTCCAATAATAATGTGTCAAACTGGGTGTCTTGAGTATCACAATAGGAAGGGTACCTGTAGTTGGAGCACAACTTACCTGAACATCATCATCAACACAACACCAGCAAACACTTGAGGAATTGGACATGCTGTGCTTCATCTTGAATAATGAAAGAACAAATACAACACACAACTTTCTCCCTATTGTAACCATCTTTGGCCCTCTAGTGAGCAAATACAAATCTCAGAGTATCTGCTCGCAAGATACTTTGACCAAAGAAACTTTATAGAAGAACTTGAAACTACTTGACTCTTTTCACAGCACAGCATAACCCACTAATAAAACGAGAGTTCCAGTGTCAAAGAGTCAGCTTTTAAGAAGCCTTCAGTCCTGATTTGCTGGCTGGACTTCATTTCATGTTGCTGTGCACCATGCATCTGCTGAAAGGCACATACTGCTGGGGTGGAAGGAGGTGAAAGTTGCTAGAGGCAAGGCAGCCCTTGGGGACAAAAAGGCATTTCGTATAAGAGGACTTACAAGGAAAGGTACTACTTCCTCCTACAGGTGCTTTAGATAAACAGGTATGTTTGATATCCACATTTACGTATTTGGACATGAATTATTTTGTGAAATCATTAGTTAAATTTGCTTTTAAGGGGCTAGGCTGCTCCTGCAGCCAGGCAGGTGTGTGCAGTACTTCGGTGCCCAGACACCAGAGCTGATTTGAGTTCCTGTTGGAGCACTTGTCCAAAAGGTCTTCAGAGCAGGTTTCTACCCCACCAGCTGACTGCCCTTTTCCACTTAAAAATGGGACTGTGCAGTATTTCAGTGGCATGGTGTCATTCTTTCCATTAAAGAAAACGCTGGAAAAAAGCTGTTCTTCCTAAACCTAGCAATGGACTTATTCCCCCATAGGCTTCCCTTCCTTTTCGATTTCCACAAGTGTATCTAGAACTGAAGCAAGTCAAAGGTACTTGCTGCTTTCAGCAGGTTCAACAGTGGTCTCTATTTTGTCTTCCTAGGTAACGCACACAGTTCACCACAGACTTGCCTGTAACTTCACAAAACAGTTTAATTTCTCTGCTCTCCAGAATTGCTGCTTGTTTTTCCTTTAGGGGGTAGGCCTGGAAATTTTTGTCTTGCCTCAGTGCTATGGAAGAACTGGGAATTCCACAGCACTATTCATTCCCCTCTTTGTAAATTCAAATACTTACTTGGCTTACCCAGGTGGTTTGTGATCCCACCTGACCCAGATATTCCCCAGGGAGGAGTGTTACCGTGGGATACTGTTAAGATCTACAAGCTGCAAGTATGCTAATGCCCCGTGACTGAATGAAAGAGGCAGCTCAGGGTCTGGTGCCAAGTGTCCAGGTTGTAGGAAGCCTCTGGAAGGCAAGGAAATGGCCTGTTTCACTTTCTGTGGTTACAGTTGGCTTTTTGTTTGTTCCTGCCCCGCTCTGAAAGGGGCACTGGTGGAAAGCTGTTACTAATACAATCAGATGGGAACATCACTGAGGAGCTGCAGTATTGACAAGTAGTACGAGGATTCTTGGTGAACAAGGAAGTAAACTAGCATTCCTCAGTTTTCCTTGTAGCAAGACCTTGTATCTGGTTTGGTTCGTGCAGGCTGTTGGCATCCTGGATGCTCAGTTAACACTGTAGGTTCTCCAGGGGTTTGTTACCCTGGCTGAGGGTTTGAGCTGATTTTTGCCCCAACACAGTTTGTCCTGCATCCCAGATATCACTGCATCACTGGGGTAAAAGGAAAAGCATGAAATACGAATGAATGTCTAACTAGTGTGGCCATCTTAATTCATTTTTTCTATTTCTCCATGCTGCACCAGAGAAGATCTCTAAAACTCAGAAAGGCTGTCAACTGTCACTCTAAAACTCCTTCTGCTGCAATGCCTGAAAACACTTACTGAAACTGGATGATCAATAGGCAGAGCACATGAATTCTGAAGTGATCAGAAGTGTATTTTGGGCTTTGGTAGGCCGATGGGGGGTGGACTCCACTGCGCCTGTACCATCTGGTGCACTGCTCTTGGTGCAGTGCCATCACTGCACACAGAGCAGCAACACAAGGCCCTTCAGAAGCAGCACGAGTGATTCTAAACCAAATGAGAAGCTGGTTGGGGTTTAGGGAGACTGTCATACAACAGCTTCCTGCCCAGGCAAATCCTCAGAGGAGATTACAATTCCCTTGATACAAAACATAGCGGTAGTTTGAAATCTGATCTCTGTTGTTAGTGAGAAATTAAACTAAATCTGATCAGGGAGCAGTAACTGTTTCCTCACAGTTCCTCAAGAGGATCAATAGCACCATGAGCAGTGGGGTAATTTGCTACGCAGCAAAGTCATACACTGCTGTCATCAAGCTGTGCAAAATGAGACAGGTTGTTTCATGGTATGTCTAGAAAACTACAGTCTGTGGCTCTTCTGGGCCTAGCTCTGTATTTGCTGTTTTATTCAACACCAAAATAAATATGATGCAGAGCAACTTTTCAAAGGTCACTTCATGGCAGAGTCCATAAAAAAAATGTCAGTAAAACAATGCTGTGCATAAAGTCTTCAAACGTTTAATTGAAAGTTGCTCCTTAAAGCAAGCAAAACATTTGCTGTTGGACCAGCATCGAGTATTTGGCAAGGGGGCAGCTGTGTTGTATACATGGCTGGGAAAACGATCCTGTTATTGGTACTTGGTCATTGCCTGTCGACTCGCAACCACTTTTCACCCACCGGGCACTAGTCCAGTGTCCAGGGGGCACAGATCCAGTGTCCAGGATTGTTGGCTCTGAAACAAAAGCAGGAATTGAAGTGACGATGCTAAGTGAGCCCAGCGCGCAGAGGAGCGCCCATGCCCCGAACACCCTCGCTGTGGTTCCTGCAGCCGTGCGGGCGCTGGTCGGGCAGAAGGTGCTTTCCGGGCTCAGGGCGGCGCGGGACGGCGGTCCTGGGCCAGATGAACGGAGGTGATGCGCAGGTGCTGGGGAACGCTGGAAAAAAACCGGTGCTGGGCGGTTTTTTTCCAGCGTTCCCCAGCCGTGCCAGTCGGCGCCTTGCTGTTCACCGCCAGCCCAGCGCTCCGGCCGGGATCACCGGGCGAGTCCTCCACGTGGGAAGCGCATCCCGGGGGCGGCTACACCCGGCTGCCCACTGCCTCCCGCCGCTGCCGGGGGGGCGGGGCTGCCGTGCTGCCAGCCGGCTGTCGGTGCCAGCGGAGAGGCGGGGAGGAGCCGCGGGATAAAGCGGGAGAAGGCGGGATAAAGCGGGAGAAGGCGGGAT
>VZTI01001373.1:16585-55413 GCA_013397865.1 Struthidea cinerea | reverse complement strand
GAGAAGGCGGGATAAGGCGGGAGAAGGCGGGATAAAGCGGGAGAAGGCGGGATAAAGCGGGATAACGCGGGAGAAGGCGGGATAACGCGGAGCGAGCGGGGCTGTCCCAACGGCACGGCCGGTGCGGGCGCTGTTGCGCTGCTCTCGCGAGAGCCGCCGCCCGCCCCAGCGCCAGAGCGCGGCGGTCTCGCGAGAGCTGCGGTGCCGGACCCAACATGGCGGAAGGTGAGGGGGGAGCCCGGGTGAGGGGCCGGGCGGGGCCGGGGGGCTCCGCCGCTCCCGGGGCACTGCAGTGTGCGGCTCCCGCCGCTCCTCCGTGCGGGACGGGTTCGGCCCTGCCCGCGGTGGGTGGGGCAGGTCGCCCCCGAGGTGAGCGGGAGATGGCGGGGGCCGCGGGCGGACACCCCCGGGCGGGGCCGGCCTGGCGCGGGCGGCTTTGCCCCTCAGGAGGGAGCGTGGGGCTGCTGTGGGCGGTGGGAGCCGGCCAGGACGTCCCGCCGACCCCTCCCCGCAGGCCGTGGGTCAGGCGGGGCCGCAGGGGGCTCCTGCCCATCCCGTGGGGCTCATCCTGGCGCTGTCCGGGGTCTTATCCCGGCGTGCCCTGCCCGAGTCGCCGCGGGCGGCGGCATTCCCTGGAGCAGGGCGGGGTGCCTGTGCTGCAGCCTCCCGGTCACTTGTGCCGAGTCCTTTTGTCAGGCTCAGATGAGATCTGCAGAGCTCCTGGAGTGCTGCTGTGTTGCTTGAAGACTGTCAATGACACCATTCACATTGATTTAACCTAATGCTATTTGAAAAGACGCTTGGATTTTTACAGTTCCACTCGTTTCTGCAAGACAAGCTTCCTCTTTTTCTTGTCGGAGAAAACTGAGTCGGCAAACTGAGCTAAAATGCTCCAAGTTACAAAGGAAATAAAGTTAGAGTTGCGAAAGCACAGCGTTCAACTCTTGAAGTGCAGCTCTTGGACAGTGGTGAAATTTTAGGAACGCTTGTAGAATATTGACTAAGATGGAGCAGATGCTGATGGACTGACATGCATCAGCTCAGAGGATGCTGCAGTCTAGCTGGATTGAGCAATGCCTAACTTCTTGTGTGCTGAAATACTACTGCTTCATATTTAGCTGACCAGCGTCTTATGCTTGCTTTTAAGCCTTGGTGACCCAGTTCTGGAGGGCTTTAGATGTCCAGGTTGGCTTCAGGTAGTGAAACTTTCCCCAGTGAGACCCTCAAGGATGTGAGGCTCTGGCTCAGGGTCCTCCTCTGCAGAATTAACCAGCAGTTAATACAAGCCCTGTTTCAGACAATCTGTACTTCTCAGAGATTCTTCCCCGACTTAAGTAATTCTCTGATCTTTTGGCTGAAGAAAGCACATGACCAGTGAATGATCCTTTGTGAGCAGGAATAACAAGCTGGAGTTGTCACCCTTCTCGGTTCCTTAGGATGTCTTGAAGAGGGGCTCATTTTGTCCCTGCAAAGAAGGTACCTACCTGCAGCCTCACTTTTCTAGTTAAGAGCTATGGTTGAGTCAGCTGAAAAGTGAAGGCCTATTAAGGAAGGGAGCTTGTCAAATTGTGGTTATTTGCTCAGAAGCCAAGTGCTTTTTCTCATAAGGAAGTGTTGCTTCTTCTACCAAAATCCTGAATCAGATTTATTGCAATTGCTACCTGCAAATTGACTGAACAGCTTAGTAAAACAAGAGCCAAGTTGGCATTTGTAATTTCTGGGTTCTGTACTGCTAATACCAGAAGTTTGCAAGCAGGCATGGGTAAGAATTGTTGGATCAATGCTTGAGTGTAAAGAAGCAGTAGCTGTAGAATTTTGGGGTGGTGGCAGAGTAAAGATCCAAAGTGAGGAGGAACAAGAAAGCAGTAACTTGTACAGCCTTGGGGAGATAAGGGTCAGAGTGTGGAGCAGTGCAGGGGGTAAGGAAATAATTTGGTTTTCTGAAATATTTCACCCCCAGGTCCACTTCATAAGTAAACAAAGTTTGTGTGGTTTCTGGGACTGCTTTTGGTGGGTGGGATGGGCTGTGTGATGGATTCCACTAGACTCTCCCTCTAGTTTCTGGTATGTGTTATTTGTCTCTCATTGCCTGTTGCCTCCCTACTTGCATTCAGCTATCTGTTTGCTCTCGAGTACTTCTGTGCCTTCTCCTGTAAGAAAGTGACAGTAGCCTTTCCTGAAATCCTCTTCAAAGTCTTTGATATGG
Organism: Struthidea cinerea; assembly: GCA_013397865.1. Classification (NCBI taxonomy): domain Eukaryota; kingdom Metazoa; phylum Chordata; class Aves; order Passeriformes; family Corcoracidae; genus Struthidea; species Struthidea cinerea. The sequence goes on along the minus strand of VZTI01001373.1, from coordinate 53,207 downwards.
AATATAAGCTTCTGCCAGTTTGTGAGATGCTGATCGATCTGCCAGAAAGCTGTTAACAAACACTGCTCTTATTTACCTGGACTGTGGCTCAGAAGGAGAGGCATTTTGTGTTTTCTTCTCTGCTGAAGCAGGGCATCCTCTTCACTGAGGCATTTGAATTGATGTTTAGCCAGAGGCTTACTGGTATCTTACTAAGCTTGTACTTTCAAGTGTCTTGAGGCAAGGACAGTCATTAAGTGCGTGTGTGCGTGCTTGCAGTAATTGTGCATTTTATTTTTTCACTCTTTAAGTGAGCACTTTACAGTGCTCACAGCTACAAAGCTTTGCTCTTGTGCTGTAAATGTTTATTAACTGGACATTGAGAACTCTCTTGAATGTGCATTTGAAATGTGCTGTAAGATCAAGTACTGTCCTCAAGTGTAGCTGCTACACAACATCTGTGCAGGTTGTCATGTAGAATAAGAGAAACTCTTATACAATTCTTGTAACTGGTACAGTAAGCAAATACCCATCAGTCCTTCTCACTGAATTTGCAGGAAGCATATGGTGTCAATCTGAAAACAAGAGTTCACAAAGCTTCGGTTCTTTGAGGTACTTTCCCTGCTGGTAGGGATTGTCTGGGATTGCCCTGAAAGCAGCAGTAACAAGCTGGATTGTGGGTCACGCACAAAGCTTCAGCTACTGCTGTTTGGGCGTTAAAGGTAGTTCTGCATTGTATCCTAGTGATTTCAGGCTAATTTGGAACCAGTGAGCTGACTTTGGTAAAATGGCAGTATTTACAATGTTACCTCTGCTACGGATTCTTTATTCCCACCTTCACACTCCCGTGATTTGACTGGAAGATGCAGTATTTCTGTAAGGTGATGCATGCAATGAGCTTCGTTAGGCAGCTTCTTATTCCTGGCATTTGAATTTGTATGGCCTCTAAAAATCTCACTGGATGAACTGTTCTGACTGAACTGAACTGTTTGCTGTTCATACACTAGTTTTTGGTGCAGTTCTCAGTGTCTTTCACTCTGGGCTCCTGTCAGACTACTGTTCTCCCTGCTTTAACAGTAGGATTTGCTTTGTGCCCTCCCAACACTTTCCTCATGGAGAAATGAGGAAGGAGTAGTTGTTCAAGGGACATGTCCTTCTAGTTCTGGGAACACCAAAACTGCATTCATCTTCAGATAGAGAGACTGACCACAGCAGGATTTCAAACCCTCCTTGAGGCTTGCTGTGGTGCTGATGGCACAGTTCTGAAATCAGAGTATATTTCAGTAGAAAAAGGAAAGTATCCCAAAGGAGAGGGTATTTATGAAATTTTAAAGGATGAAGCTAGTGAAAAGGCTGTTGAAGGAAGTACCTGCCAAACGTGCTTAAGTAGCATTAACTGAGAAATAAAATGGGATATGTTGCCTTTTGTTTATCCATTACACTAGTTGTTAAGTTACAAGACTTAGGAGGAAGCATTTGCTGCCAGGTCTGTAGAGGACAGGCTAAACAAGGTGTTCTGTCTGCAGCAGAGCCAGAGACTGATGCTCTGCCCTGGGGACCTGTGTCAGCAAAGCCAAGGTCAGCTGTGCTGTTGAACTTTCTACAGAAGCAAGAAGAAAACACTGATCAACAGAGCTCAGTTTTTCATTGTTTGTACTAGTGATGTTTAGTAAATATTTGAGAAAAGTCATTGAAGTATGAATTCCTGGCTAGTAGGGAATAATCTTGTAGGAACTTTCCCACCTAAAATCACTGGTTAGCTTCCAAATTTATCCTCCCTGCCCACTCTTGTTTTAGGACTGGTTTGGGATTTGGCCTTACATGAAAAATCAACTTAGTGATAGGGGGAAAACAGTTAAGAACCGTGCTCAATAGCAAACATACAGTTTTTGCAATTACTCCATAAATAAGGACTCATAAGTTGGATTGGTTTTAAACAGCTGTACAGATGTTTCCTTCCAGCAGTGAAGTGTAGAGGTTTTTCTTAGAGGTGACCTGGGTTGAGTTCAGTGAACAACTTACTCCAGTATGTTGTGGAGTAACCAGTTAAGTGTGGTGGAAAAGTGGGTTCTGCAATGGGATGGAAGTACAAGTTCAAGGTTCAGATTCCCAGGTGCTGTTGCTTTGCTGCTTCTGAACTGAAATAGCTACCATGGACTTGACTTCATATGTGATGCCTTGTCAGTGGAGGACCTCCAACAGAGAAGTGTGTGTGCCAGCAGGAAGTAGTTTTATATCTTATTGACTGGCCTTTAGCACGTAGGTTCTGGGGGCAATCTGTTTTCCACTGTGGCCATTTTTTGGGGAGTTTCTTAGCCAACGGGTTGAGGAGTTCTAAACAGTCAGTTAAATACTCGTATGGTAGATATGGTATGTCAGCAACTGTTCTAATGCTCACTTGTGGTTTAAGTATCAGCTGTCAAGTCAAACAGCATCTTAACTAGGCTGAAAAAATGGGTAAGAACCAGAGACCTAGTCCTCTACTCCACCACACTTTCCACAGAAATGGACTCCCATGGCTTTACGAACTTTACGGCATTCCTCACCAAACAGAATTCAGAACTTTTTTTGTAAGTGGCTTCTATGACTGTGTTATGATTTTTCAATGTCTTTATGAAAGTGATATAAAATAGAAGGTTTGATACTGTGAGATGCTCTCGTATGTGGAAGAGGAGAGGCTCTCCTTGGAGTGTTGTGTAATTAAACTACATGTGTAATCCGAGGGTTTAAGTTACCCTCAGATGCCAAACAAAGGTGTGCATGTCTCGACCTTGTAGTAACACTGTGTGCCTTGCAGAGGAGGTGGCCAAGCTGGAAAAGCACCTGATGCTCCTCCGCCAGGAGTATGTGAAGCTGCAGAAGAAACTTGTTGATACAGAAAGGAGGTGCAACCTTCTGGCTGTCGAGTCCAACCAGGGTAATGCCAGCGACACCTTCATCAGTCGACTTCTCGCCATTGTAGCTGAACTCTATCAGCAGGAGCAGTACAGGTAAGGAATCCCCCTCTGGGGAAAGGGGAACTACAGGAACCTTTGATTTTATTGACTGCACTAGGTCCTGGTCTTAGACAAGGAAAATTCTTCGCTGCCTGGTGTGAATAGCGTCCTGAGTTGCAGCCGTAGATGGAAGAGCATGCTAAAATCAAGTGGCGTACTGAATCCAGTTCTTGAATCGAGAGCTTTAAGCAGAAGTTTGTCTCTCAGACAAGTTCAGAGAAAACTGACAATGGTCACTGTCAGCAGCAAAGCTCCCTTTGAACAGAAGGAGTTTTGAACTGGACCATACTTACTTGATGGATTAATTACACAATGTGTCTGAAAAACTGTTCCTTTCTTGAAAGGATCTGTCCTTAAAACGTTTTCAGTTGTATTCCTGTTGTGTGTGTAGAAGCCTGATTAATTTGGCTTGTCTGGTTGTATTAGTGATGTGCGTGACTTAGTGATGCACTGTATTTTTGAATCTCAGCACAAAGTCATGGTTAATGTTTTCTTTTCCATAGGCATACTAAAGATTCCTTCCATATTCTAGATCCCTGATCTGATTCAGTTCTGAGACTATTGTGATATTTATCAATTTCTTTGCTGTTACTGAAAGCAATGCCAATATAGTAAAGAAGTTTAGTCATATAAGGGAAAATCTATTTTAGTTAAAATTTCCTTGCACCAGCATCTCTTCATGAGCCTCCCTGAGAAAAGGCTCGGTGCCTGCAAGAATTTACTGTAGCCTGCTGAGTAAAAGATTTGATAGGTAGTGTATGTCAGAAGAGTTGGAGCACTTTATTTCTGTTCAGCTTCTTAGCTTTAAAGGCATGGAATAGTTGTCTAAAAGGGCCTACATATCACAGAATGAGAAAGGTAGCAGGTCCCAGTGCAGGTTTCCTTAAGTATCATCTCTGTGTTGTGCTGTAGTTTATAGCAGTACTTTGATTTGGAGAATGGTCTGGAAAGCACACCTACACAGTCAGAACATTTGCAAGCCATGGGACTTCAAAATGAGCAGGGCAGGTATTTTCTAACTGCAGTGGATAACCATATATAAAGGGTCGGGATGAAATGGGTGTTCTTGACAGCTGGTCTCCTGGGAACTGGCGATTCTGCCTTGCACTCAGACTACTGTCAAACAGTGTTGTTCTCTTGCTGGTCTTGCCTGAAAGCATTGGTGCTTAGCTGACAGTATTAGTATGGACACCGTGACATAAATATTTAACGTCAAGATTGTTGGCTTTTCCTAACTTCCACAATAATTCTCCTGCTGTTTATTCTGAAATGGTAAAAAAACCCAAATCCAACCAAGCACTTGAAATATTAATGACTCATTGCATTTCTTCCTAGAAAAATATGAATTGTCGTTTGACAACATGTTCTACTTAACCAATTGTGTTTTAACGTCTCAAATAACTTGAACCTAAATGTGGATATCACAACATAGATACTGTGGAGATGCTGAATCTATACATACCTAAGTGCAGGGGAAGTCTGCATAGTATGTTTGTGCTTTTTTCTCCTATCAGTGATCTGAAGATAAAGGTTGGGGACAAGCACATCAGTGCTCACAAATTTGTCTTGGCGGCACGCAGTGATACATGGAGTCTTGCCAACCTTGCCTCAACAGAGGAGCTGGATCTGTCAGGTCAGTCACTACTGAGTAATGTGATGCCTCATTGTCTTTAGGGTGACTTGTGAAAGGGTCTGTTGGGAGAAGATTACTTAAGTGCCTTTCAGTCTAGTGCTGTCCGCTCAAAGTGGTGCTTACTCTGTTGATTCCGGAGCTCTTGCTCTGAAAAGTGGTAGTGAGCTCGTGATCTGGGTGCTAGGGATAGTTAAATCAATAACCTGCCTTCTTTCTCTTTAACAAACAGGGGTTGAGATTGGTGGCCTGTTTGTCTTTTCTAGAGTCAACTAAGCGTAATGAAAAACAAATCTATATGGAGGAGCTTGACTTCTTCCTTTGTGAGGAAGGACAGGGCTTTTTGAGGTAGTGTGCATAATTTCTCTGAAGCGTGTCATGGAAATACCTTGCTGCTTGTTAACATAGTGTGTGTGGGAAGTGAATACAAGTACTGATGTGTTATTGAAATTGTTTGCTTTGGCACTTTGATACCTTTGTAAAACAGGTGAGGAAGAGAAGTTTTCTGAAAGACCATCTTCTACATGAGCATTTTGTTTTGCTGTAGCTGTTTCTTGCATGTACTTACACTGAGCAGTGCTTCTGCAGATTGCACTCTCAACAGGCTTTTCTGTACTTAACAGTGTAGGACAGCCTTATACAATTAATTTGTGAGCAATAAAACCAGGTATGAAGTTAAGCAAGCTTGCTGACTGGCACGTTGAATATTAAGCATTGGCTTCACTTTTTGCATTTAACCTTATCATGAAGTCTAAGTACAGACAAACTGGAAAGTAGCAAGTCACAGCAAGCTGGTTTTACGAGACAGCGTGGGCTTCCGTGCAACATGATTTGTGGATCTTTCTGCAGCCACAAGAAAACAGATGCCAAGGAGTTTTGAAACTGAGTGCTATGCTTACAAAAGCTATTACTAAAAAGCTCTTATGTTACTTGTGTCATTACAAGTGGCAGTTTGAAGCATTTCTAGCTCCACATCTAAGCTAGTCTGAGAATTTCAAATGTAACTGCAGTCTTACATGTTTAACAATGCAAACACTGTTTGAATATGTGCTAGTAAATGATACTTTCCACTGTGAAATTGAATTACTGATTTTTTTATAAATTTGATAAAAGGCACAAGGATTAGCTTATGAAGTAGCTGGAGCAAGCAACAAGCTGTTCCCTGGAAATAGTTTTCTTGAGAGGTTTCACTTAAGAACTTGCAAGCTAATATTGTCTGAATCTTATCTTCAGAATGCAGGCAGCATTTGAGATTGAGTGCTTTTAGAGTTCATGTAATCTGTAGAATTTTCTAATCTTTAAAAGAGTAGAAAGAGATGAACACATGTTCTCTTACTGAGAGGGAGAAAATGCACTCTTACCTCTGCCAAGGCAGAGCTGATAGTACATCTCAAGTAGGTTTTCTGATTGCTTCAAGTTTGGCAAAAAATACTTGTCTTACTAAAACCTTGTGATTCCTGGGAGGCAGTCTGCATGCCAACTACTGCTGCTACTCTGCGGATAATCTGGGCCAACCCTCCATCTAACGGAGCTGTTTTAGGATGGGTATTTCGGTGTCTTTAAAGTTTTTAATTTTTTTTTTTTTTTAAAACAAAACAGCTCAAAGGACTAAGGTTCATTTTTTAAATGAATGGTATTTCTGTTGTAGTTGATCTGATCTTCTGAAGTTATTCTTATCTACATCCTTGTAAAATGGATTGTCATTTTAATTGTGAGTAGGTGACGAAGGTCCTTGGCCACTGGGCTTTTATACTGTCCCATGGTGTGATTTTCTGTTTTTCCCACTGTATAAAAACATCAGTTTGTGATCAGTCTTGTAAATACCTGAAATATAACCGGCTCCTTAAACTGGCTCTTTTACACTTTTCCTAGATGTGGCTACCAGCAGTTTGAAGTGCTTTGTAGTCATTAGCAAAGTGTAACAAGGTGTAAGTACCTTTGCTGGAATGCAGCAGTTCATAACATATGGCTATTAAATCAAAAAGGGGGTTTGTTCTTGTCAGATGTGGATGTGCATTTGGCCATATGTGAGGGACCAAGGAGCATAAGGGGCCTCACTGGCCCCTAAATATGCAACATTGGTGTAGCAGATAGATGTTATAGGGCTCCCTGCATTCTGCAGTGTCCCAGTGTAAGAAAGTTTTCCTTCTTGGTGCCAGCATTGTTACTCGTTTCAGCTTCTGATCAGCTGCAACATTTTGAACTAAGTACAGTTTCAAAACAAGACTCTCTTTTTCTTCTTATGATAGCTGTGACTTTTAGAAGTCAAAGGAAGAGCAACTACTAGGATAGGTGATTGTTTTTAGGTATTTTATTAATCCTGTTGCTCCCTGTACCAGATGCTGACCCAGAGGTAACCATGGCAATGCTGCGGTGGATCTACACAGATGAACTTGAGCTAAGAGAAGATGATATCTTCTTGACAGAGCTCATGAAATTAGCTAATAAATTTCAGCTCCAGATGCTTAGGGAAAGGTGAGTCTTAGTAAATATACTTGAACTCTTAAACCTTGTTTGAACAGAAATAAGATGATAGCTGCTAGCAGTTGGATAAAATTATACTTTTTTCAAAGTCTTGAGCTTTTAATAATACAACATGACATTCAGTTTATCAGGGGAAATGAAGCATTGCGCTACAGTTAAACTGTAGCAGACTTCTCATAGGTTTTATGTTTACTTTCCAGTTCTTCTCCCAGTCAAACTAATAACCCTAATCTGGTGTTGAGAGGAGATAGAAGAATAGCATCAGGTTCAGGAGAGTTGCAAGAAAGGAATTGTTAGAGAATGCTAGGAAGAGTCGGTGGCAATTAGCTTGCAGTATTAAAGTGGCACAGGTGAAATTTTTGTAACTTCTGTGCATCTTGTGCAACCTTTCTTCAGAAATAAGGTTAATGTAACAGTACAATGCTTTCTCATTCTGAGACTGTGATTACACCATGGCATTAGGGGCTAGGTTGTTATATTGAATTATAGAGTGTTCTAAACCATTTGGAGTTAGTGAGAAGCCTGAATGTACAAGTTGAAACCTCGTCAAGTTTTGTGCAACTTCAAAGACTTGAATTTAGTCAAAGTACCCTTTGATTGAATAATCCTTTGCCCAAGGGGTGTCTGTAGCAGTACATTCATAATCTGATTTGTATGCCTTCAACATGAAGCAACTGAATTGCTGTCAAGTGTTCTGACCAGAGAAGTTGAAATCTGTAAGGCCAATACTAAAACTGCTTCAAGCCTTGTACCGGCCTAAAAGCTGCCCTCGTGTTGTACTCTGAACTTAGCAGTTGGCTGGTCGTGGTAGTCCAGTGACAGGTCTGTGTGTAGGATGCCATTCATGATTATGAGACGTTTTTGTAGGTACAGAATCATTGAATAATGGAATTGTTTAAGCTGGAGAAGACCACTAAGATAGAGTGGTCAGCAGCCCAGCACTGCCAAGTCCATCATTAACCATGTCCCCAGGTGCCACATCTACACACCTGTTAAATCCCTGCAGGAATGGTGACTCCACCACTGCCTGGGGCAGCCTGTGCCAGTGCCTGACCACCCTTTCAAGTGAAGACGTTTTTCCCAATATCCAACCTCAACAACCCCAGCCTGTGATCACTGTAGTACTTGTAGAGATACACATCTTCCCTACTTTATAGTAGTGAATGAACTGCAGTTTATGCCCTTGGGAGAACTGGGATAGATCTCTACTTGCGGACTCCTGCAGTGTGGAGTTATCATGGACCTTGGCTAGGTGGATTCTGATAGAAGCCTGCTCTTACGGAAGCTGTCTTCTAGGGCTTCTGACAAAAGTATATTTATGCATTTTAGCCTTATAGTAAAGCAAGTCCATGCTATATTCTACTGGCATCTGTGGAAAGGAGTATTAGGGCTCTTACAAGATGGGAGAGTGATTGAGTAAAGCTTTTTGATTATTGACACTGGCTTTCCTGTTTTGACAGATGTGAAAAAGGAGTTATGTCACTCGTTAATGTCAGGAACTGCATCCGTTTCTATCAGACTGCTGAGGAGCTCAGTGCCAGCACGCTCCTCAACTACTGTGCTGAGATTATTGCTAGCCACTGGGTGAGTTCTGGCACAAGGAAGCAAGACAAAAAATGTTTGCCCATTATAGGAATGTAATAGTAGAATTTTGCTTACCTTACCACACTGTCTAACCTCAGTTAGTTGGTCAATTGTCTTGAGAATGTCTTGGTAGAGGGGAGTAACTTGTTCTGTTCATTGGAAATATATCAGTGTACAAAGTGTCTTAGTTTCCTAAACATGACCCAGATAGAAGGGACTGTGTTCTAATAAGCAAGAGGGTTGTTTATCAGATCTGGACTCCAAAGTGTTTAGAAGTTCATCCATAGTTGGTCTCTGTCTATATAGATCACAAATCCCAGGCCTGCTTTTATTTCTAAAAATAATTCATGGAAGCCAGGGAAATTTATCTTCTGTAATGGAGGGAGAGGCTGCCAGTCTTGCAACCAACTTGGAAGTTTCACTTGCTCTGATCTCTTATTTTGAAGAAAGTTTGATTAACTGAGAAATGAATTAGCCTTTAAAATAAGACTTGTCAACAGTAGACTTGGGGGAGGAGGGGGGGCTTCAGATTATTCTAAATCTAATAGATGTGGATGTTTCTTTCTTTGGCTAATGCTAAGGCAGAGGGAAGTGTTTTGATATGTTAATACATAAAAAAAGATTATTATATCTGAACCTGTGGGTCAGCAGTTTTAACTCTTAACTTTTTTCTTGACTCCTAACTTTTGATGCTTAGCTCTACATGGAAATGAAGTTGCTTCTGTTTAGTCAAATGAGCACTAACTGAGACCTAAGGCCTTTTTATTCCTTAGCTTCTGTTTACTTTTATTCATAGTTTTATGAATCAGTCTTCAATAGTTGTAGGACTTTTTGTCAGAGTTAAGAATAAGGGTTATTTTAAAGACTAGATGTTAATCTACCACAGTGTCTGGTAAAATGCTAGTTTTCCATGTCTGTAGACAAAAAGGAAGAAAAATTTCACTAACTGATCTTGAAATTGAAATGTAAGATGTAAAGCCTCCTGATTGTTTCTTCCTAATATTAAAAGACTATCTGGGATTTTTCCTGCCAAAATGTTATCAAAATGGGACTTCTAACTGAACTTGTTTTGTGAACTTCAGAATTACATTGTGCAATGCCTTGTCTATAAATAAAACAGGAGTATTGCTTACCCTTCTCTTTTTTTATTGCTTCTAGGATGACTTGCGCAAAGAAGACTTCAGCAGCATGAGTGCTCAGCTATTGTATAAAATGTTCAAGTCAAAAACAGAATATCCTTTGCATAAGGCCATTAAAGTTGAGAGAGAAGATGTAGTCTTTTTGTATCTTATTGAAATGGATTCACAGGTATAGTGAGACTGACTTGATCTATCTTCTAGAATTTGGTGTTTCAAATAACTAGTTCCTAAGTACCAGTCTGAATCTTGTTAGTGATTTTTGTCACTACTTCTTATTTGCATGTTTAGCATTGCCACAGCTACTTCTGTGTAGGTAATGGAGGTCTATCTAGCAGTAGCTCCATGAAGACATAATTTAGAAGTGATTCATAACACTTAGAACATCTTCATGCAACAGAATATATAATAAAATCCGTTACCTGATATTGCTATGTACGTTTAAAGCTGAATGGTTGTAATAGCCAGCTTTGCTGCTTTGTGGCAGTTCAGTAAGAATCATTTCCTTGAACAACTTTTCTGTTGAAAGCTGAAGTAACAGGTATTTGTTCTGCTTGGATGAAAACTCTAGACAACTAGCAAATAAGTTGTCCCCCAACAAGGGGCAAGGAAGAATTATTCAAGTACTTCTAATGTCATTTGGCTGTATTTGTGTTGTAGCTTCCTGGGAAGCTCAATGAATTGGATCACAATGGAGATCTTGCTCTGGATCTAGCCCTGGCCCAAAGATTGGAGAGTATTGCAACTACGCTAGTCAACTACAAGGCTGACGTAGATAGGGCTGACAAGAGTGGCTGGAGTCTGCTCCATAAAGCCATCCAGAGAGGTAAGTAGATGTGATATGAAGCTTTGTTAACTTCCAGTTGTTCCCAGTGTGGAATACATATTTCAAAGTCTATTCCTGTGTCATGTTGTAGTTGACACTGCAGCTAGAAAATTGTAGTGAAGTATGAACTTTGTCCCGTTTCTTTTTTTTTTTAAGACATAAGAGCAAACAGACTATTATTTGAGATCTGAGAGCCAGTCTGCTGGCTGGGCAAACTTATGCTACGTGACATCCAGGTGCAATCTAGTAGAACATTGCCTGCTAAAGGAAGAAATCTAGGGACAAACTGGGAATATTCTAATTTGACAGTATTCTTTCTGACAGATAGTTGAATTGAACACGACAACATAAGGGTCACAAAGATGAAGTCTTTCTAGACTTGGGTTGAACACAGCGTATGCTTCTTTGAGATATGGTTAACAGTAAGGGTCCTTGCCACTGCATAGCAGTTTCAGAAGAGGAAAATCTGACTGAAAGAAGATGAGGAGCAAGTGGAGGTACCTGTACTGTCTAGTCTGAGTATTTTCAAAGCTCCAGTGCAGTTACCAGAGTGAAGTCTGAGTACAACTACATGATTATATTGAGCTGTTCCCCACCTTAGAGTGGAAAATGCATCTTATGAGAATTGGAGCACAGCAGGTTCTGGTTGCCATGGCCACAGTACTCTGAAGGCTTTGGATCAGCAGCATCTTGGCCTGTGGTCAAAGTGTGGTAAAAATCTGCAGCGAACACCTTGTGCTGCTCGTTATTTCTGCAATGTCTTTGGCAGCTCTCTTTCAGAAAGCCAAGCATAAGTTTATTTTTAGCAGCAAACTCTCACGGACCCCTAGAAGTAAAGGAAGAAGTTGGGAGCTGTATTTTAAGCTCACAAAATTTAATTTAATCTCCTACATGTCTAAACAGGGTAATGCTGGCTTCTGTTCCTGTGAGTGAGACTTCAGCCGCAGGAGTAGGAGACATTGTAGGCATAGGTCAGTGTTGTGATGGCTGCAGCCATATAAAACACTGGAAAAATTGCAGCAGGCTGCTCTTCATACTTAATACTGGCATTTGTCCCTAGTTCTAACGTCTTCTTTCAGTCTGACCTAGAGCTCTGAGAATGAACACTTGCTTTTCAGTAACCACAGCTTCAGTGAATTAATCACGGCTAACAATCACATGTTGTGGAAATGGAGCTAAAGCAAATTGTCTGCACTTGCCACATGATTCTTACTACTTATGATCACTGAAAAGTGGGGGAATGTCTGATATGGAGATCAGAATGGGATTTTTGTTTTTGTTGGCAGAGATCATCCAGCAATATGGATTTGAAACACTGTTCTTTGTTCCCCATTCTTGCATTCAGGCCAAGCAAAATGTGAATATGTCTATGCAAAGTAGCCTTTAAAGCAAGGGCAGCTAGTATTTTCCTGAAGTTATTCTTTGCGTATTGGTGTTTCAAGGTTTCGTGTGTCAAAGTGGGTCTAAGTTCTGACTCCTGAGAAGCTCTCAGGAAGGAGTTCTTGGGAAGGCTGTGCGTGGTGGGTCTGCACTGCTGAAGCCCTTACCCTGTGTATATATATAAGGGCCTGAATTTCCAAGAGCAAAGGCTGTGTTATTCCTTGTTTATGTAGTAAGACTTAACAGACTAACTTGAGCTGGTAACTTTTGACTAATGCCTTGGAATAGTACCTTTTGTTCAAAAAATACTAGTATGTTTAGTATCACAGTTTGTCCAATGTTTTATTAAAGCAACAATGGATTTCTCTTGATAGAGGAATGAGCAAAGTCAGTATCACTATAACAATAAGCTGGTGTGAGAACTTGAGTCACAGGTAACCTGTGGGCAAAACACTTTTTCAAAGGGCTTGCTGTGAAATATTTTAATCCTGACTTCGCAGTGAAGCGTTGTTGAAGTTGCCTGCTGCTGAGGCATTCTAGGAGCAGACGCTTGTGTTGGAATGAATGTATGGTATGGATTGAAGTCATGTGTATCCGTTTCCTGGAGTATAAAATATATAGGGTATGTATATCCATTAATAACTTTGTTTTGTTTCACAAAAGGAGATAAATTTGCTGCAAACTTTCTCATTAAAAATGGTGCCCGTGTGAATGCTGCTACACTGGGAGACCAGGACACTCCTCTGCACCTTGTGGCATCGTACAGCCCCAAGAAGCACTCGCCGGATGTCATGGCAGAGATGGCACAGATCGCACAGTCCCTCCTGCAGGCAGGAGCCAATCCAAACATGCAGGACAACAAAGGCAGGTAAATACTGTGGGATGTAAAGTCTGCTACCAGTGTAACAGACAATGCTGTGGTGATCAGATGCAGCCTCCTAAGAACCTGTTCAGGTCTTTCAGCAAAGTACAGCTGATACTGGAAGCAGGAATTCATTTACCCGGTTTGGTAGCACTCAAAGTAGAAAGTAGTGCAGGCTGAATGGTACCCTGTCATGGCCAATTAAATGTAGCCCAGCTACAGAAAGCTGGGGTGAATTGATAGTGTTATAACACATGGTACACAGTTAAATTGCCTTTATTGAATCACTGAATGGTAAAAGCTAACTAAGATGAGAAATAATATACCTGAAGCTGTCAGGGAAACTAAAATGTTCTCAAAAATTGCCAGTTTCTGCAGTTTGTTTATCTGAAGTGTAGGGCCTGTAAGCTTTTTCACAGGTTAGGTTGGGCTGGCAAGCAAGTTCATAAAAAAATATAGAGGACTTGGCATATATCAGCTGCACAGTTCTGACAGGTGAGGCTATTGTGCTTCTTCCTTTAAAGTTACTTCTTACATTAATGAGTTCCTTACTACCATGTTAATTGGAATCATGTTCACTAAAAGTTTAGCTTTCTCTTTCTTTTAAGAAATGCTTGTGCCCTTCTCCTTGAAGCAGAGAGATGAAAGTTAAGCCCATAGTTCCCTAGGGGCATGTTGGTGACTGGGGCCAAAGTCTGAAGTGCCTCACTTATTCCCGCTGTAACTGTGCTTTGCTCCAATTACAGGACCCCGTTACATGTGTCCATTGTGGTCAGGAACGAGCCTGTGTTCAGTCAGCTCCTGCAGTGCAAGCAGTAAGTCTCACTTGATGTAAAATACACTGAGGTTACCTGTAAGTGAAGGTACGGAAACTGGTTTAACAACTCTTCTGTGCCTTTTTGCCTTACAATAAGACTACTAATAACTTGGGATGCAAAATTGTAAAGGCTTTGCATAAGTGAAGATGCTAAAGCCATGTCAGAAGCCACGTAAGATTTTGCCCTACTGCAAAGAAGCAGCAAATTGCATCTCTGTGTTTTTCAAAGAGACTGAAATAATTTCAAAGGTGAAGTAATGTAGGAAGCTTGATTTGTAGTGGAGTTAAAAGGAGTAATAACACTCTTGAAATGTCTCAGTATGTTCTTGAGTTCATCTTGAGTTCTGCTTAAAGCTAACACAAGTGACTTCTTAGGGTAGTGAAGCAGAACACTTCATTTGACTCAGTTTGATTGCAGCTGAATTTGCAGTTCTTGTACACAGCTTACTCAAGGAGATTTGCCTCTTCGTTACGTTTAGTGGGAGCCCAAATCTACCAGGGATTCTACACTTCCCTAGGAGCAATGAGCTTGAATCTAGTAGTCACTGAAAGGTGCTGTGCTTGTTTTAGAGTATTCACAATTTCTCTGAAGTAACTGGAGCTACAGTAGGCTTCTTGGCAAGCAAAAGTTGTCAGAGATGTACGAGATGAACTAGTACAGCTGTTCAGACACTTGAAACTTAAGCCGTGTTGGGGAACCACATTTTAAGGTATAAACTGGGGACTCTAACTCTTATTTTTAGACTAGACTTGGAGCTGAAGGATCATGAAGGAAGCACAGCTCTGTGGCTTGCAGTCCAGTATATTACTGTATCATCTGATCAGTCTGTGAACCCTTTCGAGGATGCCCCTGTTGTGAATGGAACCTCATTTGATGAGAACAGTTTTGCAGCAAGGTTGATCCAGCGAGGCAGCAATACAGATGCTCCAGACACAGTAACAGGTAAAACAGAGTATTTCTTTGTAGGTAAAAGGCTTGTAAGTTAATTGCTTGATGCTGACTGCACTTGGAGGAGCTGGATGAGGTTTCAGCAGCATTTTCTCCATAATAAATGGTAGGTGGTGGTTGCTTTACCCAGAGCTGGCACACTGACAGTCCCAAGCTGAGCTGGACTTGCAGGAAGTGACAGAACATATGGAGTCATTGCCAGATTCTAATATCCTCTTTACAGTTTCAGGATGTGTAATCACTAAATTGAAGTGCACGTGACAGTCCAGTGTTGGAAGGGGACTACTAGTACCTAGGGTTTTCCTTGTTGGCTTCAAAGTGTAATGTTGTAAGGTAGTGGGGAAGGTGTTAGCAGACTTGTTATTATCAAAGTGTGGTTGGAATAGCACTCTAACAGTGTTCATGGTTTTTCTGTAGGAAACTGCTTACTTCAGAGAGCAGCTGGTGCAGGAAATGAGGCAGCTTCTCTCTTCCTAGCAACTCATGGAGCAAAAGTCAACCACCAAAACAAATGGGTAAAAGCACACACTTAGTCTGAAAGTTTCCTTACTTCTCTTCAGAAATAAGATAGCAGAGATCTCTTATAGCTAAACCATAGCTTAAAGCAAGTTGGAGCACTTTGTGAACCTTTGCATATTTTCAGGTATTTACTAGTGACCAATTGCATTCTTGTGGCACTGTTCTTGCAGAATCACCAGTTGTTAATATGCTTTTAGCACTCACCGCAGTGCCTGGTGTAATAAAATCCTTACTAAATCTAACTTACGTAGTTTGGAACTCCTAACGAGCTTCAGCTTCTAGGAGTGAAACTCTTCACACTAACTCTTGTAGTTTTAATAACTTAAAAGCTGCTTCTCTTCATGTCTCAAGCTGTTAACCCAGCACCCTGTTTATTAAAGGGAGAAACCCCACTGCACACAGCCTGCAGGCATGGCCTAGCAAACCTGACAGCAGAACTCCTGCAGCAAGGAGCCAATCCCAACATCCAGACGGCAGAAGCGGTGCTTGGGCAGAAGGATGCATCTGCTCCTCCATCAGCAGAGAATGTTCATCTGCAAACCCCCCTTCACATGGCTATTGCTTACAATCACCCAGATGTGGTGTCAGTCATCCTAGAACAAAAAGGTGGGTGTTTGCTGGTCCAGACTGTTGATGCTGCTGTGAATTGGTGTGTCAGGATAGCATCCAAGTTGTGTTTTGACAAACTACTGAGAAAGCATGTCTTCCTGTAAACAGTGTTTAAGTATAGCAATGAATAAGACTGGCTAACTAGTCTTAAACTCCAATCATCTGGTTGTTAAAACTAGAAAATTATTTTGTCTGTGAGTGTTTGTAAATTCTCCACTGTAGATAATGGTCTTGAACAGTTAGTCTCAGGTTCTGTTCTAGCTGTACAACTGAGATCGCTTCAAAGCATTTGCTTCAGGTGAATGCTGGAATCAATTTTGGATAAAGGCATCTTTCTGTGGTGAGACTTCTGCCTACCTCAACTCCTTAGTAAGAGGACTTTATGCAGAGCAGTGCTGGTATTATAGTAGAGTTGAAACTTGAGTGCTCAAATATCAGCAGATGAGTTCGTTAAATCGTACTAGTCAGCTTCTTTCTAGCAGCAGGAAGGGAGTTTGACAGCTGAATCAGGGCCAATTTTGTCTCCTACCGTAAGTGGGATGTAGAAGGAATTAGGTGAACTGGGGTTAATATTGTCCATCCCAGGAAATGGAGAAGGAGGGATGCTGCCACTATATTGTGGAGCCTCCACTCTTCATTCTCAGAGCTTTGTATATGCCATTCTGTTTGGAATTTCAGGTAGAAAGGGACAGGTTAAGCCTCGTAGCTAGAAAATTGAATTTTTCTTAGTGTATGTGTTAAGATTAGGCAGTAGTGGCAATGTTGTCACATCAGGGAAGCTGAAGGTACTTGGCTCAGATCTTACAAACTGACTGCTAAAGGAACAACCTACTACAAAATGTGGCATTGCTGCCGCAGCTTTCAGTGTGCGACTGCAGGTCAAGTACAGGAATGCCCTATGCACTAGTTTGAAAATAAACCAGTGGGAGGCACCAAGCCAGAATAACAATTTTATAGGGAAATCAAAAAAAAGTAAAGGCAGAAAACAGTGGGTTAAACTGACAGAGTCAGGATACAACCTGACACCCTGTTGATCAGGGTGGTGGTAGCAGTCCAATAAGATGGTGGCTGCAGTCCTCCTGAAGTGATGGATGTGGCTCTGTCAGAGTGGTGGTCCAGTAGAAGGGTCTGCTCTTCCTCAGAAGGTCCAGTGGTGGCTCTGTAGCTCCTGTCCTCTGGGAATCCAGTGGAAAGGTGGTTTCTGGTGTTCAGAATCTCAGATTATATCCAGGATGGGATGCTTGGTTCCTCCTTCTGGGTGGAGCATCTCACAATGGGATGATGAGTTATGAGGCCAGGTGTTGATGGGCTCATTAGCAGAAGACAGTTCAGAGGGAGTTATCTCTGAGTCATGCGGCAGGGCATTGATGGGCCATTAACAGAAAGATAGTCCGGAGGGAGGAGGCAAGGAAAACACTGCCCCGCCTGGTTCAACAGCTCATGAGGATGGTAATAGAATATACTGCAACCCAGGACACCCTAATTCCTTATGCTTTCTTGTAGCTAATGCTCTTCATGCTACCAACAACTTGCAAATTATTCCTGACTTTAGTCTAAAGGACTCAAGAGACCAGACTGTGCTGGGATTGGCTCTTTGGACAGGTATGTGCCTTCAAGATGAGAATTTACAATGATAGGGAAGCTATGATGAGAACAAGATTTTCTTAAAGATAAAACGGCAGGTGTGTGTTCATGTTGTGGCTTGTGCTGCTGGGGAGGAGTTGTCAAGAAGAGCTTTAGATGGTTCTTCGTCTTTTAAAATTAGTGTTCACATATGACTTAGTGAAAGATTTCTAGTCCTACAGCTTCTGCCCAGAACTGTACTTGCAGTTCTGTGGAATTCTTTCTTTTCTGACAGGAAAACTCCCTAGCAGCTTTCATATCAGATCACTGTATTGTCTGTGCATGTTAACTCGGTTCTGTTAGTCTCAGTGCTTCTGTTTTATAGACCTGAAGATAAAATACTAATGAGCTTGAACTGTCCAGGCATGCACACAATAGCAGCTCAGCTGCTTGGATCTGGGGCATCCATCAATGACACCATGTCAGACGGACAGACGCTCCTACACATGGCAATCCAGAGACAGGACAGTAAGAGTGCCCTCTTCCTGCTGGAACATCAGGCAGATATAAATGTCAGGTAAGATCCTAACTGATACAGCATTCACCTGCACATGTATCTACGAGCAGGTGGTGACTGCCTTTGTATAACGGCTTGAGATTTGTTTCCGATCGTGGTTTACACGTTTGGCACTGTTTCGTGGCACTAGTTATGGCTGAGGGATTACATATGTTAACTTGGACCTATGTATAGCTCCACTGGTCAGTACCTCCTCTTGAGGCTGCAGAGGGAGGTGCTACTTAATTCTAGGTAAAAAAGCATCCTCTGTAGGAGACTGAAGTCCTAGAGACAGGCCTAGAGGCACTGAACTTCTCTTGTCTCATCCACTTGCCAGCTTGTTAGAGTGCATGTTTGCTACTATCTAAAATAATTAGATATAGATCCAGCAACAGGAGTCTGATAAACTTGCCTCTTCAGTATCTCCTAGACAACTTGATATTAGACTTAACAGAACATTTGTCTGCTTACATGACTGACAGGCTGTCTGTTAAATTTGGCAAGCTGTACTGTAATGAATGTCATGGGTACAAACTGCCTAATGCTGCTGTGCTAACTTCAACTTTTTAACAGTTGGTATTTGACTGTTGCTTGAAGTGTTGCCACGTTGCAGACAAAGCTGTTTGCTTCTGTGGCAGCAGGCTGGCTTGGAAGGAGCTCTATGCAAATAATGGCTGCACTGAAGGAATTGAGTGTCTCTGAGCTAAGAACACTAACTTATTTTTCCAACTTTAGAAATCAATCACTTGCTAGAAGTGAAGGGAGGAAGAAAGGTAGACTACAGAGCTGTGATGAAATACATGGTGTGTTTGTGATGGTCTTACCACAGCAAAAATACATACGAGAGGAGATAATTCTTGGCTTTGCCAATAAAGTGCTGTAGCTGAATTTTATAATGCATCTGTAACACTTGCAACTGTCCCTGCTGCAGGACCCAGGATGGAGAGACAGCCCTACAGCTGGCCATCCAAAACCAGCTCCCACTCGTGGTGGATGCCATTTGTACCAGGGGGGCGGACATGTCTGTGCCGGATGAGAAAGGAAATCCTCCCTTATGGCTCGCCTTGGAAAACAACCTGGAAGATATTGCATCAACTCTGGTAAGACTGTCCGTTGGCTTTAGTCTCACTTCTGTTCATCTTGCTAGCAGCAAAAGGCTTCATCAGCAAAACTCAATGCACAAAGAGAACAGACTAGTCCAATATTACTAATTTCTGGAGGTCTTTTTCTTCACCACAAATTCCTCTTTACTGCAGGAATCTTATAAATACTGTAGTCCGCATAACCAAATATCTTACAGCCACTTTAATAAAAACATAGAATATGCTGTCTGGATTCTTGATCTGGAGGGAGTAGGGATCTGCTTAGATCAGTCTACAGCATACATGACTTGTGTAATGATCAGCTTTCTGAATAAAACAGAATACTCATTTTATGCTTTAGTGTATATGCTGCTTTTTATTGCATCTTAAAGTTGAACCAAGAAGGCCTGTAAAGGCTTATATTTACTTAAAGACTGTTTGCTTTCAGGCATGGGTGATACAGCAGGAGATTTCCTAGGAGACACAAGTAGACCTCCTTGTGTCTTTTTCATAAGGAAGTTACTTGAAAGCTTTGTCCAGTTGTCTGCTAGAGACAACTGTTTAAAAACTCTGCTAGTGACTTGAGAAATACATCTTGTAACTGTTCTTGACTGTGGGGTGGGTATTGGATAAGAACATTTATGGAGTCAACACTCTTAACTACTCATGTTTAAACCTCGTAAATAGTTTGTAAAGTGGAGTGGAACAAGTCTTAAGTGCCACATTGCTCAAGTATGTAGTTCTCTAGTAGAAGAACACAAATATTAGCAATACAATTCCTGGAAAAAACTCTCTCTGTTTAGCTGATTGTGTAAGAAAGCAGGTAAATGGGCCAGACCTTCAAAGGCAATGTCTGCTGATGCTGCTTGATTTACTGTAGGTGCTTGTCATTGCTGAAGGTGAGGTAACTAGTCCATCGTGCTTAAGATCTGTCTAGCAAAGTATATGGATGCATATTTGAATTGTTAATAAATACTGCCTAATTAAGGATTACACAGTGAACCGATAAAGTATTGGTCTGGAGGACTTTAAAGTAGCTTCCTGAAATTCAGTGACTGTCACAGGAATAGACAAGGCATCTCAAGTTTTACTCCTAGGGGATAATGTTCCAGAAGCATTAGTCAGGGACTGTAGTAGGAGCCTGTTGGAAAAAACCTTCACTGTGTCATTGTGCTTCTCCTTCCAGGTTAGGCATGGCTGTGATGCAACGTGTTGGGGGTCAGGACCAAGTGGCTGCTCACAAACCCTTCTCCACAGAGCTATTGATGAGAACAGTGAACAGATTGCTTGCTTCCTGATCCGCAGGTCAGACCCCTTCCAAAATACAAACCTTCCAACATGCATGTAGGGATGCCCCTGGCATAAATTAATTGAATGCTATCTTGAGTCAATAACAACTATGTGCTTCCTTAGGCTTTTGCTAGTGGGTGACACTGGGGATTCTGACCGATCCTAAAGACACGTTCTGTTATCTATAATAGCATCATGTTGATGACAAGAGTCAAACTAAAACCAGGAACTTGTGCTTTTGTAGAATGTGTCAGCAGTTGCTGGATCAGCTCTTGTAATCTTTTCTGTGACCTTTTTTCAAGCAGTTTAAATCTGGATTAAACATAATAAATTGACTGCACTGTGTTTGTTTCAGTGGGTGTGATGTGAATAGTCCCAGAAAGCCAGGCCCAAATGGAGAAGGAGAAGAGGAAGCCCATGATGGACAGACACCCCTACACTTGGCAGCCTGCTGGGGACTAGAGGAGGTGATCCAGTGCCTTCTGGAGTTTGGTGCCAATGTCAATGCTCAGGTACGTGAACAAATCGTGCACAATTTTTTAAAGCAGATTCTTTGCCTCTAACGTAGTGAAAACAGACTTTCCTCTCAGCTGTGTATTTTGTTTGATAGAGAAAAGAAAATCCTGCTCTTAGAGCTGAGCCAGTGCAATGACTGGCTGAAGCTCTGCTTTCTCTCCTGCCCCTTTTTACCAGACCTGGTGCTTATCTGCCCGTATGGTGGTTAATTCAGGAAGCTGTGCTGAAGGAAAATAATGATACAGAAAACTTCTTGCAGTGTTAGTTTTCTCATGTAACAATGGGATTCAGTGTCTTCTGTCCCTAGTGTGAATTAAAGGCAGGAGCAGGGCTGTATTGTGCTGCAATTAATCATTAAATCAGCTACAGTGTAAAACTCCAGAGTACTCTACTTTGTTAGTATGTTTGGGAAATGTCTTCTATTATTGAGTGAACTGAGGTGATGTAAGTATGAGTTACATTTCATTTTTGATTACACAGTAACCCTTAAACAGAAGCTTTATAAATAACAACAAAAGAAATGAATGGGTAACATTTCTAGGTCCTGGTGCTGTTGAAAGTGACATTAAAATGAATCACAGAACACAGTCACAAAGCAGCCTTGGCTGTAAACTGCTGCTTGATGCAAACAAATGTTTAAACACCTCAGCTGACTTTGCTATTAAATTTGAATGCTAATCTCTGCTCCCAAAATGACTGACTATGTGGGAAATGTTACGGTGAGCTATTTAAAACGCTATATAGCACAGGATTGAGGTCAACCTGTTTGGAGAAACAAATCTCAATTTCCTTTTCTTACACTGTGGGTTTGAGCTCACCCTGCAGCTGTTTGGTGTCCATGCTGAAGGAAGCTGGGTAGGTCACAGGACTAAACTACTAAGTTCCCTTGACCCTTGAAAATTAGGGAAGGATTTGTGTACTACTGAGTCTGTATATAAAAAACTTCCTGGTTTCCTTCTAGGATGCAGAAGGAAGAACTCCAATCCACGTTGCCATTAGCAACCAACATAATGTTATCATTCAGCTGATGATTTCACATCCAGATATTAAGCTGAATGTACGTGACAGGCAAGGAATGACTCCCTTTGCTTGTGCTATGACATATAAAAATAATAAAGCAGCTGAAGCAATTTTGAAGAGGGAACCAGGAGCTGCAGAACAGGTAAGCTGGGAGTGTTCAAACCATGCTGGTTTGAACTACTGCACTAGTTTGTGGTAACAGCTGTTCCACAAGCTGGTTCTGTTTTATCCTTTTGTGGCTTTACATGCAATCCATTTGCCAGATGCCAGTTCTCTTTAGCAGGATTTATTAGGAAACTGTAGGTGTGTATGTGATATGTGTGAGTAAGAACATTAAGGGTTAGTGTCTTGTCAGATCTTCTTATCTTGTCAATACTAAACTGAGAAACAGGCATATGTGTGTATAAGGAGAAAATTCTAACTCTGCTCTTGTCTTGTGCTGGACTAGTACAGAAATAATTTATTACCCAGCTCTCCTAAAGCTATCCAAAACAGAAAACCTGACCTAAAATAACTGAATAATAGATGCTATGCTGCCCTGCTGAACTATAAAACCTCCAACTGTTATCTCCAGGCTTCTGGTGTGACACTTCAGGCAGCTGTTCAGGAGGTTCTTCCTATCCTGTGTAAGTTTAATTACTAGTAAAATATTTGAGTACTTAGTTAGCTCTTGTAATATATCTAAGACATGGTTACAAACACAGCCAGTTTAAATATGCTTTAACATCAGCTACAAGGCGAAGTTGAACAACATGTACTTGGTATTAAGCAAAAAAAATGAATTCTCAGGTTGCCCAGAGAAGCTGTGGCTGCCCCATCCCTGGAAGTGTCCAAGGCCAGGTTGGACAGGGCTTGGAGCAACCTGGGATAGTGGAAGGTGTCCCTGCCCATGGCAGCGGGTGGACTGGATCACCTTGGAAGGTCCCTTCCAACCATTCTGTGGTTCTGTGAATACACTTTGCATCAGTGTGGCAGGATTCCATGTTGCTTCCTTCTCCTGGATTAATTGCCAGATAGACTCAAGCTTGTGTCATTTAACTGAGTTTATCATTAACTACTGCTCAGTACTTAACTACAACAGCTGTTAACCTTTTGTCTATCTAACAATACTCTCCAGTGTGTGGTCAAGAAATGACAAGGTTATAATATAGAAATAAAGTAGTGTGAGGCAGACTGGACTGAGCAGTTGCAGCAGATAATTTCTCAGTTCAGTTATTTGATAGTCTCATCTATCAGGTAAGTCTCTAATGTCAACCAGTGAAAGGAACGAGATTCTACAGCTCAAGTAGAGGGAGCAAGTGTCTCTTAGTGAAAACGTGTCCTACTACATAAAACACCTTGTTCTGCAGGATTAATGGATTAATTTCACGTGCCCTTTCTGCCACAGGTTGATAATAAAGGTCGGAATTTCCTCCATGTGGCTGTTCAGAACTCGGACATCGAGAGCGTGCTGTTCCTGATCAGTGTGCAGGCCAATGTCAACTCTCGGGTCCAGGATGCCTCCAAACTGACCCCTCTGCACCTGGCAGTGCAGGCTGGCTCGGAGATCATTGTGCGCAATCTGGTGCGTGCTGGAGAGTCTCCGTTTCTCTGCTTAAAAATGTGCACTCTGCCTTACTGCACAGTGCCTGCAGGCTGATAAATCCCATGGAAGTGACACCACTTTTTCTGAAACAGGAAGTTCCTGTAGCTTGTACTGTTAGCTGAGCTGCTGCAGTAGCCTTCACTTGAGCATGTTGGGTTCGTGGCAATCACTAGGTAGTGTGGCTCAATTTAAAGAATCTTTCCTTGCGCTTTCTGCACATTTGAACACAAACACAAGTTGTAGCAGCTCAGTAATGATACCATTTTATACATGCTGGAGGCCTAGAAGTATCTCTGTACACTAGAGTCTTGCGTGCTTCATTCACAGAAATAAGCTGTTGGCTAAAATAGCCCTGAAACTATCTTTGAACATATTCCTTCTTGCATCCTGACAGCTGCTTGCAGGTGCCCAGGTGAATGAACTGACCAAGCACCGTCAGACTGCTCTTCACTTAGCAGCCCAGCAAGACCTGCCCACCATTTGTTCAGTCCTTCTGGAGAATGGAGTAGACTTTGCAGCTGTAGATGAAAATGGAAATAACGGTAAACTTAAAGTTACACAAGTAAATGCGAAACACTTCAGTAGGTCTGTTTATGGTGTCTCCTAGTGGTAGAGAGCTCACTGTGAATGGGCTTGCTCTGAGGTGAAAGAATAAAAGTCCAGGAAGTCAAAGCAGATGGAAGGAGTTGTTTGAGAAGGAAGGTTGGGAAAGTGGAAGGAGGGTGTTTCATTTAGTTATTAGGCTGTAATTATTGCTGATACTCAGTCTTGAACCTTCTTTTGTCTTTTTTTTTTTTTACTGTTCAGCTCTGCATCTGGCAGTGATGCATGGCCGTCTGAACAATATCCGGGTCCTCCTCACAGAGTGCAATGTAGATGCAGAAGCCTTTAATATCCGGTAATTATTTATAGTCTTAACAGACTAAAAGAACCACTTTGTATTTTAAAATGTGCTGATATGCTGCTTAAAAAATATATTTGGCTTGTATTATATTATTTATACATGAATTTGGATGTGCGCAGATGATGCTGTGTCTAAATTCTGTGCAAGTTATACGTTTGCAACAAGAGAGGAAAGTTAAAGTGGGGAGTTGTGTATGACGTACTGAGTTACAGAGATGCAGCATTGTTCAAGTCTGAACCACGCTTGAAAGCAAGGAGAGTTGGATGAATAACTGCAGTAGCAAGCAGACTTTGATCAGGATAACAAACTCTTTTCCCCAGAGGCCAGTCACCAATGCATATTTTGGGACAATATGGAAAAGATAATGCAGCAGCCATCTGTGACCTCTTCTTGGAGTGTATGCCAGAATACCCTCTAGACAAACCTGATGCTGAAGGAAACACAGGTAGGTGAGACTCAACGACTATTAAACTTGAAAGTCACTCAAGTTGTATTTGTGGAACGTCACTTTTAAAGCTGGAATAATTGGTAGTAGTATGTTAAATACAGTAGGAGGCACACAATACATGGAAACTTAAAAACTAAAGATCCTGGTCCGGACTGACTATAACACAATCTGCCACTCTGTTAGCAAGGAACTGTCTGGCTTTTATTTTTCAGTGCTCCTCTTGGCTTACATGAAGGGAAATGCTAACTTGTGTCGTGCAATAGTGAGAGCTGGGGCTCGCCTGGGAGTTAACAACAACCAAGGAGTCAACATCTTCAACTATCAAGTTGCTACAAAACAGCTTCTCTTCAGACTCCTGGGTAAGTACTTGTTGCTGCAGTGGGGAAGTGCTCCTGGCTTATGCTTCCAGGATACTGTGGAGGAAAGAACTCTGGACATCTGACTTAGATGACAGTAATTCCAGAGAGGTGGAACTTGTGAATTTTATAACTACTATCAGTGGGGGGTAGAAATACTAGTTTTTCTTGTGATTAGCTGAAAAGTTGTACAGTGCAGCTTGTCAGATACTACTTTTTCTGGAAGGATAGACATGGAAACTCTCGGCTGGTTGTGTAGTCCAATGTAGCTTAAAACACAGACACTGCTTTTTAACTGGTGCTGTACTGTTGCTGTGGACAATGTGATGGAAAGCAACTACAGATTGCCTACAAGCAAGACTCCAGCTCCTGCAAGAGTAGTTAAATCCATTATACTGGATGCAACCTGGAACTGGAAAAAACCTTCATGTTTAGTGTACTCAAGAGGTGTCTGAGCTCATTTTGCCTTCACATTTTTACCTCTAACAGATATGCTGACAAAAGAACCTCCCTGGTGTGATGGCTCCAACTGCTATGAATGTGCTGCCAAATTTGGAGTCACGACAAGAAAGCATCACTGGTAATATGAGCCACCTTGCTGAGCTTACCAGGAAATGGATTCCTCCCCAAATGTAGCTAGGCTTGTTCCTTCCAGTAGTTTAGGAAACCTCCATGTTAACATAGGTGTATAACCACCAATACAGCTGAAACATTCCATCCTGTCTTAGGTCAGAAACTTGTAGTCTGACTGAAATCATATTTTAAGCAGCTTGTGCATTTAATATTCTGATTGTTTGTAAATGAGAAATCATGTCCAAGTTCCAGTAGTGAAACAGGATTTAAATACCCAGTTGTCAGGGAAAGAGAGTGATGCACTTCACTCCACAGAGGAGCAACAATAACAGAAGTTTAATGGTAAGTGTGGCAGTGGTTTATCAGGACTTGATGGCAAAGGTGCACTTGATTATTTCCTGCATAGAGGATGGGGTCTGGGAGAGCCTGGGGTTCAGAGGACAGCCACTGGGGCTGTGGCTTACCCAGGAAAGGCAGGAGGGAGCACACCACCACCACAGTGGTGGGATGGCCTGCTCCAAAACAGGTGGCAGATTTGGGCAGGTGTTGACAGCTCAGGTTTGGGATGCTGTTTGTAGTGTGGAAACGGCTGAAGATGAACATGAGCTGCTCTTGTGTAGATAGGAGTTGCCTTTTTTAACTAGTCTGAACTTGTACAAAACATGCTGGGTTGGAGGAGTGTTCAGCTAAGATTTTTCTTAGCTCAGTGTGCCAGAGAAACTCCACGTGCATCAGCTGAAGCAGTACCAGGTGACTCACTAGTACAGAACCAGCATGTGCTGTTGGCATTAGTAAATTATTCCATGACAAATATCAGAAGATACAAGACAATCGTAGCATTTCAATTGCTAGTGTGTATTTAATGATGCTATCATTGATAAAGAATGTCAAACAGTAACATCCTGGTGTTCACTAGGAGGGAATTCACTTTTCTTCCACCCCTCTTCTATCAACAGCCGACACTGTGGACGCCTGCTCTGCCATAAGTGCTCAACAAAGGAGATTCCTATCATAAAATTTGATCTGAACAAGCCAGTTCGAGTTTGCAACATCTGCTTTGATGTCCTGACTCTGGGAGGAGTCTCCTAGTATGCTCTGGAAGTAAAGGGATTCCCAGTCAGTGCTCCTGACAGCAGCTCTGCTTACAAGCCCTCGGGATAGGGAAGAGGAGGCCTATACATGTGTTCTGCAATAGACTGAACTAATTAAGGACCCTGTTATGATATACTCTGGTATAAATGATTTTGTATGACTGTAAACGTATCGGGCTGCGATAGACTTCACTAGGAATCAGAGTGGATTGTTGAAACCAAGTGACAAAAGAATTCAGACCCTCTTCTAGTTGCAGTGGGGTATGGAAGCTGAAACTTACACTGATTGAATCGGCATAAAACAGGTCTGTCCTCGACATGGTGCTTTGCACTGAGCAACTCTATTAAGTCCTGTGGCTTTCAGGCTGCTTAGTAGAGATGGCATTAAGTTTCAGGGTAACCAGGTGTCTTTCTTTGCTTTGTCTTAAAGATAAATGTTCCCCTTCTCTAGAGAAGACTTCTTGTGAAGCTAAACTGAGCTGTTGCAACCACTGTTCAAGAAACTCTTCAGACCCGGGGGTAGTTCTAAGTATAGCTCAAGAATTGTGGCCTTACAGTAACAGAAAGCTTTACGACATCTGATGCGAAGCAGTCAGAATTGCAGATCCACATCTTGATACCTCCTCAGCAAACGACTCATTAGCTTTAGCATGTTCAAGAGAAGTGCAAGATTGTTTTAGGAAATGCTCTTGCTCATACCTGCTGGAACTGTCAGTCTTCGTTGCACTTTCATATTTACATTGTTGGTCCTTCCAGTTCATGGAACTTGTGTAAATGACCATGAGTTTGCTGAAAGGCCTGAGCATGTGCTAAAGGAGAAACACTAAAACTGGTGTACAGCAGTTAAACTGGTACAGCAATAAATGCTGAAGTGCATTAGGAATCCCAGGAGGGAGAGTAGCACTTTCCTTGGGTTTAAGGAGCCTGGTAACTGCTGTGGGAGGGTCAGTAACCCTACCAGTGCAGAATGTGCTGCACCTCTAGACACTAAACTTGGGTCCATTTTCAGCAGGATTGCTGGTGAGTGGGAGTGTTATGTGGAGGCTTCCTATTAGGAGTAAGCTGCAGTATGTTAATCTAGGCTGGTTGTGCCCTCTTAAACATGCTGAATCTGTAGAAACCTACCATCACATTGTCTAGGCAAACAGGAAAGTACTTGGCTGGTAGACCAGCTTTGGTGGTCAAAGGCTTCAGTTAGAAAAAATGGGTACTTAAGCAAAACTACATGCCATGTAAAGGCTGTTTTTATTCGAAGAGATAAAGCTAGTATAGACTCAATTCAGCATTCCTTATCTTTGCTACATGAATTGGTGTGCATTTTTAAATGACTGTTGCCTCCAGTGAACAGTATGGACAGGTGATGATGTGTTGCCCCGTTTGGAGCAGTGACTTGCTTGTCTTAAAGAGTAAGATGAGATGATGAACCAGACTGCTGCTATTATGGGACACTTGCTCAGTTTTTCTCAAGCTTGTACAAGGAGAGGATAGGAGAGGGTGTAATTGCTGACATTTGCATGATTAATTTCACATCAAGTCTCACTTGATCTGCACTTTCATCTTCCACTATGCATATATCGTAACCGGAATCACCCCTGTACCACTAGGGAAGAACAATGGATGACAATACAAACTTGCCTCACTGTTTGATGTCTGCTGCTGTCATGTTCCAACAGAATGCTCTGGGTAACACAGCTGGTCTCTAACACAGTTACTAAAGCAAATGGTGAATCTCTGGCATAATATTGCAGGTGAATGAGGGAAAATAGTGGTGTCAGTTAATGTTAGCTACAATAATTATTGGTGTCAGTTAACTGCAATCTACAGTTTGGTGGTTTTTGAGTGAAATAGATGATGGAAACATTGTACTTCTGGTCCATTGCCTTCTGATATTTCAGGGTGTCACTGGTTGCACATCTCTAGCAGTGAAAGAACAATGGAGAGACAGTGCATTTGGTGGAAGAAGTCTTGACTGTAGTCCCGTGATAACATGTTGTTTTTCCTTCTTGGTTTGGAACTGCAGTGATGTGGAGGGGTAAGAGTGTGCTCAGAATGCTGAAAGACAGTGCAGAGGAGGGGTTTCCCAAGGCCAAAGCCTATGGGCTTCAACCTGATTGGAAAACTGCACAGCATGTAATTGCCAAAGCATTTAAACATCACTTTTTCAGTGGCTTCTCTGATGGAAGGGGCTAAGGAACGGGGAGCTCAGCTCTAACAGATTAAGTAAGCTTTTTAATGATGGAAAATGTGGATCTGGTGAAAATTCAGCTTAACCGAATGGCAAGTTTAAGGCTGGGCAGTTGGTCTTCTAAAACATAGGATATTGATTATAACTGTAAAACTCTGGGAAAGATCTGGGAAACCATCGGTAGTGCTCCCACTTTGCTGTTTAGAGCCAGTACTGTCCCAGCTTTCTTACTGAAGTCTGAAAGAAAAGTTAAGGTTATGGTTAAATGTACAGCCTGAGGTGTTCATTAAATTTAAAGCAACTAAATTCAGCAAATTTGATCCTTTTAAAGTGCCTTTGAGATAGTTTCCTTCCAGCCAACTCTAAACAGCTTTCTGCCAGAGCTAAAGGGAAAACTTGGCTCTGGCAGAAAGTTGGCTCTCAACTTGAACCAAAACCCAGGTTAATTCTTTTCTAGTTCAGCTGAGGAGTTGACCCTGCCGGACAACTGGTGGGACTCAATTCCTCACACACTCTGCCTAGTGCTGGTCTAACTCTCAGACCACTGAAATTTTTTTGGGAGTTTTGCTGGCAATGCTCCACTACAGGGTACAAATGTGAATGAGGCACTTGGTAATGTAGTGGTGGTCAACGCATTTCTAACTTGAAACAAACTGCTCTTCCCTTTTTGTAGCATAATACAGTTGTGACCAAACCCCTCACCCCTCTTACCCCTGCTGTCTTTTAGTGGTATCTATTAACTCGAGACTCAAGTCTGCCAAGCATTGAACAAAGGGTTAGATGGAAAATCAGTTTGTGTCCTTGGAAGTGCTGCTGTCACATGAGGCTTCAGGCACTTCAGCAGGGCCGCATGGGAAATCGGGTGGTTCATGCTGTAGCTTTTTGTCCTGAGACTGGATTCCTTTTGAATGCAGTCATCCAGCACTCTTACACAAGCAAATACCATGGTCCAGCACTCTTACACAAGCACAAACCGTGGTCTGGCTGAAATTTTGTGTCTGTAAAAGGTGCAGTCAGTGTTTCAGACCGAATGGAGTGAGAATGTTGCTGTTGAAGGTATTAACAGAGCAGAGTAAGTTGCTGGCTAAAAGCTGACAGATGCCTTAATGACTTCCCTTGCTGGAGGTAACAGCTTGTCCAACTGCTCGTGTAGTGCTTATAAACTAACATGTAACAGTATGGGAGGCCAAGGCTGGATTGTTTTGTAGATCAAACATTAATAGGCAAGTCCTCTTTTTTCTGTAACCAGCAGAGGTGGTCACTGCAGCAAACTTGTCTTTAGAAAAATCAAAGCTTGTATGAGTGACAGAAATAACTGAACCTTCTAATACCCTCTGTGAAATAGAAG
The DNA here is from genome assembly GCA_013397865.1 of Struthidea cinerea. Taxonomy (NCBI): domain Eukaryota; kingdom Metazoa; phylum Chordata; class Aves; order Passeriformes; family Corcoracidae; genus Struthidea; species Struthidea cinerea. The sequence goes on along the minus strand of VZTI01001373.1, from coordinate 22,919 downwards.
TCTTAGAACAATGGCATTTTATCTGCAATGTTTGTCTGGAGTCATTGTAAAAATGTATTTTTCCAATATGCATTACTTTGTTGTGTAATGATTCTACTTGTAATAAAATGCAGAACGAGATGATGCATCGTGAGGTGAAACCTTGCTAAGGAAGTATCTGCTCCTGTAGAGACAGCTGCCCCTCTGCAAACCATGAAGAAACCAGGGATCCAACATCCAATCGGGCATAACAACTTTATTCTTTGTTCTGAAATGAGTCCAGGTATTCATTTTCATGTTGTGGAACTGCTACCACTGTTCTTTTGGCTGTCAAGGTCTGATGTTCTGGTTTGTACCATGTAGTCATCTCGAATGCCTTATACTAGACTTACCTATAATCAGTCTTGTGAAACAAATCTGAGCTCCCCATGGGCCAGAGCTGGTTCATGGAGTTCATCAGTTCAAGTTGTTAACACTTGCTGCACTCAGTTGTGTTCTAGAGGCAGCTCAGCCCCCTGGGAGAGCAGAGAGCTGCTGCAGCTTCACTTGAGGAAAAGGAAAGCTTCAGTGCAATAGCAAACCCAGCCAAGACTTCTGGGTGAGATTGTGATGCATTAGTCTTTTATTAATAAAACTTACTAAAGTACAGATGATTGGTGAGCTTTATTAGAGCACTGTCTGTGGTGACTTGAGCCCTCTGTAGCTGTCACTGTTTTCTTCCCACCCTTTTCCACCTTGGGAGAATTCAGCTGAGCTGCTGAACTGGAGTTACAAGCACAGTAAGTCTTGGAGCACTTCAGGTCAGTGAGGGTGTCTCCTTGTTTGCTTTAATAGGTATCTTATTCTAAGTGCAAGACAAACTCTTCCCCCCTGCCCCCCCCATATTTCCAAACACTAAACTGAGGAATATTTGTGGTTTTCAACCAACTTTAACTTAAACCAACACCTTTCTGCCCTGCCTTTTTGCAGCAGTTTGATTTTTTTGTGTAGCTCTTGCAGTCAAAACCATCCCCTCAGCACGATTTGCATAGTGATTGTTACAGCAAGATGAAACTTGCTTAGAAGGTCAAGCTGGTCCATCTTCACTAGAACTGGTTTGCCCTCACAAACTACTTCTTACAGCATTTAATAGTCTGGAATTTGCTGCAACTTTTAAAAAGCTTTTAAAAGCTCTTTTAAATGCACTTGCCAATCATTTGGGGGGATGCTTTCACCACTTTAAATACAATTTCTTGTTAAAGTGGTGGTGTCTTTTTAAATGTGGCCAAGGCCAAAGTTGTGGAGGCAGTGAAGTGCTGCTTTGTAGCTCTTTCCTACACCTTTTACACAGCTTGACCTTCAGCATTGTGTGAAATGAGTTGCTCACTCCACCCCCAAAGATGGCTCAAGCCCAGGGATGAGGTTTGGTTCTGCCACACATCCTACTCTCCCTGTGAATGGTAAGAGCTGGCACAGCAGGGCAATGTCTGGAAGTGCTTCTCTTCAGGATGATGATTAGGTTAAAAACCCCAAAAACAAAAACAAGCCCCCTGCAATGTTACAACAAGCATGTGCAAGCATGTACGTTTAAATGGCTGTATGGCTTTGTCCCTGGCAGCTGTAGCATCCTCTAAGCTTTTATCAGTGAGAAGTGCTGTAATGTGTCCTACTGCAAGGGAGTGAGTGGTGCCTCCTGTAAACCTGCCAATTAGCTAACTAATCACTTAGATTCTGGGCCTCTCTTTAGAGGTGATGGCAGCTAAAAATCAGTTTCTAAACACGTTTCCAGCTGCTTCTACATAGGTGACAGCTGCCTTAAGGAGAAGAACTGACCACAGCTCAGCAGGGACCTGTGCCACCGCTGGACTGTGATCTGCATGCCTCTCTCAAAGCTCAGCTACACCAAAACTGCTTTTAACAGCAGATTCCATTAAAACCAGCATCTGCTTCCCTGCAGCTTGAGGTTTGTAGTGCCTGAACCCTGGGCAGGTATTCCTTCCTCCCTTTTAGCCCCACCCAGAAATGGTAATAATCTGCCCTGCATTTCTGGGAGTCACTCATATTGCTGAATTCTGCCAGCTGTGATAAAGTAAATACGGATTTTAAGGGAGCTGGGTCTTGTGAGGGCACATCCAGCTCAGGTTGTAGTCTGATAGGCACAGACCAGATGGCAGGAAGTCTTATACCAGAATGGAAACAGGAGCCAGATTACAGTAGGATGGTTGTGTTGCCACCCAGGCAACAAAAAAAAGAAGCTATTTAGAACTACTCATTCCTGATCATAACAGTTTGAAAGTGGTGAATCACAGACCAGGAGGGTGAGGTTAATATCAAACAGCAATCTTCATAGGAGGCTTCAATATCTTGGCACAGTATCTAGTGCAAACACTGAATGAGGAAATACAGCTCTGGCCTTTGCCTTCTCTACTCCAAGAATGTGATAAAGCTTGTGTGTAAACTGCACACGTTCCTAGATACTGTGTACCTTAATTGTAGAAGAAATTCAGGGTTCTCCTTGCTACCTTTAAACTCTTTGGAGTGAGTCAGGTGCCTGGGAAGGAGCATCAGCACTGCCCTGCAGCAGGACCCGAGGACTGTGCACGAACTGTGGGCAGTGATGCTGCAGCAGTTCCTGTGCTCACTGACCTCGCTGCCTTAAACCACAGCACATTGTCCCACCACTGTGCACACAAACATCCATTTCCTGAAAGCAGTTCTAAAATACAGTTCTGGCTGTGCATCTTACAGTTTGTTGCCAGGTGTAAAAATACCATAGAAATAAAGAAAGCATCCTGTTACTTGAATTTTTAGCCACTAACCTGGCTGAAGTGTTTCTCCCTTCTCTCAACTCCATCTCCATACATTAAAAAGCATCACAAATAACATGAGATTGTTATTGCTCCCTTTGCACGGACAGGTGGAAGGGATGGAGCTGGAGCTGTCCACCCAAAGTGCAACGTTTCACCACAGGACTCTCCCTGCCCTGGAATGCAGCGCCTGGAATCAGCCCGTGAGGACACACTGCTCGGCCAGGGGATGGCAGCCCTCGTACTGCTCCAGGTGAGGGTTATCCAGGTCCCCTCTGTCACTGTGCTGGGAGGAGTCTGGCTGGCCCCAGGGGGGACCTGTGCTCCTCACACACACACAGCGACTCCCCTGCGAGCCAGGGCGGTACAGCTTCCGAGGGACTCCGGCCCAGTCTCTGTGCACTCCCCCACTAGAAATGGAAAATGGAAATAAATTACAATTCAAGCCCATGAAAATGCTTCCCGACAATAGAGAATCCTTAGAAAAAACCTAAGACAATGTGGGAAAACTGGAACTAACAATACACTCACTGAGGTAGACTTTGCTCCCAGCAGCCACCATGCCACAGCTGATACCTTCTTATTGGCTGTGCTTCAGAAACCTGTGGCCTGAACCTGGTTTCATCACTGCTGCTACAGGCTCCACCATTCTGAGAGTGACCAACTTCTGCATTCCATGCATCCATTGCTAGAAAAGGAATCACAGCCTTCTGTAGCACAGCAAAATGCCTTTTCTGGAGGTACCTAATTGCTCACAGATGACCACGCATCTCCACAGCATCACAGTGGCTTGGGTTGGAAGGGACCTTAAAGATCATCCAGTCCACCCCATAGGCAGGGACACCTTCCACTAGACCAGGCTCTTCTAGGCCTTCTGTGCCTTGACTAAACACAGTGATTTTGAAAACTGGGGCAAAAGAAAAAGTACTTCCCCAGCTAATTTATCATGTCTCTTTATGTCTACATGTCTCTCTGTGGGCCAAATCCTGCCTGTTCCCCAACCACTGCAGCTTTTAAGCCTCTTACACAAGTCACTGCCACATGACACCTGCTCCCATGGCTGTCCCCAAGCTCAGTCACACAGAGAAGCAGATCCCTGGGGTACATAGTGCTGCTGGTGGGCTGACATGAAGCCCAAACATTTTGCAGTGTGGTCTGTGAAATGATTTCACCTTCAAACAAAACAGTCCCTAAGCTGAGAGATAACTGCTAACAGGAAAGTAAGTAGGAAATGACTATTCAAAGCTTAACCTCATTTTTATGTGGTTTAAGTGAAAATGTTGTGGTATCAGGCTGTGAAACTGTCTGAAAAACACAAGTTAATGCTCGTATTCCTGATAGGTGACAGAACCTGTTTGAATCCCAGTCCTACTGGGAATTCTGTCCTGTTTTGCTGAGAACAGGAGGATCACATGCACATGTGACAAATTCTTTGATTCCAGTGTTACAGAAGAGGTTCAGCCTGGAGAAAAAGGAGGTTCAGGGGGGACCTTCTCACTCTCTACAACTCCATGACAGGAGTTTGGAGCCAGGTGAAGGTCGAGCTCTGCTTCCAGGGAACAAGGGACAGGGTAAGAGAAAACAGCCTCAAGTTGTGCCAGGGGAGGTTTAAGCTGGATACTGGGGAAAATGTCTTTATGGAAAGGGTGGTCAGGCACTGGCACAGCTGCCCAGGGCAGTGGTGGAGTCCCCATCCCTGCAGGGATTTAAAAGCTGTGTGGATGTGGCACCTGGGGACACAGGTTAGTGCTGGCCTTGGCAGTGCTGGGGCAATGGTTGGACTTGGTGGTCTCAGAAGGGCTCTTCCCACCTGAACAACCCTGTGAATTCAGACAGGGCCAGAGTCCATGCCTGGCACATTCCAGCCCTGGCAGCACCACTGCACACGCAACCTGTGCCAGGTCACAGACCTCAGCTACCTATGGAGTGCGGTGGCTGCAGGAGCCAGGACATCTTCCCACACGCCTCCTGCCAGGACAGGCAAGAACAAAGCACAGGGCACCCAAAAAGGACAGAAATGCTCTGCTCCAAAGGGTACAAGTTTACCTCTGCCTGGAGCACCAGAACCGGGTGCCTTTAGCGGAGCTCCATTCAGAGTTGCAGGGTGGGAACTGCTGTTGCTTCTGCTCGCTTTCTGCTTGGAATTTGAGAGCTTCCTCAATGGCAGCCTCAACCTCCCTCAGGGCTTCTGTCGGTGCCCCATTTTCATCGTAGAATCTGCCCACCAGCTTCCCTGGGAGAGGAGATCAATTAAGACCACAGTGTTTCTAGGCAAGGAAAATGCATTGTTCTGGTGGGGTTTTATTTTTAATTTGTTATTTAAAGACAAAAATAAAAGGAGATGTCACCATGGCCCAATTTTAGAACTGAACTGAGCTTACATCCCTTCAACCCCATGGAGCACACAGCAATTTACCCATATTAATAAATCCATGCAGGATAAGCTTAAGCACAGACTCATTAAAGATCTGCAAACCAAAGCCAGTTTCAGCTGCACAACCCAGAAGCTTTTCCCACCCATGCAGCTCATTCCCCAAAATAGTTTCCCTGCACTGCTGCACCTACAGTCTCCCAAGTCCTGGTGATTTCTGGCTGGCTCCATGCTTTTTGTTCGGCAGAGACAATCAAAGCAGGGCAACAGCCAGGTGGGAAAACTATTAAACTTTCCCTTGGAGGGAAGCAGACCTCGAAGATCTGGTGTGGCTGCAGCTCCAGCTGGTCCCCGCGGGGTTCAGGACGCTGGGCACAGCTGAGAGACCGTGACCATGGTGGCACCCTGTACGTGAAACCTGGCACTGGGCCCTCGACCTCCCACCATCCACCTGCGTGTCCCTTGTGTGAGCCCACCCCGCGGCACCCACCCATCGCGACACCCACCCACGGGGTCGTAGTTGTTGCTGTAGAAGCTCAACCAGCTGTGGATGGAGAGCAGCTCCGGGGGTGACAGCCCCGACACGTTGTCCACCAGCCCCGCCGGGGTGAAGTCGCCGCTGGCAAACGCTCTGGTGGCATCTCTGCCTGCGGGGCAGGGGGTGGTGAGACCCCAGCAAGGGTGAGACCCCCAGCCACAAAGTGAATTCCTCAGTCATGGAGTGAATTTCACAGCCAGGGGATGAACCCTCCCGGCCACGGAATGAGCCCCCACGCATGGAGTGAATCCCGCAGCCAGGGGCGCGACCCCAGCCATAGAGTGGGTTCCCCAAACACGGGGTGAGCCCTCCCTCCTCCCAGCCAGGGCTGAGACCGCCAGGCACGGAGTGAATCCCCAGCCAGGGGTGAGACCCGATCACACACACAGACACGCAGACATCCCCTCGCCAGGGGGTGAATTCCCCAGCCTGGGGATGAGCCCCATCCCAGCCAGGCCATGCCAGACCCAAACCCAGCCCCCCCCTCCGCGCCCCACCGCAGGTACCTGCGAGACTGCTGTACGCGCCGCCGGGCCCATAGTGCTTGCGGCCCCGCTCCACATCGAAGACCCGTCCCAGCAGGGCGAGGTAGAGCCCAGGCTCGCCCGGCGCCCCCCGGTAGCGGCGCAGCTCCGCGGCGCTGAGCAGGCGGGCGCGGGG
>VZTI01001373.1:0-12954 GCA_013397865.1 Struthidea cinerea | reverse complement strand
GGCTGGAGGAGCGGCTGAGCCGCGGCGACGAGGCCGTGAGCCTGGAGCAGTTCTGCGAGGTGCTGGAGAGCGTGTCCCGGCTGGCGGCCGGGTCCCGCGGGGAGAGCGAGGAGGTGAGAGCCGGCAGGAAGCGCCGTCCGCAGGGATCATGGAACGGCCTGGGCAGGGAGGCACCTTGAAGACCACCTCTTTCCACCCCCTGCCTCGGGCAGGGACACCTTCCAGTAGACCGGGTTGCTCAGAGCGCCGTCCAACCTAGCCGTGGGCACTTCCAGGGATGGGGCTCCCCTACAGGGATCCGCCTGTCCGGGCCGGGAGGGTGGTCGGGATCGGGGAAGGGAGGCGGGGGAAGCTCCGGGGTGCTGCTGGGGGTCCCGAACCCTCGGTGTGGGCGCTGGCACCGGTCCGTGGCCATCCACACGACCCCGGAGACCCCGTCCTGGTACCTGGGGAGAGGCCAGGCCAGAGGGTTCTGCACAAGGTTGGAAAAGTGGCTGCTGCTGTTGATATACAGCCTGTCAGCTTCCAGATATCTCTTCAAAAAAAAACTTAAGTCACTTATCAGTGATCATGCTCAGCAGCCACTTATGAATAAAATGGGTATTTGCAGCAATATTTCTGCTGTTGCTACTGCTGAAGCTGCTGAGAGCACAGGTGTGGTGAGAACACAGGTAGGAAATTCTGCCTGAGTAATTCCTCTTGATACTTACTAACGTTATCAGCGAGTCAAAGTTTACCATGCTTAATTTTACTGGAGCTTTTTAAAACCAGCAGTGAAATTGTCAAGCATCTCTTTTATTGTAAAGTAGGACTTTCGGAAAACTTGTAAGAAAGTAGTGTAACAGAGATCCCCTTCCACAGCCAGAGGGTGTTAAGGGCAGCTTTTAATGGTAGAAGAGAGTAGTTTCCGCTGGGATTTCCAGTTTTCCCCTTCTGTGGGAAAGGATATGGAGAATTTAATATCTAGAACACTTAAGCTTTAGCTTTGCTCTGTAGCAGTCCAAAATGTGGCAGAATACCCTGTTGGGAATTCCACACTCACTTGAGAAAGTGTCTGTGTCTGAATTCTTTAGTGCAAGCAGTTCCTGAGGCTCAGCAGTCACTTCCTGCTGTCTTTGTTTTGCTCCCGAGTAGCAGAATAACTGTGTAAACTGTTAAATCACACACACACGCCTCAAATCAGTGCTGACAGGTGAACAAGGCTCCTGGAAACTGGGAGGAGATTCATTTTCCTGTACAGATAGGTGTGTTTTTACCAAACTGGTTTAAGTAGCTTGGTAAAATGCTGCCTCCACTTCCAGTCCTTTACAAGAAGAGCCAGTAACAAACACATCTTCATTTGTAACAACAGCAAGGGTGAAATTAGTCCATTGGGGTTCTTTCTGTTGGCGCAAACAGCTGAGCTTTGTGGGCTGCAGAAATATTTTGAGGGTTGTCTGTATGTCACGTCCTCCTCTGCATGAAGAATCTGTTTGTTTTGGTTTCATTTCCTGCTCCAGGGAGTGGGGAAAAAGCTTGTCACAGGACTTACCATGGCGCGGATATGTGGTCACATCTGGTCTGTCTCGCGAAGTCAAGATGTTGAGAGTTCTGTGGAAAACCTTGATGTCATAGTTTCTGTAGCTGGCACTAACCCATAAGCTGTGGTATTTGAGCTTTCCTGGGTGCGTTTTACACTGATGAGAAGTCAGTTTGGGGGTGGCAGGTCAATAGGTTTCACTTTTTAATGTTTATAGAGTCCTGTCTGGCACAGCCCAGGGTTTGATCTGCCCTTTCAGTTTCTCTGTTCTCAGTGCAGGGCATTGAGCACAGGCTTCAAATGCTTTGTGAGCAATGTTTAAATGCAAAATCTGTTTTCTAGATAAACTGAACCTTTGAATCCTTCTGAGTACTGCTTCAGCAGTTGTCATGTCATGTATCCAGCTTTGGCTGGCAACATTAATGCTGCAGTTCTACTGAGAGCAGAGGGTAAAATACCAAGTTCTCCCAAGTCACCTTTCAGATACCTTGTTGTGCCATCCAGCTCCTGAGCTGTGAGATGAGGAGCTGATTTTTCCATGTGCTGTATTTCCAAGCAATCGTCTCACCCATTGCTTCCTTAGAAAGATGCTTCTTCATGTTCAGGGTTGAACTGTGTGGAGTTACTGCTTTTATTTAGGAGTAGGATGAGCTGGGTTGTGTAAAGCTGCTGCTGAATTTGTATCGTGCCCCAGTCCTGCACACAACTCAAAAATTCTTTGAGTACAGGTTGATGTTCTGATTTCCCCCCCCCCACTTTTTTTCTTTTCCCCCATTACACAGGACAGCAGTGGAAATTGTGTATGTTTTTTGTCAAATACAGAGTTTAAGTTATACTGAACAGTCAAAAAATAATTTTAGAGTTCTAGGTTTGGTGCAATCTCCTGAGATCGTAGGAAGAGTTTAAAAATAAAATAACAAAATACCACATTAAGATGTAAAGAAAAGCATATATGTAGTAATCCCTCCTTACCTGAGAGTATAAAAAATTGGTTTAAAGTAGGTGTCAGCAGATCCAGCCTTGTTGCCTTGTGTTTTATTGTCACCAGTAACATCACAAAACTTGTTCAATTTGTAGTTTAGTAATGGCGCAGTTTGACTTCACATCTGAGGGAAATGGTGAGAATGGTGTGGTGTGAAACTGTACATTGAATTGTTTTGGCAACTGAGTTATGTCTGTTAGAATTATTTCCCTCTGGCTTGTTGTCCTCAAGCAGAGGTGTTTGTTTTTTGTTTCACGATAGCCCAGTGTCCGGGCTGGACTGGCTGTGGTGCCTGCTGGATGCTCAGGGCCAGCTTTGCCACTCAATGTAATTTTTTAAGGGTGATCATTATTAGCTTGGGTTCAGCTGTGCGTATAATAAGACTTTATAAAGCTTCCAAGCTAAAATTCAGCTCTATGCCACAGAAGTGCCATGAGACCTTTAGTCAGCTAAAACACTGCATTTCGATTCTGTTGTCTGCTGAGGACTTTGCTCTCATTTTACTGATGTAATTATGTCATGGTTAATTGGTAGGTTATTTTGAGCTAATCATTTCGGGTTACTGCTCTTTAGGATAGCACTGTTAATGGTACATCAAGTTTGATAATCAGGTAACAAACCAAGAGATTGAAACAGGAGCTTCCTCCTGAGCAGCAGAGATCCCTTGACTCAGACACTTGTGAGATCATCTGTTCTTAGAGACCAAATTTACTCAGCTTGTGTGGCTGAACTTGAAATACAAAGTTCAGGGCTGTGAGACTCAAGTCTTGCTTGTAAAGAAATATCTTTTGTAAGTGCATTCCTAATTTATATGAAAAAAGTGGATGCTCCTGAAATACTGCATTTCTCTTTTGGAAGAGCAAAATCTTTAATTTTTTAGCAATTAAACAGAAGTTTGTTTCAAAATTAAATCTGATTGTGTAAATATAGCCAGACTTTTAATGGTAGTGTGTCACTGGATCATGAGTTCTCTGAATTGGCTAGTTAAAGTAAGTTACGTTTACGATCTTAGTTCTGTTTTATAGGCTCAGCTGAATAAAAATACCTTGTACGTTTGTTAGTTCAAAGTTTAAAATGCTGTGTGAGTTACTTTTTGTACATGCTCAACACAACTTTTTATATTAAAAATTTTATTAAGGTCAAAGTTAATAAAGCTGCCAGTGGTTCTCTTCAATAAAAAAAAATTTTAACTCCACTGTTTTCACAAATACTTAGACAAACTATATTAAACTGGTATTTTGTGTAGGAGGACAGTTTATGGAAGGAAAAATCAATTGAAAAAATATGACTGTTCTTAGGACAATTTCTTAAATAAAGAAAATATGTAACCCCTGAAGGAATTTGAGTGGATGCAGTGAGAGAGGGATGAGTAATCGAAGGTGTGGCTTCTGGAACCAAACCACCCTTAAACTGAGGAGCTTTTTGGTGTTTTGTGAGCACCTTCCTCACAGTCCCAGCTGTCCGTGGATGGATCCTGCTGATTCACTGGTGTCTATGATGGGCTGTCTCCACCTAAGCATGACTCCAGTTGACTTTTATAGGAAGGCAGTGCAAATACCTTCAAACTTGCTAAACACTGCAGATTTCCAGCCAGGCTGCTTCCTGTTACCATGAATTCAATACTTTGGAAAATGGAGTCTTTTGATTTTGTTTTAATAGTGTTACAATGCTTATTGCTATGGTTTCTATGAAATACCTTGAATTTCTGCTTTAAGGAAATATGCTGAAAGAAATTTTCTTTTTTGTTGCTCTTCAGGCCTTTGCACAATTTGATGCTGAAGGAGATGGCACCGTAGATGTGGAGAATATGCTGGAGGCTCTCAAGAATTCTAGTGGAGCAAATCTTCAGGGGGAGCTGAGCCATGTAATCAGGCAACTGCAAGCTTGTTCACTGGTGCCAGGTATGAGGACAGAGTGGTGGAAGAAAGGGTTTCCCAAGCCCTGCCCCATAGAAGGGGTGCTGCTTCAATAAATTGCTTTAATAGCATTGCTTGTCCTAATCTTATCAAAACCATCCTCCAGAAGGTTCTTGGTTCTCTAGTGTCAAGCAAGTGGAGTTGCTGTAAATTAAAAGTTTCCCAGAATTACATGCAGAACTTCTTTCACAAATAACCTCTGTTTCCTTCTCTGTGTGACTGGGGGAGTGTCTTATCCCTGTTTGGTTTATGTCACAGACAGAAAAGTGTTCCTTGCAGAATTTTGGTGAGTGCCCAGCTAATGCACTCGGTTACTGGAGGAATAAATCCTCCATGGAGTCTGTTCCAGGGGATGAGTCACATATTTTAGTATTATTATTATATTGTTATTCAGCGTTTGAAATCCTGATGAAACATAATTCAGGTTTTATGGTTTATAGTTCAGAAAGTGTCAGTTTGCAGAATTTGATTTCTGGGATAAGTATCAGTTACTAGCTTTCCTTCCAAGCTTTTGATGATAAGTGGCTAAAGCGGATTTGCCTTAAAGGATCAGACAAGAAACACTGGAATTGGCTACAGATAAGTCAGAGGAGAGGACTTGGAGAGTACTGTTCTATGCATGTAAATGCCCTGGGATTCAGAGTACCACTGTTCAGGAGCTGACATTTCTTACCACGTTGAAGGAAAGCATTAGGCACCTGTTTGGAAATAATGCACGATGCCAAAGGGAGAAGCTCAGTGTAGCTCAGGGTGAGTGATGCAAGTACCTGAGCTTGTTAACCAAGTAGCATCTGCTTCACTTAGATTTTGAAGGTAGGGGTTTGGGACAGCAAAACAAACATAAGATTTTTGGTAATTGTTTTCAACTCCTTCAGGCTTATCAAGTCACTGGCAACAATATTTGCCTGCACCTTTCCCTGCTGTAGAGGTTGCAGACTTGAGCTACACTCTAATAGTTTTATATCCTTCTTACATTGTGGTCCCTAAGGTAATATTGTCTCTTTCTAGGGTTTATTGATACATTTTCTGAATCGAAAGAGCGCCTGGGCCTTCATGCCTCAATGATCCTGAGATTCTTGCACCGGAACCGCATTTCCAGTACTGCCATCCCTTACCCAGTGCTGGAGTACTTCAACAACATCTGCACCATGCGCTCGTCTGTGCTGAAGGATTCTTTGGATCGACTTCTCCTGAAAGAGAGAGGTAGGCAATGTCTTCCCTTTTTTCTCAGGATGGTAGTGTAACCATGGCTTTGAAAAGAGATTACAGATAAAAAGCTTTCTTTACTATGTCACCTCTAACAGGCCTGATGTTTTATGAAGTTGATCTGCATGCTTCTGTGGATTTTTGTTGGTTTTTTGAAACACATAAATTAATTTCTGAACTACCCAGCAATCTGAGTAACACTGGGATGTTTTTATCTTTCTCTTGGCCTGTTTCAGAGTTGATGGTTACTCATTTGTGACATTCTTTATTCAGTCAAGTATCTCTACTAGTTGCTAGAAACTTAGTTTCCATGTGAAGGGGAATGTTTTCTGAAGTTGATTGTTCAGTATTAAAAGATACTTTATCCTTTTGGACTGGAGGTGGTGAATCTTTTACTGTATCTCTGATGGGACTGGCCTGGTCCCTACAGCGAGGACTCCTTTTCTTCACAGCTTGATACTCGATATTTTCAGATTTCTGCACTTCTGTTGAAATAGATCAAGTTACTTGGGAAAGAGACTGCTTTGTCTCTTCCCTAGAATACATGAATTGAAGTTTTCTCCATCATAATTTACTTTTCCCTTTCATTTGTTTGTATTTGGGTACAAAAATAATAAAGCAGTGGTGAGGCCAGTAATGAAAGGGAGAGATAAAGGCTATTGAACTCGAGGGAATGGAGGTGTTTTCATACTGAGAGTGGTAGATGGAGATTATTGCAATTTCATCTGAAATGAAACTTTGCTGTCCCCTGGGTTCTGTCAGAAGCAGTCCTTCAGGGGCTGTGTTCTGTGCCAACAAGTTAATTTGTGTGAGATAGTTCTTACAAAGGTATAAAAATTCTCAAAACAGGCCAAAGAAGAATGTTCTGAGTGATTTCTTTGCAGAATACCCCAGTGATCTGAATGGTAATCAGGAGTCAGACAAGCTGAAATCTGTCACAAAGTGCTACACACACATCGAAACCTCCTCCAATTCCGCCGATATCGACAAGATGACAAACGGAGAAACTTCCTCCTTCTGGCAGTCGGACGGGAGTGCTCGATCCCACTGGATACGGTGAGCTGAGGGCTGGGGCTGTGAGTCCTTAGATTGACAGTCAGTGGGGTGTTGTGGTGGATTGATCCTGGCTGGATGCCAGGTGCCCCCAAGGCTGCTCCATGACTCCCCTCCTCAGCCAGGCAGGGGAGAGAAAATGTAAGGAAAGGCTCTTGGGTCAAGGGCAGGGAGAGCTCTCTCACCAACTCCATCACAGACAAAACAGACTCGGGGAATTCAGTTCAATTTATTACATCAGAGTGGGGTAAGGAGAAACAAAACCAAATCTTCCCCCCCGCCCCTCCCTTCTTCCCAGGCTTAGAGAAAAGCGGAAGAGAAGTTATCTCCTCCCCTCCAGAGGCGCAGGGGGATGGGGAATGTGGGCTGCAGTCCCTTCATCACATGCCAGCTCTGCCACTCCTTCCTCCTCAGGGGCAGGACTCCTCACACCCTTCCCCCACACCAGCGTGGGGTCCCTTCCATGGGAGACAGTCCCCCTCAAACTGCTCCAGTGTGGGTCCTTCCTGTGGGGTGCAGTTACAGAATCACAGAATATTCTGAGTTGGAAGTGACCCACAAGGATCGTCAAGTCCAGACCTTAAGTGAATGGCCCCTGTGGGGATTAGTCCTTCAGGAAGAGGCTGCTCCAGCATGGGTTCCCCATGGGATCACAAATCCTGCCAGCAGACCTCCCCCAGTGCAGGCTGCACTCCCCATGGGGACACAGGTCCAGCCTCCAGCAACCTCTCACACCCTGTAGCCCCCCACTGCTAAAACCTTGTCACACAAACCCAATACAGGTGTAATTGAAAACAACTGGCATTAATGAGTGACAGATGAATACAGGTAAAAGCAGAAGTCATTAATCTCTGCGTAAAATTTAGAAGCCTGACTGCCAAATAAAAGGTCAGCTGTAGAATGCCTGTATCTGCTGTGGTGACACACAGCCTTGTTGTGTAGTGAAGCTTTCCAAGCTGTAATAGAGATGCGGTGGTCGGTACTTGAATGGAAACACTTTGCCACTGTCCAGGAAGTTCCATGAAACAGAAATGCTCAATGAAACAGAAGTGTTTAGTGTTTTTTTTCAGTGGTAGATCTAAGAATGTGTGCTTCAAAAAAAAAAAAAAAAAAAAAAAATCTCATTTTGGCCATTATTGACGCTCCATTTTTATTCCTGAGGAAAGAATTCTCAGTTGAAAATATAAATAGAAAATTCTACAGTCTCTCAGAGGCAACTGTTTTCTAAATCAAAATTTTTTAACTTGTTCACTGTGGTATGGGTAATGGTATGGGGTTAAGAACACCTGTGAAGCATTAGGTAAATTTCAGAGGATTTATTAGTGTTTGTAGAGGTGGAAAATGAGTGAATAATAATGTAATATCTATTTTATATATATATGTATAATATTATAATATATAATAATAAAAGCACAGTGCTTGACTTACCTTCTCTTTGCAAGAACTGTTTTATCCTCTTTGCTTTGCAGTTTAAAGATGAAACCAGATGTGGTTTTGAGACACCTGTCCATTGCAGTGGCAGCTAACGACCAGAGTTACATGCCACAGCAAGTCACAGTGGCAGTGGGAAGGAATGCCAGCAGTCTCCAGGAGGTCCGAGATGTTCACATTCCAAGCAATATCACTGGCTACGTAACACTGTTGGAAAACGCTAACATTAGTCAGATGTGTGAGTCAATAAAGATACCATTGGGATACTGGCTTGGTGCTTTTTGGAAGGTGAAAGCTTGGGTAGATGATGGAGAGATGTGTTGAAGTGTCAGTCATCAGGGGTGACACTTGGGGCCTTGTCCTTGGGTCAGAGAAACTGTTTTAATTCTACTTTAATTTCTAGCCTGTAAGAGAGTCTTCCGAGCCTTTCTTGCGGCCTCTGTAACGTGGGCTAAGGGTTGAAGAGAAAAATGACAAAAGACGCAGTTTTACCCTCTCAATGTGAAGACATGGGGCAGTTTTAAAATATCCTTGCTTGCGGAGTGAAAGCATATGTTGGCTGATAGTATCTAGCAAAAAATCTGCTTTTTTTTTGGTACTGAAACTCTGAAGTTGGTCCAATGTAAGGCAGGTTTTATGCTTTTAAATAGTGTTATTTTTGAGTCTGGTAGCTCTGTGGGTGCTATATTGGAATCAATCAAGAAAAGCTGCTCCTTCCTAAGATGGTTTCCGCAGCTTCAGGAATTTTGTCCCTTCAGTTCCAAAAGATGCTTTTCACTGCCACAGAAGTGGGCAGGAAGGATGTTGTTCCTCAAAAGTAATCAGGACAATGCCATCTGTGAAAAATGGTCAAGAATGTGTGTGAAAATTTTTATGTAACTTTAAACTTTGCTTTTAAACTTTGCTCCTTTTCCCTATTATGTCCACAACCACTTGGTTCCAAGGCATTTCCTATGTATGTAGGTAGGAAGGTACTGGTCAAATAATCTACAATATATTTTCCACTTTGAGGATATTTTATTACAATTTTTCCTGGTTTCTAGCCATAGCATCTGTAATGGATCCACAGGCTATTTATGCAAAGGCTAAATTTTCCAGATCAGAGGGTGCACAGTGTGTGTGGTTGTCCGTATCAGGCAGTGCTGTTCCATGTCTGCCATTTCTAAGAAGTCCTACACTGATTTAATGCTTGGAATATCTGGATTCTTCTAGCTCTAATCTAGCAGAAGAAATGGGAAAAAAATTCTGTTTTGTGTTTTGACAGATGTACAGATAAACATCAAGCGTTGCCTTAGCGATGGATGTGACACCAGAATCCACGGGCTCCGGGCTGTGGGGTACCAGAGAGTGAAGAAGGTGGGAGTCTCCGTGTGCGACGCCTCGGCCATCTGGTACTGGTCCCTGCTGACCTCTCTGGTGACAGCTTCCATGGAAACAAACCCAGCATTCGTTCACACCATTCTACAAAATACTCAGTAAGTACCAAACTTACATCGGGTGTGATTTTATCTACTTCCTAATTTTTTAAAAAGGCGCTTCTGGCTTTAGTAGGCAATCTGCCGTATGTAACTGGTTTCCGTTCCCTCCATTAAGGTGTTTAAACATCTTTTTCTATCTCATTGTTCAGATTTTTGATGTTACTCTTCTATCCATTTGTATGTACCAGAACAAGTGTAATTCTCCTGGCTGTTTCATCTAATCTAGTTGTTAAACCATGACTGAATGGACACTGGAAAATAGATTTTTCACCTATCCATTTACTTGTAATGACCATGAGCAGCCTAAAATTAATTCATTTTTCTTGTCCAGTATTAATAACCAATAAAATTAACATCTTCCCCTTAGAACTGAAGCTTAATTTAGCTTAATTTTCAGCAGAGTTCTGCTTGTGTAATGCCTTGTCATGCATTTTATGGGGATATAGTTGAGTATATGCACCATCTCCATGCAAATGTTTGCTTGTGGTGATGGACCATTTTCTGTGTAACGTTTCCTTGTTTGATTGCCAAACTCTTCTGCTTGATGACTTGAAGGATTGGAATCCTAATAAAACCTCTCCACACCCACATCAGCTTTTATAGAGCTCAGTTAGCACGATGTCACCACACTGAAGAGCAGGGCTGTCATTAGGTTAATGAATCCTGTAGGCTGAAGTCCACTAAGCCTATCTTTTAATTTATGTCATCTGTGAAATCTCTTTGAAGTTTAGATAACTTCGTACATGCTCACGCCTGAGACAGGCCCGTAGTTGCAGGCTTTGTTGAAACTGAGGGCCTTCAGTTTTGGTAAAGTTTAGATATTTTTTAGAAATTTAAAATGAACACTGAGCTAATAAAGCATTACAAAATTATGATGGAGAAATCCTGACTAAAATCATTTTTTCAGGAATTAGTTTCAGTGTTTAGAGTTATAAAGCAAAAAAACCCCAAACTTTGGTACTGGTTGGGATAACTTTGGTACTGGTTGGGATAACTTTGGTACTGGATGGGATAACTTTGGTGAAACTGCTTAAGAATTCCTAATTTCAGGGGTTATCACATTATCTTTGGAAATTCCGAAAAATTCTGATTTGAGCTAACAAGTGTCTCTCTTAGTTTCTCTAATTCTTCTGAGGGAATTTCAAATCAATTTTCCCTTTATTCTTAGGTTCTTGCTCAATTCTAGGCCAATTTAAAATGAAGCAGTGCTTGGACACTAAGCTATTTCTAATGCTGTCACAGATTTAATTCAAAACTCCTTGATATGTGTGTCTCATTAAGTCTGTGATTGAGACTAGATTCAAGATTACCCAGCAGTCACTGAACTTTCCCTGCCTAGAATGCAATACTGTTTTTTCCCTTTGAAGAGATTCTCTGTGTAAATACATTTTGTGCACTCAGAAGCAATTTGCAGAGACCTGCCCACACAAAGCATGAAGATTCAAACATCTAAGTCACTTTAGGAAGCTGTTTTCTCCAATTCTGCCTGGTTTCCTGACATTATGTTTTATTTTTTCCTAGGAAAGCACTGCAGCACATGCCACCTCTATCCCTAACACCTGGCTCCACAGATTTTTCGAGCTTCTTATCACCAAATGTTTTGGAAGAAGTGGATAGCTTCCTTATCAGAATAACAAGGTGAGCTTATGTGGTTGATGCAGTGGGAAGTGGTTTAGAAGAGTATGTAAATCAAGCTTTTACATCTTTACTCACATGCTCTTTTTGAAGTATCTTGAAAAATACAAATACTTCAAGAAACAGGCACCCGAGAGATTCTGTGGCAGCTTGTCTTTATTGAAAAACAAAATGTCCCAAATTTTCTTTTCACGCTGTTGTTGTTTTCTCTCACAGTTGTTGTACTACTCCAGAGGTGGAGCTGACACTCCTGGCCTTTGCCTTAGCCCGGGGGAGTGTTGCCAAAGTGCTGAGTTCCCTTTGTGCCATCACTGATCATCTGGACACTCCATACAAAGCTTCCTCACTTATCTCTTCCATGGCAGCAGTCAGACAGAACATGCTCTATAAATACGGTAATGGAACAATCCTGGATCCTTTAGTGTACATGCTGAAGAAAATATACAGCTTTGAGTTGTTCCACTTGTTGGGTTCTAGAATTATCCAAATCTAAATTAAAAACTGTCACTGAAATCACAAGCTAGCAGCTGAACTGCCCAAAAAGCTGGCGATTGATCAGCTTTCTGTGATCAAAGAGTTAAACCAAGTGGGATCTTCTCAAGAAAAAAAACATGAACTTTGTAGATCATGGCCCTTGGATCAGGGTGGTGATGATGGTGTTTGTGTTGCTTAAAAGGCAAATGACAGCAAATATTTTTATTCTTCCAGTGAGACGTTTGTGTGAGTGGGCCTCAGTGAGTGCTTTCCTGCAGGCACGTACAAATTTAAGATGCATTTTAAATGTAATGTCAATAGCATCTCTTTATAGTTCTTATTTTTTCACTTTTGTAAGATGAGTTAAAATTAAGTTTTTATAATCTGAGTATTCATGAGTGTAGAGCCGTTCGTGGTCTGGCACCAAGTGGTGATTTTGCTGTATTGGCTGTACTTGTTTGATAAATCTCTATTTTCTCAGGTATCAACTTCTGAGATTCTCATTAGTCTCTCATGAAGAATTTTACCCTTTATTTGCCTTTTAGTATGTTTTGTCAGTACTTCTTGTCTTGTGCCGAAGAACACGTGAATTACTTTATAATTATCAGTGTTTACTTTTGAAAATTAGTTCATTTTCCCCAGAGCAGCTAATGCCTTTTGTAAGACAAGTGGTATTTCATGGATTGGGAATTCCAAAGTGTGGCAACAGTTGAAGGAACATGAATTGTCATGACTTTCATTTTCCTTCTGTCTGTATCTAAAACTCTAGCTACTTTAGATTAATATATCTCTCATATTCCAGTTTCCCTCCCCTTTTTTGGGTCTGACAGTGGTAAAAAATCTCATAGTATTGTAATTTTTTGCATTTTTTTTCTGTATGAAGAACTTTGGAAAATATATTTTACCGTTTTAAATGACTGATAAACCTGCTGATTTTTTTACTTAGGAAAGCCTTTACGACTCACTCTGCAAGCATGTGATGTAAAGGGAAAAGAAGATAAATCAGGGCCTGAAAACCTCCTTGTAGAGCCGTGGACTGGGGATGGTAAGAGCCTGGACTTAAAATCCATAATACTAGAATCATAAAATCATTTAAGTTAGATGATTCCACCAAACATAATGATTGTTAAAAATTCTGTGATGCTGTTCCATATTTACTTATATATATTTGGTTCTTTATATTTTTATGCTATAAATTAAATAATTAAAAAAAGATTAAATTAATCTTTTAATTAAGATTAAACAAAAATTATTTATTTA
>VZTI01001372.1:0-22075 GCA_013397865.1 Struthidea cinerea | reverse complement strand
GCCAGGACACCCCAACATGGAACTACCATTTTCTATGCCATGATTGTCTAGTCCATACCATATCAATAAACCCATATCTAGGTCATAAATATGACACAGATAAAAGAAACAGATTTTTTATGCTTCTAAGATAAAAGCCCTTGGAACTTCAAAGTGAACACTCATATTTTATTACATTCACTGGGAACCTAGTGAATAAGGATTAAAACAGTAATCAGAAGACACATACTGCATAAAAATCAGTAAATAAGTCTTTGACCCTTCTCTGAGCAGGAGGATTGGTCTAGGTAATCTCTTGCGTCTCTTCTAACCTCAGTGAATCTGTGATAAGAAATGCATTCTTTCCAGACTGACAGCCGTGCCCATCTTACTGCTGGAGAAAGTTTTGTGTGCGTGTAGAGGTTACTACAGCATGCCTCATCAAGCCAGGGCACAAAACACTGACATGGTCTGAGACTGGGACAAGGAACAGCTGAGTGCAGGAAGAAGGAAGAAATATTCCACACACTCTTTTGCATTGCTTCATGGAGGTGGAAGAGGAGTTTCAAACTGTCCCATCGAAGTAATGTGACAAGATCCTTTTATGCAGGCTGAGGAAACAGAGAAATGGGTTTTAGGAAACTGCTTACAGACAGAACTGAACTGGTGTCTTTGAAATTGTTCAAAAATACATCCAGTGAAATGAGACACTGTCACTATTAAAAATCTACTTTTAAAACAATGGGTTGAAAAACCACAGAAGAATCTTTCAAATATATCTTCCGGTTTCTTTTGTTACCTAATTTAATGAAGATAGGACTACCAATCCCATCCTTTTGAATTTCATTCTGTGCACTTCATCTCAGTCATGCCACATAAATCACACCATGTCTTCAAGCCATGGCACATCCAGTTTAACAAGGCATTGCCCTTGAGTAGAGAGAATAGTCAGTGAAAATCTAAGAAAGAGAATTAGAAATAAAAGTTCAGGAAGTGTATGACTTCTACAATTCTATTGTATGTATTTTAAGGTGCAGTAAGAGAAGCGGCCACAGGTGGCGCTGCAGGTGGAGGAGGAGCAACTTGTTGGTCACAAGGTGGCACAGGCAGAAATACATAGGTATTGTTTACAGAAGTGACTAGGGCGTCACCATTTAGTACGGCGGAAGTGCACATGTCCCGTGTCTTTTTTTGTGTAATAATCTCTAATTTTTCATTTTGGCTCTGATTCTCAAGTTCTTGTACTCAAGAGTTTGGATTAGGATGCAGAGAGACACAGAGTTGTTCTTCTAATTTGATTGTTTATTATTTTCTTATCTCTTATCTATGGTACAGCTGCACAGGATGTTCTTCTTAGTTAGCAAGGTGGAAAATGGCTGTGAGTTTCACCTTCCAAGGTTATTTAAAGCCTAATTTAACCAGTTAAGAATTGCCAAGCAATATGTTTGTATTTCTAATCCAATAATTAACTATTCATGGTCCACACTGTGGGACTTTTTGAACCAATACCAGAAAACCCAGGTTTGTGAAGAGGAAAGAAGTACAAATCCACACCCCAAATCCTCCATTTTGTGAAACAGACACACATATATATATATATGTACATACTACTATATTCCATACCTAAAACCCAGGATTCCAACAGTTTTGGAGCTCTAGTAATAAGTTTCAGAGCAAGTTTCCAGAGCTGGATTCTGCAGAATTGTGCATAAAAGCAGACAACCGAGAGGGACCACATGCTGCAGCAATGGGTGAAGTATCACATCTTGTGGAGGCCGGTGGGCCTGCTGGACAAGGAACGACAGGAGTCCTATGGTGGGATAAGTCCTAGGTTCCTTTCCAGCTTATGGTGACTGAAAAACTTCCCCCAGAATGCTCTGTTCCTGTTATGTTAATCTGTACCTCAGATCTGCTCCCCTGGTTGGCTCCATTGGCCACTACAACCGTTGTTACCTGATAACGCCCTGAGAGTTTCTTGATTAGTTCCCTTACCCTGGACCCCGCTTTGTTCTCCCCTGGAATTTCTCTGGAACTTTGCACGAGCGTGGATGCATTAAACCTCTCCTGTAGAACCCCCATGCGGAGACTCTTCCTGCTCATTCATCGTCGGACTGTTTTAGCTAGCTGTCTGGTGTGTACATGTGTATGCAGGCGTGCTGGCTGCACTGGGAGGCTTCCTTGAAGACGCTTTTTGGGAAGGTCACGGCATGCTACAGTCCAATAGCACCGCGACAACATGTAGCTTCTTTCTCGCTTGTCTGGGGCGGCTTTTGTTCTGACCCCTCGTCCTGGGTCGGACCACGCCGCGGTTCGCGGACCACTCGGGGACAAGCCCGCAGTTCCCTGTACCCTCTCAGATGTGATCTGCTTTGCTTCGGGCAGCTTGCGTTCTGTTACAAACCCCTTCTGTCCTGCCGCCTGAGCCTGAGGGGCAGGCGGGGCCCCCTCCCCCTCCTGTTGTGGGGGCTGCTGAGGCTGCGTGGAAGCTGTGCCAATGTAAGAGGCTGCCAGCGTTTCGGCGCGCTGTTTAATCTGATTTTTGCTCGCTATAATTTTGCCGACAATCCTACAAACAGGAAGGAGTTGTGCAGCGGAACCGATTGCCAGAGTGGCAGCGGCACATAGCTTTGCACCGAGTTCCAGAGAGGTGGCGTGAATAGCGAGTCTGGATCCACAGTTGGAAACTGCTCCTGGATCCAAGATAACAAGTCTCTCAGTTGTTCATTTGGGACAGCTGTAGGATATTCTCTGACCATAGATTCTAGTTTATTAGTGCGTCTCTCTGCGATTTTGACATAATATTTCCCCTTTTTTATAATTAAGAACTACCCCCTGAAGCCACAATTCATACCTGACTTTCGCCTTCAGAAGTCTTCAATCCTGCTATGTTTCAGCAGCTTGTCCACTCCTGCTATGTCTCAGCAGCCTGGTCAGTCCAGGCCGTCCAGCGTCACGGCTCTAGGAATGTCCATTTTCCCCAGGGCAATAGTCCTTTTTCTTTTTCCTGTGTTTCTTCAGGGTGTTCTAGTCGTCAGATTTTCAGCCTGGCACAGGAGAGTATCAGTTGTCTTTTTTTTCTGTTTCCAAACTTCGAGTCCTCACACGCTGGCACCAATTGTAAAAATCTCTAATTTTTCATTTTGGCTCTGATTCTCAAGTTCTTGTACTCAGAGTTTGGATTAGGATGCAGAGAGATGCAGAGTTGTTCTTCTAATTTGATTGTTTATTATTTTCTTATCTCTTATATATGGTACAGCTGTACGGAATGTGCTTCTTTGTTGGCAAGGTGGAAACTGGCCCCAAACTCTAAGTTTCAAGGTTATTTAAAGCTTAATTTACCCAACCAAGAATTGCCAAATAATATGTTTTTACTTACAACCCAATTACTAACTATTCATGGCTCGCATTGCTGGACTTTTGAACCAATACCAGAAAACCCAGATTTGTGAAGAAGAAAGAAGAAAGAAGAAGCACAAATCCACACCCAAAATCCTCCATTTTGTGACACACCCATACATATATATACTACTATATTCCATACCTAAAACCCAGGATTCCAACAAATAGGCAGAATACAAGCCTATAAAACAAACAGCATTATGAATAACATTCTATTTCCAAAAGGGATTTGAACACATTCCTTAAGTTAACTTCTCAACTGAAAGAGAAGGCACATTTTAGCATGCCTAACGTTCTTAAGTTCCACTCATATGCTGAAGTACTAATCTGAGTATACTTGCCTGGACTCGGGCCAGCAAATGGCAAGTAACTTAAAATCATGCATGACTTAGAGAACTTTGCCTTGGAGAAAGGTTCTTTGCCTTGGAAAAATATTAATTGTGGTCCTACATATCAATCATTTTAAGTCTAAACTCTAGAAAACTGTCTTTCTCCCTTGCCTGTAAATACCACCGTCAGCCTCAGATGTACAATCTCTGACAGTTGTCTTTAACCCAAGCCTGTTACAGGGTACCTTAACCCCAGTCAGAAGTGACACTTTCTGTGCCTTAATTAATACCTCCCCGGATGGGGGAGAGTTTTAGCGTCTTTGCCAGGAATCCAAGAGATGAATGGGACCTTCAGCAGTCCCTGCTTTCAGATAGTTGTTTATTAAGTCTTATGAGAGAAATAGAGCCACTGACGTGACCCAGACACAGCACAGAGCAGAGAATGCAGGAGAAAAGCCAAATTATCGAGATTAGACAGTCTTTTTAAAGGTAAATCATCCAATGAAAATGTAAAACAAAAGATATTTTAACTTTTCCACCAATGTTCAATAAAACACTTTGTCACGTAGACAGGAACTGTGGAATTCTTTATCCAATCACCTTAAACTACTTTTACTGCAGAATATGGAGTAATAGAAGAAGAAGGTCTGGAGAACAACAACAATCCTCCATTTTGAAGTTTTTTTCTTTTTATCTATTTACTATATTAACAAACCCAAAGACTCTAAATTTTCACCTTGTGACAATCTTACATAATATTTTATCACCTAGTTCACACCAGTGTAGATTCTAACTCTTCCCAAAGGGTAGGTAACTTTCTCCATGGGCGAAGGTCAAAAACAGTGTTGTCCAGGGGGGTAGAATTCTTCAAAACAAGCAGAGAAATACTCTCCGCATTCTGGATTCCCACAAGAAGGCCCCTGGAGGCAGAATTCCATTCCATATCTCTAAATCACTCTCTTTGCTGTAGTGTTTCAAGCCATAGCATAAAGATAGACAGGACTTTGTCAGAAGCTCAGAAAGGCCTCAACAAACATTGGTGCATATCGTGTGGAGAGTCCGACTAAGCTGCATTAGGACGAGCTTCTCCAGATTACCATTCTCTTCAAAAGTCTTAGTAGTTTTACTAAATAGCTGAAAGAAGAACAGATTAGTTTTAGATGAGCTCAGTAACTTAATTACAACCAAATCCTGGAGTCATTCACTAGACTATCTGAAACCATTACTCTTGATTTCGTGTGCTAGATCACAGTTTAAACTAAAGACATCACCTGGTCTCTTTAGAGAGTTCTTATGTGACCTTGAAGAAAGTTCATTTAGTCAAATGTTGCTTGATACTTATCTTAAATTCATCCACCTCACTGTAAAAATTACCTGATTTCAAAAAATTATGCATAGTAATCAGTCATGGCAGAAGATGGTACGAGGAACTTGCAGAATTTGTGTCAGTGAAGTTTGCTAATAACAGCTTAAGCAAATGCCTGTAAAGAGAGATCTAGGCATCTCAAACCCAGCTTTGGAACAGAAGCGGATGGGCATTCTAGGTCCAAGAGCATTTTCTAAGATTTATTTAAGCAACTTGACCTTAAAAAGAAATTTACATCTATGTATATATGTATATGTATATGTATATGTATATACATACATATGTATATCTATATGCTTTGAAAGAGAAGGAAATTTTGTCACCTAAACTAAGACTCAATACAGAATATGCACTTGGAGTAAAACATGAACATTTTTACAACTTCAGTGACCTCATTAGTTCCTCATTATGTACATACAAATAGAATGAATGCTCATGTGGTGAGGTACAAAACTAAGAACTCTGGCCTACATTTTAGGGTGAATTCATAACATTCATACTAATCCCATCTTCTAAGAAATAATTTTGAACTTTCTTTTCTATAAATATTCCAGTTTGTAAGTGTGGAAATTTTAGTGCAATTTAATAAGATGCTATCTAAGGGCATTTAAAACATGAGTAATGCAACATGCTATTTTCTTAAAAGATATACTAAACAAACCTGCTAAAAATACTTCAAAGAAAAACTGATACACAGGATCTGTCCCTGGCAGACTTGCCATCACAAAATGCATGACAGATCCTTGAGTGGTGACAACCCAGTTGTTCTCATGAGTAGCACTCATTTCCTGTAACATTTCTTCTGCCTCTTTCAGCCTTGTAGTAACGTAAAAGAAGTACATTTTTTCACAGTATTTTTGAAGGTTTTCTGTAACTAGGAACTGAACACTGGAGAAAACCTTCTTCTTCCAAGGCTGAAGTGGACAGCCTGTCAGAGCACACTCGGTATGTAAATGTTAAGTCATGCTGAAGGAGACCTGACTCCACTTAAATTTCTCTCTCTTCTGTTCACCAAAGGCAGAAACTCAGCATGAAGGGATATTTCTCCCTTGGGTATTGTGCACTTCTAAAATAATGAAGTAAAGTTAAAACCCAGAGAACTCTGCAGTGTTTTTTGGCTTCAGAGTTGCAGAAGCTAATACCAAGAAAAGGCAGCAGCTAATATTTATTCTACAGGCACTGTGCCAGCAGATCCTGTAAACTGACTTCCTGATCAAAAATGCTGAAGAATGCTTCTTCTGAAGAAGACAAAATTATGTAATATGCTCTGAAGGTTTTAAAAGTAATCAGTTGATGACCTTTACTTAAGCAAAGTAACTTCTCAGCTCTGCTTTCTGAGTGGCATGGAGGTATCAAAGTTCTTTTCAACTACAGAGGGACAGCCTAAAATCTCAAAATGCCAATTAAATTATGCCACACCATAGAAGTTGAAGAATGCCTTTTATGATGAAAGCTACATGGAATATGTGCAAATATAAGTTATTTTCCAAGAAAGGGCAGGGTACTCAATTTGTTAAGGCTCCCTTATTTAAAGAATCAGAATGGCCTGAGTTGGAAGGAACCTTAAAGATCACCTAGTTCCAACTCCCCTGCCACGGCCAGGAATACCTTCTGCTAGATCAGGCCAATTAAAGCTCCATCCAACCTGGCCTTGAGAGAGCAACTTCCAGGTATCCTTCTGGGCATCCTGTGCCAGTGACTCACCACCCTCAAAGTAAAGAATTTCATCCTACTATCTAATCTAAACCTACTCTCTGTCAGTTTAAAGCCATTCCCTCTCGTCCTGTCACTGCTGTAACCCCAATGTAGGCGGCCACCAATTTTGTCAGGCATTATCTACTCAGTGAAGGCAAATTGGTCATCAACAGTTACCTAATTATTTTTCTTGTGCACTTCCATAGTTTCCAGGAGCATCTGATCTATGATGGATCCAGAAACATAGGTGAGTCTTACTGGCCTGTAGCTCCCCATTCTATCCTTACATACCTTTTTTAAAAGGTGGGTTATGTTTTCCCTTTTCCAGGCAGCAGGAACATCACCAGACTGCCACAACTTCTCAAATACGGTGGACAGCGTCTTAGTCACTTCCTCTGCCAGTTCCTTCAGGATCCACAGATGTATCTCATCAAGTCCTGTGGACTTGTGCCCCTTCTGTTTCCTTAGGTGGTCTCAAAACTGATCTTCACCTACAGCAGGTGGTTCTTCAGTCCCTTTACTTGCTGCTACTTCTGCAATTTGGGCAGTGTGGCTGGAGCCCTCAAGAGGGGAGACTGAGTCAAAAAGTTCATGGAATACCTCAGCCTTCTCCATGTTTCTGGTAACCAGGTCTCTTGTTTCCTTCCAGAGGAGGCTCATATTGTCCCTAGTCTTCCTTTAATCACCAACATACCTATAGAAAATTTTCTGGTTGCCCTTGATGTCCTTGGCAAACTTTAATTTTATCAGGGCTTTAGCTTTCCTCACCTGATCCCTGGCTGCTCAGACAGTATCTTTGTATTTTTCCCAGGTTACTGTCCTTGCTTCCACCCTCTGTGTGCTTCTTTTTTTGTGTTTGAGTGTGTTCAGGAGCTCCTCATTCATCCACATAGACCTCCCGATATTTTTGCCCGACTTCCTCTTTATTGGGATCCATCACTCGTGAGCTTGGAGGAGGTGATCCTTGAATATCAACCAACTTTTTTTGGCCTCTCTTCCCTTCAGGGATTTTTACCATGGTACTTGACTAAGCAGATCCCTGAGGAGGCCAAAATCTTCTCTTCTGAAGTCCAGGGTAGTGAGCTTGCTGTGTGCTTTCCTCACTGTCCTGAGGATCTCAAACTCCACCATTTCATGGTTACTGCAGCCAAGACTGCCCCTGGGCTTTACATTCCCCACTGGCCTCTCCTTCTTGGTGAGAACAAGGTCCAGGATAGCACCTTTCCCTGTTGGCTTGTTTGTCACTTGGAGAAGGAAGTTGTCATCCCTGCATTCCAGGAACCTCCTGGATTGCTTTTGTCCTGCTGTGTTGTCCCTTGAACAGCTGTTGGGATGGTTCAAGTCCCCGCTATGGACCAGAGCTTGTGAATGTGAGGCTGCTCCTATCTGGCTATACAGGGACTCATCCGCTCAGTGTTCCTGGTCAGGCGGCCTGTAGCAGGCCCCTGCTGTAATGTCACCTGTCCCTGCCCTCCCTTTAATCCAGACCCGTAAGCTCTCAGTTAGGTCCTCATCTGTCCCAAGGCAGAGCTCCATCCACTCCAGCAAGTCCTTGACAGAGAGCAACCCTTCCTCTGTAGAAATAATCCCATCCAGGAGAAACATGAAACCAAAAATCAGCACATCAATCATTTATTCTGATTTCTGCCCAAGAACTGCAAGCATGTCTTCTGCATTTGATTGCTGAAGTAGATTGATGTGTTCTTCATTGTCCAGAGTGTTTCCCTGAGAATCTTTCTGAGAATTTTGTCTTCAATGGACCTGATTTCTGTACTTTTTTTGTTAGCATTGGTGCATACAGTGATTTGAATCCTTTGATCTTCAAGCTTTGATTTCTACAGATGCATATCATCACTAGTGAAGATCTATATTTCTGTTGGTTGCCCTGACACTTGTGATCCTTGTTTTTCTTTTCTTCAATTCAGGGCTCCAGCAAGTCTCACTTTACCCCAACAAAACTACAACAGAACCTTTTCTGTTAATGCACCCCTTAAGTGTTATAAAGGGATCACAGTAGAGAGTGTCACAACTCCATAACTTGCTACTTCATCCTGATGCTGTTGCAGGGCTCAAGCTCAGCCCAATTAGAGGCTTCATATGACAGAGCTGTCAACTCTTGACAGCTACAAAAGCACTGCACCTACTCCTTATTAGCAATTCTCCAGATAGAGCAGAAGCCATTCTCCTAGTGCCTGAACTTACAAACTTCCAACACTTGCCATAATGGGAAATTGGATGTGATTTGTGTCTTCTGGATGCCACCTGCTAGGTAGGCAGGGAAAGAATGTGAATTCTCTTTAGCCTGTCCAGTAGATAACACCAGGAAAGGGCCGCCATCCTGTACTGTTTCTCTCCAGATACGTCAGTACACTTACTGCTTCTTCCAAAAGCTTTTCTTTCTTTGGCTTTCCTATCTCTGGCTTCTGTAGTTTCTCTTCCTCTGCCTCTTGGTCCTTCTCAGAAGGTATCAAGGATCTTTGTCACCTTTTTCTCTCACTGTAGTCTTGTCTGTGGGGGTTGCCATCAGTAATTAAAATCAAACAGCACTGCTATGTTGTCTTAAAATTAATAGCCTTCCACCAAGACAGTTTCCAGAATCACAGTCTTGTAGCAGGTTCGGTTTGAAAACCGGGCGGCAACACCAATTAAGTGTAGTGGTTTAGGTTTAAATTCTATTACATACTTACTTTTTCTGTGAGATAAGAATTAGGAGAAAGCAAAGCAGGCACAAAACTTACAGACTATTAAGAAGTTTATTAACAGATCCGAAAGAAAGAAGGAAAAACTGCTGTGGTGTAGTACATTTCTTCTATGAATCTCACAGTTCTTTTACACTGCAAGACATGGACCATCACATCGGGTTATTAAGGATGAATTATGTTGCCCTGAACATGAAGGTTTTTTCTTTGCCACCAGTCTCTTAAAAGCTTTTTTCTCTCTTTGCCTTTAAGCAGCCTGGCATGGGCACTCTTCTCGACCTTCACGGGCCACACATGAATGTCCATCCCCCCATGTACTTCAGNCATGCAAGAAGTACTTTAAGCTGCGCACGAGAAGTGCGGCACCGCCCTCTCTTCTCCTCCGAAGCCATCTTAGCTCCATCCCACGTGACGTGACTCACTTTTTCTCTCTGGCTCCGAAACCGCCATGTCACTGCTTGGCTCCACGGTGGAGAGAGCCCTGCCCTCCTTGCGCTGCTGGCTGCACAGTATCCTCTTCGGTTCAGAGCGAAGTGTACTGGCTGCAGACAGGAGGCTCCTTCTGTCTCCCGCTGGCTCAGCGCGGTGCAGTAGCGTGGTGAGGAGAGGGTCCTGCCGGTCTCAAAAAGCCACTCAGATGGCCCAGCCACGTCTGCAGCTCAGTGATAGTTCCCCCACAACGACCCAGGGTCCGTACCGTGGCGCTGGGAGAAGGCGGGGGGGAGGGGGCAGAGACCCCAGCCCGGCCCCGCAGGGCCTGGAGGCCGAGGCCACCCCCCCACCTTCCAGCAGGCGAGCTGGAAAGGAAGGCCAATTCCTGCCTTCCCGTGCGGTTTAAATATGGAAATTTAGAGAAGCGTTATTGGTCTAAAGGTTGCCTGTCAATTCAGGGTCAACCCACTACAGTTGTTTTCTCATTATTTCCGCATCATATGTTTGATAAAGCAGCAGTCTTTGGGTTTTCTTTCCCACTACCCCCTTCCTGCTGCTTACTTTGCTGCTTTGGCACTTAATCTGTATTTTCTCTTCAGTATCAGACCTCTCTGTAGATGCTTATCTTATAAGGCACATGTAAGTTTTTCAGATTCTTTTTTTTCTAAAATAAACTATTTTATGTCCAGAAAATCAACAAATGCTTTTTAGATTAATAGATTGACCCTTTATGTTTCTTAGGCAGAGATAATTATCTTGAGTTCCTTGTTTCACATTACGTCACAAACTGAGAACTCTTCTGTATGAAAAGCAGTTATTAGTCTTTGGGGGTTTTCCCTCCAACTTTTTTAGACAGCATCTCTGGCCTTGCTTGTTATACAATGAGTGATTACTGTAGTTTGTTCCCAGAGGGCCACGGAGAAGAGCTTGAAAGTCCTCGAACTTTTCATTGGCTTAAGCTATTGACAATAGCCAATATTTTTTAAGAACTTGGACTGTTTCAGGTATGAGGCCTGCACTG
This sequence comes from Struthidea cinerea, assembly GCA_013397865.1. Classification (NCBI taxonomy): domain Eukaryota; kingdom Metazoa; phylum Chordata; class Aves; order Passeriformes; family Corcoracidae; genus Struthidea; species Struthidea cinerea. The sequence goes on along the minus strand of VZTI01001372.1, from coordinate 11,155 downwards.
TACTCTTGAAAGATTAGGCTGTGGAAAAGAATCCTTAGAAAAGTAGAGCGTTGACTAGAGTACAACATGAGGGATCATGGTGCTATTGCTCACTTAAAGGGTAGCTTGTTTTGTCTGAACCTTCTTACAAAGTATTTGCCTACATTTATACACACATGCCCTCAGAGATATATAAAAATGTATCTGATTTTAAGGGCACTCCCTTGACTTTTCGTCTTTTTTTCCTCTTTAATTTTTGCCTATTTGTACTGCCATGTGAAGAGATGCATATTTGAACCTTCCTGTTCCTTCTTCTTCTTCAGCTAAGAACACTATTTCTTACAAGGTAAAGTAAGTTAAATTGGCTGCAACATTAACCTTCAGCCTTCCCAACTGATTAGTAATCATTCCTCTGATGATGCCAGAAAGTAATTCAGTTTTGACTATGAACTTAGGTCACCTTTCTGAAATACTTATTTACCTACTAAGCTCTCACTAAAAGCAGGATATCAATATTCTGTCCAGACCTGACATATCACTGTATTCATCAAAAATCCTACAGAATGGTCTTTTCAGTTATAGAGTAAATGTAATATCTTTCTCTTTTCAAATGAGATAAATAAAAGATGAATAAAAGAGACTAGAATTTTGCTTTTCCTTCTTTCAAAATAAGGATCTTGATTTCCATGCAAAATGCTATCTGCTGTAATCCAATCTGGTATTTCTACTTCTCTTACTTTAGGTCTGATAGTTGCCTATCTAATTCCTCCTTTTCAGATATATTACAGGATTCCACAGAATGAAGAATATTTATATCTTGCAAGAACATCTCTATTACAGTCCACAGGCGAGATTGTACATACATTCGATTACCACTTGCAACAAGGAAAACTGACAAAATGGCCACAAAAATTGGTATTAATGGCATAAATACTCACATTATAAAACCTGTGGAAGACAGAAAAAAAAAAAAAATTGAATAGCATTGCAAAGTATTAAAAAGGACCAAAAAAACCCCATGACCACTCTTTCAAATCCACAAAAATCCCAAACACATTCTTCACAGTTTCCATTTTATGTCCATAAGTCATGGAGTCAGGACTCATAACGTATCTTTCATATTAAGTGGGTATGGTTCATGGAACACCTTCAGCATGAAAACATCCTGATAGAAGTCAAAGACACAAAGGCATGAGAGCCTTCAAATGTCCATAAAAGGGAATTTAGACTGAAAACAAGAAGAGATTCTGAAATACTTGAATAGAAGGATGGTAACTAAAACCCTTCTGATTGTACAAAAGATTAGAGAAGCTGAAAAAACCTACTGACTTTGACACAAATAATCACCATAGAGAACCAGTTCTCATAAAAATAGTCATATGGGTAGGTAGCCTCCTAAGTTTTTTTTTTTTTTTTACACAAAGCAGAACTCCTGGGAAGGATGTGTGCTGTATTGTATATCCAAGCAACAGATATAAAGCTAAGCAGCATCCCTGGTTAGACCGCAATCCCAAGTCAAGCCATCTAGTGGCTGGCTGTACAGCTGCTTGAGCTCTTGGTTCCAGCACTCAGTATGCGATACATTTCCAGTAAATTGCAGTAATGACGCATGGGCAAGGACTTTGCACACAAGATGGAGAAAGGCAAAGGCGTTTATTGCGCAGTCAGAATTCCTTAAATACCAGCACCCAACAGGATATAACATCCTATAAACAGGAAAGATTTTCACCACAGTGTCTCCCAATCACCTGGGGTATTGCACAGATTTTACCTATGATGGTAATAGGTGAACAAGACCCTGTAAGGCCACAAACTACAATTAACACTTCTCATAGGCCCAGTCTGTCCATAATCCCACAATCCTCTCTCAGTCCATCCCTGGTGGCCTGGATGCACTCCCAGGGTCACCTCCGGGCCCAGGATAGAGGCTTTCTCTCTGGTCCTCAGGGCCTATCTCTCTACCACCACCTAGTGCACTCCAACAGTAAATTACAACTGTCTCCTTCAATTTTAGGTTACCACAGATTATCTTCAGTGTCAGGACTAACACAGTTTGTTTTTTATCATGTCAGACAGATCTTCATTCAGCCTATCAGTTTTTTCTGTTCCAACCTGACTATAAATTATCTGAGGAAAATAAAAGTCTGGAAAAACTGTATAAAGTAGCATAGTTCTAAAACATCCTAAATATTTTGGATCATACTTTCAAAATGGTTCATATTTTCAAAATTGGAAATACAGCAACACACATATTAATATATTTGTTTTTATGTACAAAAACCTCATGCTTAAAAATACATGCTTAATTTTTCCAGTGTGCTTACACCCTTATCTCAATTTTCAGTTTAGCTTTTCAGCTCATTAAAAGCTCCACCCCCACATCTTTCAATATAGGCTACAATAAGCAATCAACTTACTCCAATTACAATTAAATTGTGTTTCATGCCTCATTTTCTGTCAAATCAGTCTCAGAATGCAGCTGGAATATTTCAGTTATTGCTACCTCTTACCTTACATATACATCCTTACTCGCATGCCAAATTAATTCTTCCTAGCTGACTACCTCTACAATGAGGTATCTTCTGGGACTAGGTGGAAAGCAATTCCTAAAAAGTCTTCAGTTTCCACTTACAGAAGTCAAACAAAGCACAATAAGACCTTTGCTTATCAGAGAAGAGTAGAAACGTCTTTGTGAAAGGTGGTTGTCTCTGAAACTACTTCCGGTAAATAGTTAAGTGATCTGATCTTTTTAATGACAATGATCTAGCTTGAATTTGTTTTAATTCCTTAAATCCCTTTTCAGCAAAATTGTTTTGCTGAAATTCATTGTTTAAAAAATAATTCATTCAGGGCTGGAGTTTATCTCTAGTGTAAAACAAATGGTGTCAGTGACAGATTCCTTTCCTCTTTGTTCCCTTGGAGTTGAATGATCAAAATGTTGTGTGTAATTTATCCTCTCCTGGGACTTGCAAAGAAACAGAGAGAATAATTAGTGCTCTCTGTTACTGGTATCATACATGTATATCTGCTAACTCTTGAACTGTCATGGGACCTCACTTGTCTATCCAAGAAATCTCACTGAAGAGGGAATAAACTAATTTCAGTCATTATAATAAAGATGTAAACTGTGCCTTTGAAAGCAGACTTAAAAGAAAAAATTGTGGATTTTAATATTGTTTTGTTACTGCTTTTGTGAGAAAGGGCTGAATGAGCTTACAGTGCAGCTCCACAAACAGGTACCAAGGAAGAAATGGCACATATTAGAATAAGCAAGTAAGAGCTGACAGGAAGCTGGGACATTTTCAGACAACATTGCTGCTGGGAAAGATGCACTGTCAAATCCTTGCCATTTCCACTACAAACACATTACTATTAACAGCTCAAAAGCATTAGCAGCTTCCTCTGCTGAAAACTAGATCAGCTACTGTGACAAAGAGATCAAACTTCCGCTTATCATTTTATTTTCAGAATTTTTAGCATGTCCTCTTAAGTCTTTAGACCTCAGGAGCTGCAGTGATTCCAGTCTTATATGTAGTTTAGGCTATTGGCAAGGGGAAACTTGCTTTATGACAGTCTGAGACCCCAGCTGGGTAAAACACTACTTTATTAATACAGTCATTTCACAACATGTGCTGAAAAATAATTTTCCTGCTAAATGTAAAGGCACATGGAGGACAGGGAGGTGATTTGTGACAGCCAGCATGGCTTCACCAAGGGCAAGTCCTGCCTGATCAGCCTAGCGGCCTTCTGTGATGGAGTGACTCCATCAGTGGACAAGGGAAGGGTTGTAGATGTCATTTGTCTGAACTTCTGTACAGCCTTTGACACAGTCCCCCACAACACTCTTCCCTCTAAACTGCAGACAGATGGATTTGAGGAGTGAACTGAGAAATTGGTTGGACAATTGCATCCAGAGGGTAGTTGGTCGATGGACATCAGTAACAAGGGGTGTCCCTCAGGGTCTGTACTGTGACCAGTGTTACTTAATATCTTTACTAGTGACACAGGTGAAGGGATCAAGTGCACCCTCAATAAATTTGCGGATGACACCAAGCTGAGCAGTGCGGTTGACACTCCTGAAGGACACGATGACAACCAGAGGGATCTGGATGCTGCAACTAGGTCATTCTCGATCATTCTCCAGGCTGAACAATCCCAATTTTTTTAGCCTTTCCTCACAGAAGAGATGCTCCATCCCTTACCAGAGCGGAGCAGAGGGGCAGAATCCCCTCCCTCCCCTGCTGCCCATGCTGCTTTGGATGCAGCCCAGGACACGTTTGGCTCTCTGGGCTGGGAGTGCCCATGGCTGGGTCATGTCCAGCCTCTCATCCCCCTGCACCCCCAAGGCCTTCTCACAGGGCTGCTCTGCATCTGTTCACCCCCCAGCTTGTGCTGGTACTGGGGGCTGCCCCAATACTGATGCAGCACCCTGAATTTGGTCTTATTAAACCTCATGAGATTTCCACTGGCCCATTTCTCTTTACCTGGCAAATTCTCAAATTTTTTGTCTCAACACTGTTCCCTTGAAACAAAGAACATAAGCTTCATTGTCGTTTTGTTGCTTAACTTTGTGGAACCTCTGAAGTTTTCACTCTGCAACAGTTTAGATCAAAAGAATACCATCCTACAGATCTAGTCATGCTGCAGACATCTAGGTAACAGTTTTATTCACATCTTTATGCTATGAAACTTAAGAGAAAAACCTACTGGGTCAGTAAAACAAAGGAAAAAAAAAAAAAACCCACCCCCCCAACCCAAACCTTCCCGCCCAAAAAACCATAAACAAACAAACAACCAAACAACCAACCCCCAAAGCACAAACCAACCAAAAAAAAAGCCCCCAACTAACCAACAACAACAAAAAAAAACCCAAAAAAACCCCCAAAACAAAACAAAAAAACCAACAAAAACAAAAACAAAACAAAAAAACCCCAACACCAAAAACCCCAACCCACAAACCCACTAAGCATGAAAACAGAGTGAATATTAAAGAAAAAGTAAATTAAGGACAGATAGGAAGAAAAAAATCACGTTTTCATGACATTTCATATAGAAGCTCAAAGAGCGGTTAAGTACTTAAATCAGGCAAGTAATTTTTAATCATCACTCTAAATCATAGATAGTCTCAAGACGACCAAATTTCCTCAGTATTTGTTATATTGTCTAGTTTAAGGTCTAAGTAAATCAAGGCAAGACATTTTACTATCCCAGACAACTGTTTTCTATAATCTAGCAACAACAAACAAATCACACTTCAAAAAGAGTTTCAAGTTTCAGGAAAGTCCAAAGTGGTTAAATTCTGAATGGAAAACAAAAAACATTCAAATAAATACATAGTGTTTCTTCACTGCTACAGTTTAATATTTTGCCATCAGGGTTGACAAAAGAGAAAAAATTACATGGGGCAAGAGGACTTGCCAAATTTTGAGAAGCTCACCAATGAATAATTTTTACTAGTTCCATAAAGGCAGTTAGTTGTTGTGTACTGCCATTTCTTTTTAGCTGCATTCTTTGGGTTCCCCAAAATGTCAGTTTCTGTTTATTTTATACCAACATGTTTTTATGGGTAGGTATTTGCTGTTTGGATTATGGAGTGAATATACTTTGTGAGGAAAAAGATGGTTGCACTGCAGACAAAAATATTGATAATAAAAGCCAGTTTATAGGTCAGCAGAAACACTGGAGTTGTTCAGTTGAACTGTCAGGGCTAAGCCGAGATGTGAATTAAATGTGGATAGTTTTTATTTCTATCATTGCTATTATGTTGCCTGACGGGCAATATAATACAAATATAATCTAAAATAAATTTTAATGCCAGACTATATGGGTGTGATTGAGCATCACATTAGAAAAGATACTGGCAATAATTTGCCATATAACAAGCTCTGAGGTGAAAAATACTGAACTATGAGATACCTCAAATTTGTGCTCAGCTGTGAAACCTTAAGAACCACATAAGTTAAAACCAAAGTCACCATGTTCCTTAATATATCATTAGAATAATGAACAATAGAATCATAAAATATTTTAGGCCAAAAGAAATCCCCCGGATTTTGTATATCAACCTCCTGCTCAAAGCAGGACTGATCAAATTAGATCTCCTGTCCAGTAGAGCACTTATCTCTACTTGCCCAGTAGAGCATTGAGTATCTTCAAGGGTGGAGACTTAAAAATCTCTGTGAGCAAACTATTCTAGTATTTTATAGTCAAAATATGGTAAAAAAAGGACAAAGCAAAAAAAAAAAAAACCCAAACCCAAACAACTTTATATCCTTTGAGCCTTCTCGAGGCAACTCAACAAACCCTGTTCTCTTAGCCTTTGCTGAGACGTCAGGTGTAACAACCCCCTGACTATCTTGGTGGCTTTCCAGTGGAATTAACTCTAGGATATCAAAATCTGCAGCAGAAAGTACTTCAAAATGTTTCTATTCAAATAAGGAAATAATTAGGAAAATAATTACCTCAAATATATTTCTTTGTCTTTTCCAATTTGGATTCAATAATCTCTTGTGTACTTGATGTTGTCTGGGCAGAGAAATTTAGATAAATTGGCACACAGCCTGTTTATCTTGAATTAGTCGTAGCTACAGACATCAGAAATAAATGTAAACTATTAGTAACAACAACAGCACATTTCCAGCTACAGGTACAGTATATCCAAGAGTACAGTTGGATGTGTCCATTTTGTGCTCAATTATGCAATATTGCACACAGTTCTATGATATAATTCAACATAAAGGAAGATGTGAAGCAGATACAAGCCTTTCACTCCATTTTCCAGTTCACCTTGCAACAGGCTGTTACACTACTCCCCTCCACTTCCAGGGACACATAGCAGCACAAACCAACATACCCAGGATATTTCACATCGGACCTGCAATGCCTGCTGCTTAGGAACAATGAATTACTGTCTTGTCCCAGAAAGCCTTTTCTACCAAAATCGGGTATTGCAGAGGATATCTGCAATCTGTGAGGTGAACTGCTCTGGCAGACAAGCTCTGGAGCAGTGGATTGCATCAGGCACCATGGAGAGTTTTCTTAAACTGGCAAAAATTCAATCTCAGTGCAGAGAGAGGTCCTTAAGTAAGGACTGCTGAGACTCTGGTGACAAGTGGCTCCAACCCCATGCAGGCAGGACTGGGAGTGGCAGCAGCCAGACCCCTGCATGGATCCCTTGGCATGCACCAGAAGGGATGTGGAGAACCGAGACAGAGCTCCCACAAAACCATGCATCCCTCTGGATGTCAGGCTGTGGGGAGGATCAGAGTCTGTCACCGGTATTAGATGGCACTAGGGACAACACTTCTGTGAGGTGCCACTAGCTCAGCCTGTAGATGAGCTGCTCAGCCTCATGTCAGAGCTAAGAGAGGAGGCAGAATGGCTAAGAAGCATCAGGGACTCAGATGCTCCTCTGGAGACTGACTGGTGGAGCCATGCTCCACCACCCCTGAGATAAGTGCACCAGCTGGCTGCATCACAGGAAGGGAAGGATCCTTCACCCTCTCAACCCACTGCAGAAGGAGGGGACCTAATAGATGGGGGGGAATGTAATCACATTGCTTCTTGGGGTGGCAGATGAATCTGCTCCTGGCCTAACTCCTGGCCACCAGGACCAGGGCAGTGATTGTCCCACTGTACTCGGCACTGGTGAGGCCACACCTGGAGTTCTGTGTTGAGTTCTGGACCGCTCATGACAAGAAGGACATTGAAGTGCTGGAGCGTGTCCCAAGAAGGGCAGTGTAACTGGTGAAGGGTCTGGAGCACAGGTCCTATGAGGAACAACTGAAGTAGCTGGGATTGTTTAGCCTGGAGTAAAGGAGGCTCAGGGAAGACCTTATTGCACTTTACAACTACTCAAAAGGAAATTGTAGCCAGGGGACGTTTGGCCTTTTTCCAAGTAGCAAGCAACAGGGTAAGAGGAAACGGTCTCAACATGTGCCAGGTGAGGTTTGGACTGCATATAGGGAAAAACTTCTTCACTGAAAGGGTTTTCAGGTATAGGAACAGGCTGCCCAGAGAAGTGGTGAAATCACCATCCCTGGAGTTAGTTTAGACATGATGCCTAAGGACATGGCTTAGCAGTGAACACAGCAATGCTGGGTTAACAGATGGATTTGATTACCTTAGAGGTCTTTTCCAATTGTATTGATTCTATGTTTCCATAAATTAAGCTGAGAAAGGTCTATAGAATAACTTGCTCCAGGTATATTTTCTTCTTAAAATTAAATTCAGTTTGGTTGCTATTTCTACTTTACCATTTTTTACTTTTGATGTATCCTAAAATCATCCTTGGGCACATGATGCCCAGGCCTTTATCTTAAACAGTCAGACAAATGTAAGTAAGTAATATATGTAAAAACAGTCAGAGTTAAGTAAAATGCGTGAACAGAGATAATCATTGTCCATGATAGCACTGCTTTGCATATGCCAACACTGCATTTCCTATGCTATGATGTTACACTTTACTAAGAGTTGTAAACAGATGCAAACTGTGGATTACAACTGTCTTTCTCATTCTGTTCTCCCTATTTTTACTATCCAGAAATACAGACAACTATCTTCTCTTCAGCTTATAAGATTGCTAATTAATGTTTTAAGAATCAATGTCTGATAATTTTGAAATACTCCACTGTTAAATATATACTCTTTGCTATACTTCCTTGTGCAACTTCAAGTTTTCACCAAACACAGATCTATGTATACATCACTTAACAGATAAACAGCTCTGTAATTAACATCAGATGGAACTCCCTGTGCCAAGAAGAAATCTTGCAACTCCCTGTGCTGGACCACGGGGAGTGAAGGATGTTCACCACTAGAGAATCACAGAATAATTTTGTTGAATCAAGTGATTGTGTAGCAGGTGAATATTCTCAAAAAGAAAAATCCCATGATGAGCACAGCAGTATCCTGATACGCTACTGCTCTACATTTTAATTAATCACTCAGTTTGTGAAACAAGAAATTGACACAAATTATGCCTTTATAAACTGATAGCTGTATAAGTGAAAGTGAATATACAACATACAGCAAATAAAGAATAAGGTTGTGAGGCTTAAAAAAATAACAGAAGACCTCCAAAGACTATAGGTATCTGAGACATGGTATTTCAGTAAGGAAATGATACTCTTCTTTTTATTTCTGCATTTAAAATTATTACTTTGACCTCCCAGAATTTCACTTCACAGAGTTACTGGATTCCTTTATTTTGGCATCAGGGTTTTCTTCAAACAGTTGTCTTACAAATACAACAAAATCATACCAGTAGTAATCAGTTTAGTTTCCACACACTGACTATAGGAAACAGAAAGCAAAAGCAGGGAGATAATAGTATGTAATTTGGAGTGAAAAATAATACTGCAAAGTATAGTTTGAAAAAGGTCTTCATGGTATACTAAGTTTGCTGATGCTACTAAACTGGGAGGAGTCTTGGCTCCCTCAAAAGCAGAGAGACCCTGAAGGGAGACAAATTTACAGGGCTGGGCAGTCACCAGCCATATGAAGTTTAGCCAGAGAAAGTGCCAGATTCTGCACCTAAAATGGAGCAGTCCTGGATGTGCAGACAGGCTAGGGAATGAGAGGCTGGAGAGCAGTGCCACAGAAAGGGACCAGGCAGTCCTTGTGGAGGGCAAGTTGAACATGAGTCTGCAGTGCCCTGGCAGCCAGGAGGGCCACCCGTGTCCTGGGGTGCATCAGGCACAGCATCACCAGCCGGGCAAGGGAGGAGATTGTCCTGCTCTGCTCTGCACTGGGGCAGCCTCACCTCGAGTGCTGGGGGCAGTTCTGGGTGTCACAATACAAAAAAAAGACATTAAACCATTAGAGACAATCCAAAGGAGGGCTACTGAAATGGTGAAGGGCCTTGAGGGAAAGCTGTACAAGGAGTGGCTGAGGGCACTTGGTCTGTTCAGCCTGGAGAAGAGGAGACTGAGGGGAGACCTCATTGCAGTTACAGCTTTCTCTTGAGGGGAAGAGCAGGAGCAGGCACTGATCTCTTCTCTCTGGCCCCCAGTGACAGAACCCAAGCGAATGGCCTGAAGTTGTGTCATGGTGTGTTTAGCTTGGAGATTAAGAAAAGGTTCTGCACCCAGCAGGTGGCTGGGCACTGGAACAGGTTCCCCAGGGAAGTGTTCATAGCACCAAGCCTGTCTAAATTTGAGAAGCATTTGAACAATGCTCTCGGACACATGGTGTGACTCTTGGGGTGTCCTGCACAAGGTTTGAGTTTAACCCAATAATCCTTGTGCTACCCTTCCAGCTCAGGATATTCTATGACATTATGATTCTAAGTATGACATAAATTTATGATGTACCTAAGTACAAAAGAATCCATCTTTGTAACTTCAGCTTTCCTGAAAGTAATTGCCTGCTACAAAATTAGAGAAATAATTTCAATATCAATAAAAATAAATTCATTGAAGCAGCACTATGTCCCAGATTGAGCCAAACCATTGAACAAACATCCCTTTATATGAGAAGAGGCACACTTATGGCTTTTTTAGGAAGTTTAGTGTTAGGTTTTTCAATTGTTTTACAGCAGGAACTTGTTCAGTTTCAGAAAAAGCAGAAGTAACTTTGTCCCAGGATGTGCAAAACAAAAGATTGGTTTTTACAGACTTTCAAGAATCAAGAATAGCAGCCATTCACAGCCAGGATGCATGTCCTGTGGTAAAACATATATTGCCATGCAATCAAAGGCTGATATTAAAAACTTGAGGTCTAGCCGTAGAGATTGCTCGTGAGAATAATTACCATACATGGAGTAGCAGGGAGGAAGGGAGGAAAGTGTTACAGATAGATACTTTATTGCCACAGGTAATATATCAGATGGATTATATGCACAACAAAGTTATTGCACTGAGTGAATCCACTATTTACATTGTTGCAAAATTATTTTAAAGAATAGACTAACTTTGTGACAGAGTGGCAAACTTGTGAAATCTGTGGGCAGTCTTGTGTATTTGCAGTCTACGCAGTACTGCCATTTTCTGGGAAAATATAAAACAAACAAACAAAAATGCACTACACTTAAGTAGGTCCCAATCTGTCAGTTAGGAGATGCCTAAAAATTTGAGTGCAATCCCTATTTCTATCCTTTTGTGTGGCTGAAGAGGTTAAGAATTGCATTCATCTGAGCATCAATGAGAATTACTTCATGTCTTGGTTTAAAAGACAG
>VZTI01001371.1:206882-224487 GCA_013397865.1 Struthidea cinerea | reverse complement strand
GGAACGGGATTGCCTTTGGCTTCGCATTCGATGAAGATGTTATCCCTGGGATCCACGATGTAATCCTTGATGGATTGCTTGGTGATCGTGGGGGGCTGCGGCACTGCAAGGGAAGGGAATCCCGTGAGGAACCGGGGGAAATCCCCCTGTGCCATCCCGCAGCAATTCCTGCTGGGATCTCAGCTCCTTCCCCTAGCTGGGTGCGCGATTTGGGGTTTGAATCCTGAGGAAATTCCCGTGAATTCCCTGAATTCATCAGCTCTCGGAGCATTGCAGTGTCCAGACTCTCTTTAAGTACCAAAAAACCCCAATTCCCTCTCCATTAGGGAATGTCCCAGTTCCATCCTCCTGCTCCCGCAGGGTGAATCCAGTGGGAATTCATCCTGGATCTGCAGCTCAGAAGGGGCTGGGCCAGGGTTCCCGAGACATTCCTGGTGCAAGGAAGAGGCTCCGACCCCCCAGGATGGCCCCAAAGGAGCTCAGACCTGGAATTTAGGAGAATGGGGATGGGAAAAGGGACCCAGGAACCCGGTGGCTGGAATAGGACCTGGTATTTCGGGATGCAGGGATGGGAAAGGGAACACAGGAGCCCCAGCCCTGATCTCCGAACTGCAGATCCAAGCCCCTGGGATGAAAATCCAGGGCTGTTTCCTCATCCCCCGAGATCCAGGGATGCTCCCAACACATCAGGATGTGGGGCTGAGCCCGGCACAGGCGCCAGGAGGGGAATCCTGCTCTTCTCCAAACCCAATTCCCTGAAGGAACAACTTTTCCACGGCAAACGCAGCCCGGACCCTGCTCCAGGGACAGCACAGAGAGCCGGGAGCTCTTCCCGAGCTGCTCCAGCATTTCCAGGCCTTTCCCAACCTGGATGTGTGGGAGAAGTGACTCGAAAGGGGTTCAAAAATGTCCCCCAGGTGCCACCACCAGGCCCTGCTCGGGGACCCCTCGTGCAGTTTTGGGGACAAGGACACGGCCACACGGAGGGCAGGGAACACTTACATTCACTCTGGATGTTTGCTGTTATTCCCAAAGGGAAAGCGTAGAGGGAAAAAGACAGGAGGTTAATTCAGGAGCAATCCCGTTCCCAGCACGGCCATAAAACAAATCCAGGGAGTTTCTCCAGGCCTTGAAAATCCTACACAAAACCCCCTTTTCCTTCCGAATGTGGAGGAGGAAAACCCAAATGTGGAGGAGAAAACTCAGCCGTGGAAGAGAAAACCAACCTGGGCTGTTCCCGCCTTCATCCCACCTCCTCCCCATTCCATCGGGGAATTTTTGGAGAGGGATTGGAGAGGATAAATCCCAAACTTACAATCCAGGGGGACCTCGATGGCACTGACGAGGTGCTGGAGGCAGAGGGCGAAGGCGATTCCAGCGGTGACCTGGGCTCTCCTCGGGATCATCTTGGAGCTTCCCTGGGTGGCCTCAGGACCTCGGGATGTCCCTTGGGGTGACCTTGGAATGTCCCCCGAGGTGGCACGTGCAGAGGGATCTTCAGCTGGAAAAAAAACCCCAAACCAAACCCAAAGTCCCATCACTGAGCCAATCCTGGCGTATTCCCTTTGGAAACTTTGGGAACACAGCGTTTCCGCCCCGAAAATGTTTGTGTGGGGTGGGAATTGGGCCAGGAATGGTGTCCAGGCTTCGGGGAACAGGGAACAGCTCTCCTGAGCCTGGGATTGTCCCGCTGGAAGGATTTATGGGGTTGTTTGGGCTCCGATCCTGGAGCGAGCGCCCAGGGACCAAGAGAAAATTCCAGGAGCAGCGGGATACAAACGGAGTCCATGGGATCGAATAAAAAGTTGGATTTGCCGTTTAAAAAATTCATAATAATTTTATTTTATGCATAAAATATATTGAGGAATATCCAATCCCTCAGGGCACTGGGATGAGCTCAGGGGTCTGGAGTCCCTCATGTCCCAAAAAGCCTGGCATTGATCCAGCAGAATTCTGGGACTGGGATCTTTCCTGACTGGTCTCCAAAGAATCCCATTCCCAACCAGGATCCAGCTGTTTCCCTCCCAGCAGCCCCATACAACTTCCCGGGATCCCGTTTTCCATCCGGACACCTTTTATCCCTCTGGTAACAAACGCAGATCCCAAAAGGGCAAAAAGGAGGATCCTTCATCCCGATTTTTACCCCTTGGGTGTGAGGCAGTGGGGGTTTAAAAAGGGTCCAAAGAGGAGCAGTTTGGGCCTGAAACATGAGGAGTTCGTTGTTTTCCTTGGATTTGGGGGTGGGGAATGGCTGAGAGGGAAGGAGGAATTTCCTGGCACGGATTTCTGGGGGATATTTGGAAATAGAGGAATATAAAAGGGCTGAGCTCAAACTCTGATGGCAAATCAGGGAATCCTGGAATGGTTTGGGTTGGGAAGGGAATTTACAGCTCATCCCAAGGGCAGGGACACCTCCCACCATCCCAGGTTGCTCCAGCCTGGCCTTGGACACTTCCAGGGATCCAGGGACAGCAGCAGCTTCTCCCTACAAATCCCTGTAGGGCCAATCCCCACTACAATGGGAACGCAAAAATCCAGGAATATCAGGAAGAAATTAAATTCCCGGCCACTTCTGAGCTGTAAAAGTGACACAGAAACCCTGGACTGAACCCCTGGGTGGAATCCTGCGGGACTGATCCAGGATGATCCATAGGATTGCACAGAGCGGCGCTGAGCGGGAGCAAGGAAAAGCACACAGGGAATTCATCCCCTGGAAAATGCCAGGCTCCTCCAGGCTCCTCCAGGGCCCCTTTGTCCGGAGCAGATGTGGGCAGCGGGAACAATCCCCGGGAACAATTCCTGCGCGTGTAGGTGGGTCCCGGAGAACACAGCCCCGCATTGTCCCGGCTGTTCCCGCCGGGAACGGGGAATTCTCCCGGCACAGCGGCTGGAGCTGCCACGGTGAGGGAGGGATGGGGTTTAATCAGCCCCTTAGGACCGGCAGGATGCTCCCAGCAGCGGTCAGACTTTTATCCCAATTTATCCCAGTTTATCCCGGTTTACGGCTGCAGGAGGAGCGGTAAAACTTCGGGAATCGCTGTTCCCAGGGAACATTCCGGCAGCTCCCTTTTATTGCTCAATTAAAGCTGATTGAGGAGCATGGAGCGACTTTGCTGCCAGGAGAAAATCCTGTTGGGTTGGGATAATGGGAATCAGGGGTTTAAAAAGCACCCATGGATGTGATTCCCACTGTTTGGAGCCAGGCTGGGAGAGCTGGGAATGTTCAGCTGGAAAAGGGAAGGATCCAGGGAGAGCTCAGAGCCTAAAGGGACTCCTGGAGAGCTGGAGAGGGATTTGGGATAAGGGATGGAGGGACAGGAAGCAGGGAATGGCTTCCCGCTGGAAAAGTGGAGGTTTAGGTGGGATATTGGGAAGGAATTCCTCCCTGGGAGGGTGAGGAGGGGCTGGGATGGAATTCCCATGGCTGCCCCATCCCTGGAAGCGTCCAAGGCTGGGTTGGAGCAGCCTGGGATGGTGGAAGTTGTGGGAGGTGGAATGGGACGGGCTTTAAGCTCCCTTCATCCCAAACCATCCTGGAATTCCATGGAATGTTGCATCCCTACAACACCCATAAGAAACCATCCCAAGCAAATGTTGGGACTTATGGCCCCAAAATCCACAGAAAGAAGGAAGGGAACCATCACAGAGGCAGGACGGGATCATCCAGCATTCCAAATGGAATTCCAAATTCCAAAGGCATGGACGCGCCTTTTTCCTGGGAATGGGGGGAGCATTCCCAGCTTTCCTGCGCCCGGAGGAGAGAGCAGCACTTTGTTCCCCTTCCCTTTCCCGACCTCGGCTCCAGCCTTCACGATTGTTCTGGGAAACATTTCCCAGAAACCCCGGCACATCCAGCGGCATTCCATCCTCTCCGCCTTAAAAAACAACCGTTCCCAGCGATCAACGCTTCCCTGCGGATCCAGGGAAAGCCGGGATTTTATGGGGTGAAACACTGGGGCTCCAGCCTCTATCCCTGCTGTCATCCCAAAGGATATCCCGGACCTCCTGCAACGAAGGACATCCTTCCAAGCAGCAGAGGTTCCACCACCGTTCCCAACCCTGCGGAAAAACTCCCAGGTTTTTTTGGGATAACCGCCTGTCTCCTCCTGCCGCTGCATTCCCAGCGCTTCCCTAAGGAAAACGTTGGAATCCAGGATGCGGGGAATATCTCTCCGCCTGGTTTGAAGGATTCCATCCCCCTGGACAGCGCTGGATATCCCTGTGGCAGCTGGGAATTGTCCCTGCGGCAGCTGATCCTGCGGGATCCACAGGACACCGGGATATCCAATCCTGCTAATCAGCTTCCCACCCTCCCGCTGCTTCCCAGGGATTTTTCTTCCCCCAGCAGAAAAGAAATCCCAATTTTTTGCAATTATCTGGTTGAAAACAAAGGGGGTGCGGAGGATTCCTGCGCCTTGGGAACGGCCGGGTTTTTAGGGAACGAGTTAAGATGAAAACTCCTTGTTTTTCCTTGGAATTTTGGAGGGAAAATCATTCACAGCCCTCCTGATATTGGAATGTTGATTGGAAAAAACACACGGTGGCTTAATTAGGATGAGATTTGTTTGGGAGGAACGAGGAAAGGAAGTGGGCGGAAAAATCAGGATTGAAAAGGGAAAAATCCGTGTGGGAAGGGGAAAAGTTTGATGCCACCCCTTCCTGTGTCCCCTCACCTGGCACTGGGGGACACTGGGGCTGCTCCAGCACCACTTTTCCAGGAATCCTGACAGAAAATCCCAAAAAACTGTGGGGTGGTGACTCAGGGACACGCTGGGCACCTTTTCCCATTCCCAATGGGGCAGCAAATCCCATCCCAGCAAATCCCATCCCAGCAAATCCCATCCCAAGCCCGCTGGCAGCTCAGGACGGCTGGAGGTGACACGGGGCCGTTGTGTCACCTCCTCTCCGGGGCCATCCAGCCCACGCTGCTCCCGGAAAACCCACGGAGCGGTGCCTGTCCCCGGAGTGTCCCTGGGCCACCCCTCCTGGTGGCATCTGGCCCTGGGATCAGCCAAGGGTTAATCAGGTGGAAAACCAGCCCCGGGATGGATCCTGAGCCTCTGGAAAAGCTTCCCGGCTCCCACCTCCACTCCTGCTGCTGGGAACAACCGCGGGAGGAGATCCCGGAGCTGGGCCTGGAGCAGCCGGAGGCTCTCCAAGGATGGGAAAGTTTGGAGAGTCACAGATCTCCACCAAAAGTCACCGGATATTCCGCAGTCATGGAATGGGCCTTGGGATGGCTTTCCATAAAGAGCCGAACAAGTCACGGAATTCCAGGTTTTAGGCAGTTTTCCAAAGGAAAACCCCTCCCTGCTCATTCTCGGCTCATCCCAAATCCAGCTGGGAATGGCTTTGCCAGAGACATCAATTCCTCCAGGTTTAATGGAAAATGGGACAGAATTTATCCAGGAGACTTTGATCCATGGAATTTATCCGTTATCCAGCTAAAATCAAACTGATCCCACAATGTCCCCACCACGCATCCGACATCCTAAAGGAGAATTCCAGAAGATTCTGATTGGGAGGGACCTCAAATCCCATCCAGCTCCACCCCTGCCACGGGCAGGGATGTTTTCCACCATCCCAGGCTGCTCCAAGCCCTGTCCAACCCGGCCCTGGACACTCCCAGGGAAGTTTATTCCCAAAAAACCCTGCTGGTGACCCAGCACTCCAGGTGTGTCCCATCATTCCTGGCAGGGTTTGGTGATCCCATTCCCACTTCCTTCCCCAGGAATTGTGACAGCCCTCGAGGACAGATGGAGCTTTCCCACAGGAATGGGGCGAAATCCCAAATTTATTCATTCCCCGGAGCTGGGAATGAGGAGGGCAACACCATTCCCTGCTATTTCCCACCATTCCCTGTTTTTTCTCGCCATTCCCTGCTTTTTCTCACCCATCCCTGGCATTTCTCCCAACTTGTCCCGTCACTCTCCACGGAATTGTCACCCTTTGTCACTCCATCGTCAAATCCCGGTGTCACCACCTCTCCATCTGCCTCCGGAGCTGCCTCCGGAATGGGAACAAATTAATTGGGAGAAGCTTTTGGCTCAGGGATAATGAAGTTGGCACAAACCCAGCTCAGGAGGCAGCCCAGGGATGCCGTGGTTAAAAAAAATTCCGTAAAAATAAAAGGGATTTTGGGGAATTAAAAGGCCAGGTTGGAATTTAGGGTTTCCTTGGAAAAGGTCAAAGGATGGGGGGATGGAGTGAGCCAGGGATGAATGAAATGAGGATTTTTATTCCCTGAGCTGCCAAAGCTTTCCGAAATCCCTGGAAAAGGTGAAATCCGTGTCCTACAAATCCTTGGAAACACAAATCTCCCCTTGCTGACAGCACTGGAGGCGGCAGGGAAAATCCGCAGGAAAATTGTGGAGTTTAAAGGCACGGAAAAAAATCAAAGGAAAGGGAAATTTCAATATTTAATAACTCCCACCTCATCTCCGATCTGCCAAAGATTCCTGCTGGGAATATTCAATGGGAAAAGCGTGAAAATCCATTAAAACCCCGGAGCTGAGGGAAACAAGGAGCAGGAATTGGGAATGAGGCCCGGATCAGCAAATTCCTTGAAGTCTGCATGTCAGAATTGGAGCTGGAATCCAACTTTAGTAAAACACTGAGGTTTTCCATGAAAAATTCAGGGAGAGGAGGAAGGATCCCGCCTCCGGCACAAGATCCGGGCACGACCTGTCCGAAAAAACCATCCCAAGTTTCTCCCTGACTTTCCCAGGATAATGTGGGAACGCAGAACGTGTCCCACCCTGGCTGAGGGGATGTGGAAAATTGGGAATCTCCCTCACGTGGCTTTGGGAAGGATTTCTCTCCCTTTTTTCCAGGCTCGAGCTGGAACGAGCATTTTTTTTGTGGAAAAACCGGAATTTCCGTGCGGGAGGGATGAATCCCACAGGATCCAGGCACAAAACCCCTTTAGGATGTCAGGGAATCCCACAAAAAGTTCGGAGCCGGATGATCCGGAGCATCCCTGCAGGATGCCAGACCCCTATCTGGGATTTTCCAACTTTCCCAATCCTTTCCCTGCCACTCTCCCGCATTCCTCGGGATCGCATCCCTCGCTGGTGGCCATGGCAACACCAATCCATGCGGGGAAAGGGGAGGAATCTGCTCCCCAGCTGGAAAATTATTCATGAGGAATGAGGGAGAGCTCGGAGCCGACCCTCTGGAAGCCGCTCCTGCCCGGAGCAGGTGGGAAAAGGCCCTTCCTGGCTGTTCCCATTGGGAAAACGTTCCTGATTTATTATTAAATAGGGAAAAGATCCCTTTTGTTGTTGTTGTTGGGTTCAATCAGGAGGAAAATCTTCCCGGAGGGATCCCTGGTGATCCCAGCCCTGCTCCCAGCCCCTTTCCCGATTTTCCAGAGCCTCTGGAGTCAGAGCATCTGAGCGGGAGGAGAGTTTGGGAAAGCGGAGCTGGCAAAGCCTGGCTTTAAATAGTCGTGGAATTGCGCCGTTCCTGGGAGGAGGACGCCACTCATTCCCAGCTCCCAAGGGAATTCTGCTCCATGAGCTCCAGCTCCGAATTCCAGAGGCTGCAGGGAGCTCCAAACCTCCTGCCTGTGCTTCCCGCTGCTCCATCCCTGGCTGCTCTGGAATGATCCTGCACCAATGTGGATCCAACAATTCCACCTCCATCAGCTCCAGCTCTGAATTCCCCGAGGATTTTCCACATCCCTGGAAGGACGCCCTGAGCCCCCCACATCCCAAAAAATCCCCGTTTCCCTCTCCCTACTCTCCCCACAGACCCAGCGCAGGCTCATCCCAATCCTTCCATCCCGGAGAAGGGCCGAGCCTCCACGACCCTGATCAATAATTCCAAATTTCTCCCTTCTCCGGCCTTTTCCCGCGGGAACAATGGAGCCGTGGCACCGGACACTGCCCACTCTGTGCCCTCCCCGTGCCCGAGTGCCAGCCCGGGCCTGTCCCCGTGTCCCCGCTGCCAGCGGGGAGGGGGTGACGGCGTTTTGTTCCCAGATGCAGCTTCCTTTTGTTCCCGACCCTGCGGAAAGCAGAGCAGAGCCATCCCCGGGACTGAGAATTCCCAGCCAGGAATTTCTGAGTATCCCACCGATATTCCAGCTCGGAATTGTTGGTTTTTCCCTCTCCCCAAGGGCGGCGGCTCCGTTTTACAGCAGGAAAAGCGCAGAGGAATAACGGGGGGGTCACAGGGAATCTTTGTTGGGATAATTGTTGGAAGGCGCTGAACGGAACAGAGGCGGCCGGGATTTCCCTGGAGGGCGGTGCAGGAACTTCGGGAGAGACTTCCCAGGGAATAAAAGCGGGAATTTCCCAGCAAAGTGCAGCAGGAGATTAGGACTAATCAGGCGGGCCCAGGAGTGATAAACCTGATCTAAAAACAAAGCTCCGCTTTGTAGCTTTAAATGAGGAATGGCCCGATCCCATCCGCGGCTTCATTAGCATCTCATTAACATGCAATTCCCATTTTCCCGATTAAACATTGGGAGTAGGGAAGGCTGGGAGGAGGAGGAGGTGCCCCAGTGCCGGATCCGAACCCTGGGGACAACTTTTGGAGCAAGAATTCCCATTTTCCCCCTTCCCAAGGTGCCCTCCAAGAATTCACCTCTTTCCCAGCTTGGATTTATCCAAACCCTGATATTTGGGAGCGAACACAGCAGCATTCCCTGTTTTCCAGCTCCCGCATCCCAATATGGAATTAACGCCGCGCCAAGGAGAACGTTCTTACCTCCACCACCAAAATTCCCTCTGTTGTGGCGATTCTGGCAACTTGGGAGCTTCCACAAGCCGCTCCCGAGGTTTTGGCGCTTCCCTGAATCCCATCCCAGCTCCCTCCGATTCCAGGACCCCCCAAATCCTCCCTCCCCCACCGCAAACCCCTCTCGGTTCCGCTTTGCTCCTCATTAACCCTCGGGAGCCGCCGGGATAATTCCAGCCCGGCTGATCCCGGATTTTCTGGGATTGGGCGATGCCCACCGGGCACGGCAGAGAGATTTCCCACCGCCGGAAAATTGGAATGGGGCTGGGAGGGAGAAGGATGGGACAGTGAGAGGAGAAAAGCTCGGGATTTGAAACCATCAGACCCCATCCCTGCCGATGGATTTGTTCCTTCTCCCGGTTTTCCCTGGATCCACTGGAATTAAAACGCGCTCCAGCCTCTTGGAGAGGGAACATTAAAGAGAGACAAGATCTGAGCGGGGCCGAGCGGGTTTTAATTTCCTCAGGACGCCTAAAGCAGCTCCTGCGATGTTCCACCAGGATATCAAAGGAAAAATGGGATGTTGGAGCGGATCTGCTCCCACCCTGGAGCCATTCCATGATTTCCAAGGGAGAGGAGGAGGAGGGAACAGCAGCATTCCCAAGGGTGGCCACGAAGGCACCTCCCAGACCCCCCCCGGTCACTTTGTCCCAGTGCTGGACTGGTTCTTCACAGGGATTTTGGGATTTCCCAGTGCCCAGAGCCAGGGAGCCTCAGCTTCCCAATTTCCCCAGGAGCAGAGCGGGATCGGCTCTGGCTGTGTGGGGCTGGAGCTGCCGTGGCCGCGGGGCATCTCCTGGTGGTGTCCACAGGACCTTCCCTGAGCCTGGAGGGTGGAGATGTTCCCGGGAACTTCTCCTGATCCTGGAGAGTGGAGATGTTCCCGGGAACTTCTCCTGATCCTGGAGAGTGGAGATGTTCCCGGGGACTTCTCCTGGTCCTGGAGGGTGGAGATGCTCCCAGGACCTTCCCTGACTCTGGAGACTGGAGGTGCTCCCAGGAATTTCTCCTGGGGGAAATAAAGGGAAGAGTGAGGGGGAATAAAGGGGAAAATGAGGGGGAATAAAGGGAAGAATAAAATGGAATAAAGGGAAGAAGGAGAGGGAATAACGGGAAGAGTGAGGGGGAATAAGATTCCTTTTATCTTCCTGATGAACGCTCGAGGCTGAATCCCGAAAACCTCTGGAAAACCCAATTAACACTTCGGAAATCCCAATTAACACTTTGGAAATCCCAATTAACACTTCGGCGCACCCTGAACTTCCCGCTCCTCTGCTTCTGGCATTCCCAGCTGTTCCCGCATTCCCATTTCATCTTTCCCTGCTTAAAAAGCACATCCCACACCCCTCCCCTGGCTCCCAGCGGGGCCAGGCAGGACCCTTTGGATCCTTTTCCCCCAAAAAGCCCCCGAGGTGAGGTTTCAGGATGAGATTCCGAGGATGTGGCTGGAGCAGCCGGATGATTCCCACGCCGCTGGCTCAGAAGGCTCAGCTCCATCCCAGGGCACCATTCCCACTGTTCCCTCTCCTCCAGCGGAGCTCGGGGCTAAAATGATCCCTGAGCAGCCCAAATCCCAAATCCCAGGTTTTTTATGGCCTCTGGAGCCCGATCCTGAGGACAGCTCCGGCTGTGGCACAGATCGGGAGCAGAAACAGCAGGAGAGTGGCACGGATCGCTCGGAGGTGGCACAGTTTGGGATTGGCACATCCCGGATTGGCACATCCCAGATTGGCACATCCCAGATTGGCACATCCCAGATTGGCACATCCCACCAGGGCCAGGGCTGGGGGATCTGGGAATGGCCCTTCCAGAGCCTCTCCCAGCTCAGGTTTCACGGGAAGGGGATCCCAAAGTCTCCCAAAGCCCCTCCGTGGCTTCTCCCAGCTCAGATTTAGTGGGAAAAGGATCCCAAAATCTCCCAAAGCCCCTCTGCAGCCTCTCCCGGCTCAGGTTTCCAGGGAGGTGGATCCCAAAGCCTCCCACAGCCCCACACTGCCCATCCCATTCCTGAGATAATTGTGCCATCTGCCCTCCCGCATCCCAGCAGCTGTTCGGGATCAATCCCAGCCATCCCAAGCCCCTTTCCACCGGACAATAGGGCAGGAACTGCTTTTCCCTTGGGAAAGAGGGTTTCTTTTGCTTCCCGGAGTGTTTTATCCCTGGAATATCCCTGTTTTTCACCTTGCTTTGGTTTGGAAGAGGAATTCTCAGAAGCATCCGTGGATGGGAATTCCCGGGAAGTGTCCATTCCCACCTCCATCCCAAATCCAGGATTCGGGTCAAAATCCTGCCAGGAACATTTCCAAATTCCCCCCAGCTCAGCCGTGCCGCTCCCAGGAATCATTCCCACCTCCATCCCAACCCCCGGCCTGACCACAAAGGCTGGAAAAGGGAGACAAAGGAGCCGGAATCCCTGGAATCAAACCTTCGGGAGCAGCCTGCTGTCCTGGGCCGGGGCCAGCTCAGCCTCGCAGCTGTCACCGGGGTCGGCGCATTCAGACGAGGTCAACCAAAAATCCCCAGGCCTGGTCCCAGCTGCTGGGATGGCCGGGAATAAATCCCTGTGGGGCCCTGGCAGCTGGATCCCGGAGCTGTCGGGAGGGAATGACAGCCTGGGATGCGCCAAATCAGGTTTTGAAGGACTTTTGGGAAAATCCGTCCTTAAAAAAGTGCGGTTCTTGTGTTGGATGTAAAAAAATACCTGGATGGATTCACCTGAATTCCAGCTTTTCTGGATGGATTCACCCGAATTCCAGCTTTTCTGCATGAATTCACCCGAATTCCAGCTTTTCTGGGAATAAAGGGAGGAGCGCGGAGTTTTGACAAGAAGTTTGGGTTTAGGATATTTTATATTAGAATTCCAGTTTTCTGGATATAGGGGAAGAAGGAAATGGGATTATCAATTCATTGAGTGGATTTGAGGGGGAATCCCGGAATCATGGAATGGTTTGGGTCGGGAAGGAGATTGGAGATCCCCCAGTGCCACCACAGGGGCACCTTCCCCTATCCCAGGTGGCTCCAAGCCCCATCCAACCCGGCCCAGGACACTTCCAGGGATGGGGCAGCCATGGATTCTCTGGGAATTCCATCCCAACCCCTCCCCACGCTCACAGGGAAGAATTCTTCCCAATATCCCGCCCACATCTCCGCTTTTTCAGCCTGAACCCATCCCCTTGTCCTGCCATCCCAATTCCTGCTGCAGCTTCCCTTTTCCTTCCTTGTAAGCCCTTCAGATCCCGAGGTCTCCACACGAATCAAATCCCGAGGCTTCCATACAAATCAAATCCCGAGGCTTCCATACAAATCAAATCCTGAGGCTTCCATACAAATCAAATCCCGATATCCCCGCAAGAACCAAACCACATCCTGAGGCTTCCATACAAATCAAACCCCGATATTCCCGCACGAACCAAACCAAATCCCGAGGTCTCCACACAAATCCGATCCCGACATCCCCACACAACATTCCCTTCTCCAGGCTGAACATTCCCAACCTCCCCAGCCCGCCAGAAGTGTCACCAGAGGAGGTCCCCGAGTGTCCTGGCACGTGCGGGTGGCACAAAGCCCCGTCCTGTCCCTCCCCTCCTCCCGCTCCCAGCTGGGATCGCCTCAACCCCATCCCAAGGAGATCCCAACAAGGAGCCTTTGTGGCCGGGTCTGCCGGGAATGTCGACACCAGATTTCGGGAATGTGACAGCACCGAAGTGACAGCAGGGACGGGAGCGTCCCCGGGGCCCCGCACTCCATCGGCGCCCGGCTGGGCTCACAGAGGGGCCTTTATCCCGCACGGAGCAGGATCAGGAGCGATCCCAACCCTCACAAACGGGGCTGTGTCCTTAAATCCGGAGTGGCTGGCGGTGCCACCATCCTGGATAGCCACGGGAAGGGAATGAAGGGGCTTCGGGAAGAGGGGGAAAAATGGAAAAGGTGGAGCGGAAGTCATCCAACAACATGGAAAATGGGGGAAATGAGCTTTGGAAGGAATTCCCTACAAGGCAGGAAGAAATTCAGACCTTCCTGACAAGATTTGTGAGGGAATCCAACCCCTGGATGGATCCTGCCGGGTTTAAAATCCAAGGGAATGTTTCGGAAAGGGCAGACGAAACCCAAGGGAAGAGCCCGTGGGATTGGGAAGAGCCCGTGGGGCAGAGAGCGGCTGCCCCCGAGTGCCGGGGATGAGGAGCAGGGATGCCGGCACCACACGCGGAGCGGAGCACGGGAAGCTCCTCGGGAACCGCGGAAAAATTCCAGGAGTGGGAAGTCAGGGCTGATCTTCACCCAGGGGGAAAAGGGAATGCGGGATTCTTTCCCTGCCCCCAGGCTGGGGGAATATCCAATAAAAACTGCTGGGAATATCCACCAAAAACTGCTGGGAATATCCAATAAAAACTGCTGGGAATATCCAAAAAACCCTGCTCTGAATATCCACCAAAAACTGCCGGGAATATCCAATAAAAACTACTGGGAATAGCCAATAAAAGCTGCTCCTACAAGGGTGGGCAGCGGAGCTTTGTTCAGAGGAAAAATCCCCAAAGCCAAGCGAAGAGGGAGCGGATTTTGTTCCCTGCTCCCGAAAACCCCGGAGGCAGCCGAATCTCCAAACAATTCCAGCTGGAATTACCTCAGGAGGTCATGGGGAGCAGGATCAGCCCTAAGCTCAGCCCAGCTGAGCCGGGCTTTACCCCAGTGGGGTTTAAATCCCGTCCCAAATTGTGGAAACCACCCGGCATCCGAGCTCCAGCTTAAAAACCCCGCTGGAGATGGAAAAGGCGGAATTCCCACATTCCCTGCATCCTGTTGTTCCAATGTATCCCAGTTTTCCTTTTTTATCCTGGATTCGAGGGGGGACAGGGAGATGGGAACTCAGGGAATAACGCGGAGTTCCCAAATCCCCGGGAGGGTCTTCAGCACCCTGGAGAGCGGCCGGATCCAAGGGGATCCTTTTCCCACCCACGGACATTCCCGTGCTCGGCATTCCCAGGTTTTCCAGAGAATTTGTGGCTGCTCTGCATCCCTGGAAGTGTCCCAGGCCAGCTTGGAGCAACCTGGGATAGGGGAAGGTGTCCCTGCCCATGGAATGGGATGAGCTTTCATTTTCCAACCCAAATTATTCCATGATCCTGCGGCTCTTTGAACTCGGGGATCCTTGGGATAGCCAGGAAAAGGCAACAATTCAGAGGGAAAAAGGGAATTTCGGTGCATTTTCCACGGATCCAAGGAGAACATTCCCGCCCTCCCAGCTCCTGCTGGAACTGCCAGCCCGGCCTATCCATGCCAGGAGATTTCAGGAGGAATTCGGGATGCAGGCTGACAGAGCCGCAGGATCAGATTCCGACTGTCCCTGGGAAAATGAGCAAAATTCCGCTGCCAAGGAGGCGGAAAGCGGCGGAAAACCTGCCAGGAATTCCAATGAATCTCCGGCTTCACCTTGCGCCAACCCCGGGGGTTGTGCTCCCGTTTTCCAACTCCCTGGGAGGATCCAGGTTTGCTTCCAGAGGTGGGAAAGGCACATCCAAGAATCCAGGACAGGGATTTATCCGCTCTTCCCGAGCCTGGATTGTGCGAAGCTGCCTCTTCCCTTTGGATGCTCCTCTGGAAAACTGGGAATGCACCAACCCCCTGCTTAGGCTCGGAGGCAGAGGAATGCCAGGAAAGAATTCCCAAATTCTCCTTTTGAGGGAAAATCTCCATTATTCCCTCTTCCCTGTGCTATCCCTGAGGATAACAGGGCTGGATCCCAAAATAGTGGGACGAGATCCCAAGGAACCTAAGGAGGAGCATCCTCAGGAATTTCTGCCCACCCGAACTCATCCCTGTTTGTTCTGTGGATAATCCCGCTCCTCCAATCTCATTAAGTGGGAATGGTGATCCCGATAAGCCGAGGGAGAAATCCTCCTCTTTTTTAATCCGTAATAACCCAGCCCGGTTTCTTTCAGCTCGGGATTAAAGGAAAAAGGAAAAGAGAGGGGAGGGCGGATTATGGAACATTTAAACTTCCAGCAAGTTCATTCCGAGCTGGGATCCCTGGAATTACACAATAATTATCCTGGATAGCCTGGAAAGGATTGAAGAGGCTTCGGGAAGAGGGGGGAAAATGGAAAAGATGGAGCGGAAGTCGTCCAGCAACATGGAAAATGAGGAAAACGAGGTTGGAAAGGAATTCCCTCCGGGGCAGGAAGAAATCCAGACCTCCCTGACAAGAATTGTGAGGGAATCCAGCCCTTGGATGGATCCTGCCGGGTGTCAGGAATATTTTGGGAAGGGCAAACGAAAGCCGAGGAATAAAGGGAAGCGCCGGAGGTTTTTTCCTTGGGTTTTTTGGGAGTCTCCTCGCAGGTTTTGCTGTTTGAATTCAAACGGAATCGGATTTTCTGGGTGTTACTCAGCGGGTTTAAACCCTCCCCATTCCGCCGCTTTTATTCCACCTAAAAAAAAAAGTGTGGAAAACAGGGAATTCCACAGCTCCCAGAAACCAAAGGAATGAAGGAATTCTGCCTGAACCTCCAGGTTTTTCTCCCTGTTAAGTGCAGTTCTGATGAGATTTGGGAGGTTGGTGCTACCCAGACGAGTAAATTACAACCCCACAGAAAATCCTCTCCCACACGGAAAACAAATCCAGAAATTCCTGCCGAGCACTCCCAGATAAAATCAGAGCCTCGGGAGCATCCTGGGAATGTGGCTGCTCCGTTTTCCCAGATTTCTCAAACAAATCCCGAACTTTTCCCTTGGGGACTCCTCCTTTGCTGAGGCCACCAAGGGCGGGATGGAACCAAAAAATTCCAAAGCTCCGAGTTCCCTTTCCAAGCTGCGCCTGCCCGGGTGAGCTCCACTGGTGTTTATCCAGGGAATAATTTCTTGGAACGCCCCAGAACTGCCCCATTCCTGCTCATTTCCGTGTTTCTGGATAGAACTGGTGTTTATCCAGGGAATATTTCCTTGGAGCACCCCAGAACTTCCCCAGTTTTCCTCAGAGGGGCAGAGCAGGGGACGGGGACAGAGGGAGGATCCGATCCTCGCCACGGCCGTGATCCCTACGGAGAATTCCTTGTCCCAAGGTCACCCCAGCGGGGCTGGAGCGTTGGGATGAAGAATGGCTCCCGTGGGAAGCAAAACCTCTTTAAATCCATTTATTCCCCCTTTTCCCAGGAAAACAAAGATCCCTTTTCCTCCTGCCCGTGTCCGTCCCTTCGCTCCTGATTGTGAGAATCTCCAAGACTTTCCTAGGATGGCATTCCCAGCTTCCGGTTCCCATTCCCAGGCAGATCCTGACTCACTTTGTGCTTCACAGCTGATCCCAACCCCTTCCCTGCTCATCCCTCTACACCCAGGAGTATCCCACGAGTATCCTACTCAGAGTATCCCACCCCTCTCCCAGGAGCAAAGAGAGGGGAAAATTCCTCATTTCTTCCCTGTTATTATTCAATATTTTCGCCCATTTTTGACCAGCCTTTGTGGCCGAGCTTTTCCAGCAGATTTTGGGGGGTTTTATTCCCTGAAAACCCCGGAGAAAATGAGAGGAAAACAAATCCTTATCAATTAATGTGGAAAACTCGGGATATTCCCCGTTTAATCATCATCTGGGAGAAGGGATGATTGGATTGGGCTGGGCTTCAATCAAATCCCTCGGGATGAGGACGGGGATGAGGATGAGGACGGAGCTGTGCTAAGCCCAGAATTAATGCAAAGCCAGGCCTAGGTCCCGACTCTTGTAAACAAAGTCGCTTTTCCGACCGAACAACTTCTCCCCGTCAGCCGAGCGGTTTTCCATGCATTATTTATCTTGGATTCACGTTACAACCCCACACACCCACCAAAAAAAAAAAGGGAAAAGCAGCCAAGGCCCAGCCCGGAGCCGGGAAACGGCAAAATCAAAAATGGAAAGCGACCAGAAAATGCTAAATTGGAGGAATTTTCTTTTTCAGGAGAGAAAGCCAAGTTTTCTCGGAACAAAGCAGCCCCTCGGTGTCTGCCAAGGACGGGGGAGGTTTTCCAGGAGCACGGGTGGAAAGAAAGGAGTCAGCATCCCTGGAAAAGTCACAGGATTCCTGCTTTTGTCCTCGGCAGCTGCCAGGAGCACCCCGGAAACACCACAGCGCCACAGGATCCATCTTAAAGCAGCCGGGCCTCTGCTGGGCATGTCAGAATTCCAGCTTTTCCCGCAATTCCCGCATCCCCCCCCGGCCCTCGGCACTGCCCCTCTGCCGGGACCCAGCCGGGAACACCCCGGGGTGACTTTCGGGAGTGCTCCAGAGCCATCCCAAGGACCTGACCTTGAGGAAGGAACCCACAGGCAGCATTCCAAAGGGAAAAGCAGAACCCGTCCAAGCAACACGCACCGGCCATTCCCGGTTTTAGCAGGGATGGGATTTTTCTGGCCAAAACATCCGTTTTTCCACCCAAAGCCCCTGTCGGTGCCATTTCCAGAGGCCTCCCCGGGATGGAATGCGCGGCTTCCCTGCTCCCTGTCCTCCAAGGAGCACCTGCGGCCATGGAAAAGGGAGGACCCCGCTCCATCCCCGCTCCATCCCAACAATCCCTCTCTGCCAGGCCCCAGCGCTCCCACCTCCGCCACGGCCTCCTCGCCCTCCTCACCCCATTCCCGAGCTTTTCCCGGCGATGGGAGCAGCGGGAGCGCCCGCGGAGCCGGGAGTCCCAATGATTCAGCACTTTCCCCCCTTTCCCGAAAGGAATCGATCCCCGGCAGCGCTGCGGGAGGAGGATGCGGATCCCGCACCCGGCACTCACCGCTCGCCGCCGGGGGCCGGCGCTTCCCGGCGCCGCATTCCAACCCAGGTGCGTTTTCCCGGTGGATTTTTCCGGCCCAGGATGTTCTTCCGGAGGGACAATCCAACCCCCCCCC
>VZTI01001371.1:189276-202831 GCA_013397865.1 Struthidea cinerea | reverse complement strand
GAGCTGCTCCATCCCTCGGATCATCCTGGATCCTCCTCTGGATTCGCTCCAGCGGCTCCAGGTCCTTCCTGAGCTGGGAATTCCAGGGCTGGAGCAGCTCACAGGGGGGTCTCACCTGGGGGGGCAGAATCCCCCCCTCCCCCGCTCCATTCATCCCCCGGTTCATCCCGGAAAANTGGATCGCCAGAGGGAAAAAAACTTCCCGGGGGGGGGGGTGGGGGGGTGTGGGGAAGGAGCTGGGAATCCCGAATTCCCTATGGAATAACAGGAGCAGCTGCTGGGAAAGGAGGGAGATAAATCAATCAGGAATATTCTGGGACAGAGCAGAATTCCAGCCCCCCCTCCCCAGCTGCCGGGAGCTGGGGAAAAACCGGGAAAAAGCCACAGGGAAAACCGGGAAAAAGCCAAACCATCCTCAAGGATCAGCAACAAAGGACAAAAAAAAAAATACCAGAGTTAAATTTGGGGACATTTTTCCATGGATCTTTCCAAAGTCAGGGATCTTGTTCCTGACGCTGCAGCTTTGGGAACATCAGATTTCACCGGGCTTTGCCTTTTTCCCCGGATCCTGCTGGATTTGGGGCAGGAGAAGGGAAATTCACTCCGGAGCTGCCTCCCCAGCAGTGCTGATTGCTCCTCCAAGATGCTGATCCCGGAGAATTCCAGAGGGATCCAAGGGCACGCTGCACTTCTGGAGCTGCTCAGCACCTTGGAAAATTCCCTTTTCCCCTTTTTTCCCCTTTTTCCTGCAAGGTTTTTCCCTTCTTTTCCATTCATGGCCGCGAACAGTGGGAAGAAACTGAAATATCCCTTTTTTTTTGGGAATTTTCCATGGAAAATCCCATCTGGAAGAGGCCACTCTGCCCCTCACAAAATCTGATTTACATCACTCAGGGCTCAGCCCTCTGAGCCAAAATTTCCTTTTTTTCCATGGAGATGCCTCTGGAAGAGGTTCTGGAAGAGGTGGAGAGCAGGAGGAAAAGCTTGGAATCTGCTCACGGAGGAAAGAAAACCGGGATGTGTCTCCTGGTCCGATGGGAACAACCAAACCTGGTGTAAAAATGGTCGAAATTCCCAAAAGAAAAAGATGGAAACTCCAGAAAAATCACACAAATGGGGTGGAAAACTCATCCTGAAATTCCAGGATCCGTTTGGGACAGGGGAGCCCCGGAATCAGCTGGAATTTGGGCGTTTCCCAGCAGGAAAATCCCTTCCCAGATCCACCCTGGATCTTCGTCCTCGCTCCAGACCCCGTGGAAGCTCCCTTGGCTTCTCCCCAGGGATCCCCAGCAATCCAATTATCCCAGTTAATCACGGGATGGAAAACCGGGAAAACGACTTCCTCCAATCCATTTGGAAAAATATTGATCCTCCTGAAAGCCTTTGGAATGATGGGAAAGGCTTTGGAAGGATGGATTTGGGGGGAGGCTTTAGGGACGGTGATGGATGCGCATCCCAGGCACCAGGTTTTCATGGATGCGCATCCCAGGCACCAGGTTTTCATGGATGCGCATCCCAGGAACTCGGTTTTCATGGATGCGCATCCCAGGAACTCGGTTTTCATGGATGCACATCCCAGGCACCAGGTTTTCATGGAGCAGCAGCTTCTCCTGCCCCAGGACATGGATCATCCCACCCAGGAAATCCCGGGACACGGAGTTTTTCCCATCTGTATCCACGGGCAGAGGGGTTCGGCCTCATTGGTTCTTTATTCCCAATTAATCCAGGAATTAAAACCGGGATTGGGATTTGAATCAACTCACCCCGAGTTTGTTATTCCAACACCAGCGGGAAAAGCAGCACCAATTCCAAAGTGGATTCCCTGGGAGCCGATTACGGAAATTAAAGGAGATGGGATCGCTCCTTTCAGGAGTGGGAATTCGCAAATCCCAGAGCTCCGCCAGCACAAAAAGATGGAAAATCCCACCCGACATTCCCAAAAATCCCAAAAAGCTGCGGTTTGGGGCTGTCGGCGGTCGGGGAGTGCCACCTGCTGTTCCCGCCTGTCCCCGCTCCAGGGATTTATCCTTCCCAAATCCCGAGCCGCAAATCCCGGAGCTGCGGCACCGGGAATTCCCAGCCGGGAATGGGAAACAGGGATGGGGAAAATCGGCACCTGGGAAAATCGGTGACAAATTGGGGATCCCAAAAGCGCTCCCTTCATCCCGCTGGGACAGCGGCAGGAATTTCCTCATGGAAAAGGCGGCCAGGCTTTGGAAGGGGCTTGGAATCCCCCCATTCCTGGAGGTGTCCAAGGAATTCCTGGATGTGGCTCTCAGTGCTCAGGATGGGGATCGGGCGGAGCTTGATGATCCCGGAGGGATTTTCCAGCCTCAGGGATCCTGGGATTCGGCAGAGCTGGAGGTCACAGCTCCTGGATTCCATCCCCGGCAGTGCGGGATATCCAAAGGGTGTGGCCAAAATTCCCAGGAACCTGAGGCTGGGATGGGGCCGGAGCTGAGCGCCATCCCGGTTTGGGGAGAGCAGGGTTTGGGGAAAGGAAAAT
Organism: Struthidea cinerea; assembly: GCA_013397865.1. Classification (NCBI taxonomy): domain Eukaryota; kingdom Metazoa; phylum Chordata; class Aves; order Passeriformes; family Corcoracidae; genus Struthidea; species Struthidea cinerea. The sequence continues at coordinate 200,325 of VZTI01001371.1, read as the reverse complement.
CATGGCAGGGAAAAGGAAAATAATTCCAGCAGGGAAGGTCAGGGAATGCGGGAAAGGAGGGAAAAGCGGGAAAGCCGAGCTTGATTGTTAATTAAAAATCTCCCTCTAATTAGGGATATTCCACCCTCAGGCACAGGGATGCTCCAGAGCTCTCTGCTGATCCCATGGAGCATCCCAGGCAAAATTCCCGCTTGGATTTGTTTGCTGGGATGTGTCCGGAGCGTTTCGGGAGGGATCTGTGCCCCTCCAGGAGCGGAGCAGGATTTGATGGAGGAATTGTCAGTCCAGGATCTCTTGGATCCTGCAGGAATCAGGCTCTTCCCGGGAAAACAGCCTGGAAAACTTGGGAAGCCTGAATCCAGCCCGGAGCGAATTCCAGGATTCTCCTCCACCACTAGATCGCAGCACATCCCCAATTTCTGCAGGAAAAAAGGAGCCGCTGGAACATCTTGGAACCATTGGAGCAAAAATCCAGGTGGGAAATGGTGCGGAAAGAAGGACACGGCCGAGAACATTCCTGCCCTTAGGATGAATCCAACCCGCGGGAATTCCCTGGGCTGGGAAAAAGGGCCACGGGCAGCGTCCGGCGCGTCCAGGGCTTCCCATTCCATGGGGAAAAAGGTTGGAATGGGATCAGTGGGTTCTGCTGGTTTCCCACAGTCCCTGGGTGAGCTTGGCCTTGGATCCTGGAGGGAAAATCCTGGAAAAATCCTGGTAGGAAAAGAGGGAAGCGATGAAATGGGAAAGACAATTGTCCCCAAATCCAGCAGTGGCTGTCCCCGAACCCCACAGGGACACATTCACATCCCGGAATTCCTGCCCTTTTCCTGTCACATCCCGGAATTCCTGCCCTTGTCCCATTCACATTCCTGAATTCCTGCCCTTGATCCCGTTCACATCCCCAAATTCCTGCCCTGTCACATCCCCGAATTCCTGCCCTTTTCCTGTTCACATCCCCGAATTCCTGCCCTTGTCCCGTTCCCATCCCCAAATTCCTGCCCTTTTCCTGCTCACATCCCTGAATTCCTGCCCTTTTCCCGTTCACATCCCTGAATTCCTGCCCTGTCACATCCCTGAATCCCTTCCCTTTTCCCCCTTCTCCATCTCCCGCGGATCCCTTAAGGGATGAATTACCAGAGGAAAACCATCTGGAATTCCCTCCTTCTTTTCCCAGTCCTTTTTTCCCACTCCCTGCCTTTCCCAGCTCCCAAATTCCAAGTGCACGAGGTTTTCCAGAGGCCAGACTTCCACGGCTGCTTATCATTCCCGGCAGGAATATCCCGAGACAGCAAATTGCTTTGTTGATCCTGCGGAGGGAATCGATCCTTGCCGAGCTCAGCGCCTCTGGAATGTTCATCCCTGCCCGGGAGCAGGAAGGATGATCCCGGTGGGATTTGGGATTGGGGAGGGGGCGGGGGGTGGCCCAGGCTTTTCCCAAGCTTTGGTGAGGAGCGGGATTGAAGGTTGGGATTGATTGATTGATTGATTGATTGATTGATTTCCCCTCCCCCTTTCCAGCAGAGCCCCTGGAATTTAAAATAATTCCAGCGCTGCCTTTGCCTCCGGATAAGGATGGGAATAAATCCCGGGAGTCGGCCATAAATCAAAAATTAATCTCCCCGAAGCGCCCGGCCCGTCCCGATCCCTCAAACAACAAACCAGCGGGAATTCATCATGGGAATTCATCCCGGGAATTCATCCCGCTGGCTGCCGGGAGGGGATGGATGAGGGTGGAAAAGGAGGGAGTTAAAAATCAGGGAAAAAAACCATGGAAAACACTCGGGATGTGGCTCTGGAGGGGTTAAATGTCACATCCATGGGATTGTCCCCTGTCCCAGCATTCCCACTGCTCCATGGAGCTCCAGGAAATAAATATCCATGGTTTTTTAGGGATTCAGCCCTCACAGGGATCAGCACGGAGAGGAGGGGAATTCCAAGGTCCTTTCCATGGAAAAGGGACACAAGGAGAGGAATTCCAAGGTCCTTTCCATGCCCAAGGTAATTTTTTAGTCCCAAATATTCCTGTCCTGTTGGCGCATCCCGGTTTAACCTCGTTTTTTATGGAATATTTCCCTTTTCCGTCTCTGTTTGTGCCCAGGCTCAGGGGTTTGTCCCAAAATTGGGAATTTCCCAACTCCAAGGTCACCCAGGAGGGCTCCGGTCGCATCCCACAGGCGGGAAAAAGTCCTGGAAAAAGGAACTGCTCAGGGTTTTCCAGGAAAATCAGGAAAGAAACAGCACGAGAATGATTAGGGAAAGAAATCCCAGGATTTTTGGGGCTGGAAAAGCCTTCCAAAGTCACCGAGTGCAATCCTTGTCACCCAGAGCCCCGAGTGCCACTTCCAGGAATTTCCTGGACACCTCCAGGGGTGGGGATTGGAGGCAGGATGGGATTCCAGGAGTTTTTTTTCCTGGAATTCTGAGGGGAGAGGCACAAGGCTGAGCTCCAGCTCTCCCTGCCCAGGGGTCGCTCCTGCCCTTCCAGAGGGGCTGAAATCCCGGATTTCCCACGGAGGAGGAGAAAACCTGCCCAGATTTTTGTTGGGATGGGAACAACGCCGCAGCCAGCGGAGCTCCCAGGAATCCTTGGATGCTTTGATGTGGGAATCACGTGGGAAGGGGCGAGGGGGGAACAAATTGCTCCATGGCTTCTCCAGGGAATATTTTTCCAGGGCGGGAAGCAGAGGAGAGCCCCGGGAGCAGCTGAGGAGCTGCAGCCTCTTCATTCCCGCATCCCAAATCCCTATGGATCCATCCCAAACTCCGACGATTTTCGAGCTGATTCCTCTGAATCCCAAAATAGCTTTTCCCCCCACCATTCCCAGCCTTTTTCGCCGCTTTTCCCGCAAAAAAATTCCTTTTGATCTTTTTCTTCCCCCCAGCCCCTCCCTTTCTTCAACAAATTACGCCCAAACTCATCAGCAGGAATTGCTCCCACTGGAATTACTCCGGGAACCTCCGGCTCGGGATGGAGTTGTTCCATCTCCTAAAAAAAAAGCTGGATGAAGAAATTAAAGGGATTTGTTGAAATATTTCCTTGGAAGTGGCTCCGGAGTCCCCTGGAGCGTTTGGGGATGGCTCGGACACTTCTCCCTCAAATTCACCTTTTATTGGAGCTTCTCCTCCCGTTTGGTGCTGGGAATGTTTGGGATGTTGGTCCCAAATCTTGGAATATTTTAAGGAATGGAGCTGAGAAAGTGTCAGGGCTCCGGGGTTATTCCCAGAGGAGCCATCCAGTGCTTCCATTCCCCTCCTTCCCATATATTCCCACTCCTTCCCACTCCTTCCCACCCATTCCCACTTATTTCCACCATTCCCACCCCTTCCCGCCCATTCCTACTCCTTCCCACCCATTCCCATCCATCCCACCCATTCCCACCCATCCCCATCCATCCCCATCCATTCCCATCCATTCCCACCCATTCCTGCCCATTCCCACCCCTATTCCCACGGATTCCAGCGCCGCCATCCCACGCGGAGCCCTCGGAGCCCGGCACGTTCGCTTGCTGGATGCACAAACACGAACTCATTAGCAGCCCTAATTAGCAGCGCTAATTAGCGGGATGCTCCAAAGGGAAGGAAAATGAAGGAGAGGCGAAGGAAGAGACGGAGCAGAGCGGGGAGGGATTGGGAAGGGAAAAAACGAGGGATACAAAAGGCATGGAGAGAAAAGGTCTGGATAAAAATAGAGCTGAGGTCATTCCCTGTTTATGCTCTGGGTACCAACAGCTCCAGGATTCCCAAATCCCACTTGGAGCTCAGCATTCCAAGGAATTCAAACTGCCAGGGAGCAGTGACGGACAAATCCTTCCTTTCCCTCCCTCATCCTCCTCATCCTCCTCTTCCTCTTCCTCACCTTTTCCCACTGGGATCATTCCCATCTCCCATCCCAGCCAGCAAATCCACGGCCGCAGTGGCAGGGAAAGCTGAATTTTCCCAAAATACCTGGAATTCCTGATATTCCAGTGCTGGCAGCAGCACAAAGCCATTCCCGCTGCCCCCAACGCCATTTAAACCTTCATCCACCCAAATCCCAATCCTGCGGAGCACCGGACGGATCCGGGCTGGGACTGGGACGTTCCGTGGCTGATATTTTCCCTGTTTTCCTTGGTTTTTCCCTGTCCTCGTGCCGGAGCCGCTCTGAAAAAACATTGGAATGACGAACGCCGCCCTCGCCTGCAATTCCGGTCACGGCATTCGCGACGGATTTTTGACCCGGCGGCCGCTTTTCGAAGGAATAAAAATCCTTCTTTCCGCTCCTCCCGATGGCTCCACACCCACCGGAGCCGATAATTGCCGGGAATATTCCAAAGGGCGAGGGGAAATTGCGGATGGACGGCCTCTCCCGCCTCGCCGGAGGAATAATTGGGGACCTGGAGGTTGTGCCGCGCGTCCCAGCCGAGCTCGTTTTTCCGGATTTGATGGCTCGGTGTCACAAGCGGAGTTAAAAACGTGGATGTAAATCAGCGGGAATGCGGCGGGGAATGGGGCAGCTCGGATTCTGGGATTTATGGCGCGGGAGGAGCCGATCCGTGATGGCCGTAGCGGTCTGGGATTGTCCGTATGGACACACATCCACACAAAACCATTCCCGAGCCTTTATTCCGGATTAAAAAGGCTTCACATGGAGTTCCGTGCGCATCCAGAGTCCCAAACCAGCAGGAGAGGGGGATTTTCCCATTGCTCCAGCCCTAAGCTGGTAAAAAATTCCCATTTTTTGGAGGGAGGTCGGGAGTGAATTAGGGGGAGGAATTGGAAATAAATCCAACATTTCACCCTGGAAATGCCTCTCCCGTAGGAATGGGGCTCTTTTCCTGCCTCTCCTGCGGGATCGGAGCTCTTTTCCTGCCTTTCCCATAGGATTGGGATTCTTTCCCTGCCTTTTCTGTAGGATTGAGATTCTTTTCGTGCCTCTCCTTTAGGATCAGGGCTCTTTTCCTGCCTCTCCCATAAGATCAGGCCTCTCTTCTGCCCTTCCTGTAGGACTGGGATTCTTTTCCTGCCTTTCCATGGGATCAGGGCTCTTTTCCTGCCTCTCCCATAAGATCAGGCCTCTCTTCTGCCCTTCCTGTAGGACTGGGATTCTTTTCCTGCCTTTCCATGGGATCAGGGCTCTTTTCCTGCCTCTCCCGGAGCCCCCAGCAGGCCTGGAGCGCGGATTTGATTCCCAACCGGAATTTGAGCGGCAGCAAATCAAGGATTAATCAGGTTCTATAAATATCAGCGTCCCTCTCCCAGGCTCAGCTCCCGTTCCGGTGCCTTCCAGCAAACCTCGGGATCCGAACATTCCCAGAAATCCCCTCGGATCCCTCCCAGCCTCCCCGTATCCACCTCTTTTCATTCCGCGTTTTCCTCCAGCTCGCCCGACCTGATCCCGAATCACAACCACGGGAAGAGAGGGGGAATTCCCATTCCCAATTCCTGGGCGGGTTTAACAGGTGGATGAACTTCCCGAGGATCCTCCAGGGTTGTTCATTATCCCGGAATTCCCGGTTTTCCTGCAGCCTGGAGCCCCCGGCGTGGCCATGGCAACTGGTTCCGCTTAAACGCAGCTCAGGAGCGGAGTTAATTTTAGATGAGGTGAGGAGGGAGCTGCTGCAATCCTTGGATTTCTCCTCTCGGAACGATTCCCAGGAATTCCTGCGCCACTGCAGCCCCCGGAACTTCATTATCCGGAGAATAACTCGTTATCCATGGAATTATAATGGGATTTGGGTTGGGAGGGGTCTTAAATGTCACATTCCAACCCCAAATCGTTTCATTCCAGCTGATCCATGGAGTTGCCCAATCCCGACCGAGGAGCCAAATTTCTCCTCCGTGAGCTCCTCAGGCTCCGGTTTTTTTCCATGAATATTTCGCTGATGGATTCCTTGGCTCCCGTGCTGGAGCCAACAGCCAAATCCAAAGGAAATTTCGGAGAGAGCTTTCCAGAAAGCGCATCCGGAGCTGCCCATCCCCAGCAATCCCAGAGGCATCCCGCTGGGAAGAGGGAGGGATGGAAGGAAAATGGAGCCAAAGCTCGGAGTTCATCCCAAAAATCTCCTCCCGTGCATTTCCCGGCAGCTGCCGCAGGAGGCATTCCTTAATTTATTTTTATCTGGCCAGGAAAATCCAAAGCTGCTCCCGAGGAACTTTTCCAGGCAAATTTTTTTCCATGGAATTATTTTCTGGGAGGAATTCTCTCGTTCCAGCCTTGCCCCGACAAATCCGAGCCGGTGCTCCCGATGCTCCCGCCCGGAGCTGCTTCCAGCAGCACCAGCCACAGGATAATTCCATGGGAATAATTCCATCCTAAACTGTTTGGGACTGGCCTGGAGCATCTCCAAGGACTTTCCATGAGCTTCCCAAACATCCCGGGACAGCGTTGGATGCGTGGAGCTGTCTCTTCCCAAAGAATGCTCTGTGGGATTGGCCCTCATTAATCCTCACCCTGTCATTAACCACAGCATTTAATTAATAAATTAGCATCTGGTTAGGTACGGACAGGACATGGATCAGCGGGAATGAGTCTCCAGAGGCCATGGATCCGTGGCAGTGTTTGGAATACTGGGCGAGGACGGTCACAGGAAAATCCCATGGGAAGGATAAGATGGATCTGGGATGGTCCCGGTGTTGTCGCCTCCCAGGATAATTCCTGGAAGCTGGAAAAGGAATCCTCACCGGGAGCTGGAGTGCCAGGACACAGGGAATGGCTTCCCACTGCCAGAGGGCAGGGATGGACGGGATACTGGGAAGGAATTCCTGGCTGGGATGGAATTCCCAGAGAAGCTGTGGCTGCCCCTTCCCTGGAAGTGTCCAAGACCAGGCTGGACGGGGCTTGGAGCACCCTGGGATAGTGGAAGGTGTTGGGGGTGGAACGGGATGAGTTTTTGGGATCCTTCCCGCCCAAACCATCCCGGGATAACGCCATTCCAGCCTGGGAATGGAGCCTGGATGCATCCCAGTTCCAGCAGCGACATTGCTGTGCTTCCATCCCATTCCGGAGCTGTCCCCTCTCACCTGAGACCTCAGGATGATCCCAGCCGGGATCCCAACCCCATCCCGGATTTGGGATAAGCAAACAGGGGATTTATCCCTCTCCCCGATCCATTGAATGCCTCCTTTCCCTCATTTCCCTTCCTTTTTACCTCCGGCTTTCCTGGGAATGCTCTGCTGGCGTCGCAAAAGCTCGGAATTATTATTCAGGGAAGGAGTGGGAGAGAGGCTCCAAACGCAAAGCGCGGGAGCGATCCTTAATCATCCCCATCATTCCTTAATTGCCGGAGCCGAGCCCATTCCGAGGAGAACATGGAATGTTAAATTTAGACGGAGCACCGGCATCTATTTCGGGGGATTCGCCCTCTCCCCGCAACGGATTCTGCCTCCTGCTCTTCCCGGGAATGTCAACACCAGGGACTGGCGGAGCAGCGCCAGCCGCGCATTCCGTGGGCTCCCGCCAGGAGTTCCTGGGAATGTGGGAATGCGGCAATGCCTGGGAAATGGGTGGAACGAGGATCCTGCTGGATTCTGCATGTGGATTTTTGGGGAAAACCTGTTCCGTGCCCAAAGGCACCTCAGGATGGGGTGGGGCGAATCCTGCCCGGTGCTCCAGTGTGGAAGAGGATCCATAGGAAACCATGGATCCATTTTCCTCTCTTTCTGGGCTCCCAGACTGGCAGAATTCCTTCTTCTCCTCATTCCCTGCTCCCCCTTTTCAGACTCCTTTTCCAAGCCTTCCTGGAGATTTTCAGACGGAGATCCAGGAGCGGGACTGGGATCTCCCACACCAATTCCTGATTCCCGTTGTTCTCCAGGAGCAGGGCTGGAATCTCCCACACCAATCCCTGATTCCTGCTGTTCTCCAGGAGCAGGGCTGGAATCTCCCACACGGATCCCAGATTCCCATTTTCCTCTGTCAGCAGGACTGGGATCTCCCATACCAATCCCTGAGTCCCAGCAGCAGGGCTGGAATCTCCAAGGACCCCAGATTCCCGTTTTCCTCTGTCAGCAGGACTGGGATCTCCCGCACATTCCCTGATTCCCGTTTTCCTCCAGCAGCATCTCCCAAAGCTTCGGCTCTGTGGCCACGCCGCCTCCTCTCCGTGTCCCCCACCCCAATCCATGCATTCCCATTTTTTTGGGGAGCCTGGAAGCAGCCATGCCGCCCCTCTGCCCCTCACACCTCCCATCCCTTTGGTTGCTGCTATTCCCGGAAAAATCGACAGCGAGAGGGGGGAAAATCAAAACTTAATAAGAATTAAGACAACAGATTCATTAAAAACTCGTTAATTCCTGTCAGGAGCGGCTTTAATTAACAAATCCCGGGAACTGCGGCAGTGCCACCGCTCCTGTGACCACCTGAGTGCCGCTAATGAAATGCCAGTTAAAATTCCCCGGAATCTGGCAGCGCCTTTTCCGCCCGCTGCCAAGATTTTCTCCGCAGCCTCCGAGTTCACCTCGTTTGTCATTGTCCTCCCGGTGCTGGAGCGGGGGGGGGTTCTTGGAAAACATTCCCGGCTTTCTCCTCCCCTTCCCAAGAAACGTTGTTTGCTTCTCCCGGGTGTTTTTAGCCAAATCCTGCTTTTCTCCTGGATTTTTGGGAGCTGTGGGGCATTGGCTGTGCTGTTTTCCATGGAATGTCATCCTGCTGGCTCTGGGATAAGGTTTAGTGGGAATGTCCCTGCTCAGGGATTCAGTGGCCTCCCTTCCGAACCATTCCATGATTTTGGGAATATTTTCTTCATCCCAGGCTCCTTCAGCATCCTCAGCCAGGGAAAATCCTCATTCCCATCCCACCCGTGGGCGGCAGCTCCGGTGGGACCCTCATTCCCTGAGGACGCTCCTTGGCCTTCCCAGGCATCCCTTGGGAAGGGAATGGGATCCATCAGCTCCGTTTATTCCTTTGTGTCGCGTTTCCCCGAAGAATTCCCGGTCAGAGCCGTGGAAAAGCTGCGGAAAAGCTCCGGAGGGGCCTTGGGCAGACGGGCTCCGATCCCAGCTGGGGCTGAGGGCCTGGAGTGGCTGAGCCTGGCACCATCTGGAGCCTGGGAATGCCCAGGGAAAACAAAACCTGCTCCGAGAAATAAAGGAAGGGCGGCGAAGCCCTTTGGAGAGGAGGTCAAAGCAGGAGAATCCGTTGTCCAAGGGTTGGGAAAGGGATTTGCATCCCAAGGGTTGGGAAAGGGATTTGCATCCCTCCCCTCCCCTTTCCCCTTTCCCCTTTCCCCTTTCCCCTCTGAAAACATCCCCGGAATAATGAAATCCCGGGATTTCTTTGCCCAATTCCATCCTCCTCCACACTTCCCGCTGACCTCTGTTGGCAAAATCAAACGGAGTCGATTTATCCGCAGGGCTCCTGATTTCCCGGAGGTTTTTTCCCTCGTCCTTTGATGTGATGATCCAAGGTGTCCCCTCAGCTGCGCAAACGCCGCATCCCTAAAATCCACGGCGTTCCCACGCTGGGATTTACAGAACGGGGCCACTGGAGGCATCAAAAGGAATTGGAGATGAGGTTTAGGAGCAATTAGAGATCCCACGGAAAGGAGGGAGCTGGAATGGGAAGGGGGGCACGGCAAACACCGGGATGTCCCCGGCTCTCTCGCTGCCGCTTGTCCTGTTTTATCCCGAAATTCCAGCTCCAAACATCCCCAGGCGTCCCAGTTTTCCTCGGGGGTGGCTGCAGATGTGCAGGGACACGTCGGGAAGGAGCATCCCGAATTCCCGGAAGAATTCCTGGAAGTGTCGCTGACCCAGCACAGGGGGCTGAGCCCCAAGGAGGGGACACAGGGTGGCTCTTCCCGAGGGAATTTGCAGCTGGATACGGCTGGAAGTGCATGGGATGCTGCAGTGCTCCAAGAAGGGACGGAGGGAGGGGATGTTTGATCCCAGAAACCGGAGGTCAGTCAATCAAGCTCCTCCGGAATTCTGGGAATGGCTTTGGAAAGCATTCCAAGCATCTGCCAGGCCCCATGGGCAGCGCCAGGCCCTGATCCGGATCCATCCAGACACCCAAATTAATCCCAGTTAAGCCTGGATTCCGTGGGCCAGATCCCACAGTGGCAGCTCAGTGGGAATCCGGGGCAGATTTGGGATCGCAGGATCCCTGCGAGGGCAAAAGCCCCATAAACCATCCCCAAATCCCCATTTTCTTTGCGGAGCTGAGCCCCAGAGCTCGAATTTTAGGATTTCCCCTCTAGGATCAGCATCCCTGGGCTCCCACCCTCCTCTTCCTCATATCCCAACCCTCTTCCCACCCTCGAGGCTTTCCCTGAGCCTAAACAAATCCAGGGATAAATAATCCGAGGATTTGGAGATGCTCCATCGCCATGGCAACCCCGCAGGCCTCCTCCCCCTCCTCCTCCTCCTCCTCCTCCTCCAGCCGGGAGCATTCCCGATCTCCCACCGCCTTTCCAGGGCTCCAATCCCCCCAGATCAGTGCCCCCAAAAAAGCAGATCCCGGTTTTTTTCCTGCCGTTTTTCCAGTTCCTGTGGATTATTCTCCCTGCTCCTCCCTCTCCATCCTGCCGGGTTTTGCCTCCCGGCCCCGCAGCGCTGAAGGCAGATCCCGACGGGCAGGGAGAGGGATTGGAGCCCTGGAAAATCCGCTGGGTTTGTGGGAATTGAGCTCAAAACCAGCGACGCTCTTTTCCAGGAGCATCCCGGGATTTGTCACCTCCTGGGAAGAGGCAGAGGGAGGGAAAAATATCTCGGGATAAAGCCCGGTGTGAAATGGCCCTGCCACAGACCCAGAGCTGACGCTGCAGGTTTTAATTCCATTCGCGGCTGGCAATAAAAGAAACAAATTCCCCGTGACACACCCGGCAGCATTCCCAGCCTTTTCCAAGCTTTTCCCTTCCCGTGGATTTTTTTTAGGAAGTTTCTTTCCCTCCGGACCAATCTCCTGCCTCGGGGTTGGAAGTGTGGGCGTGGGAGACGGCAGCGGGAGAGAGGCAGAGAAAATTCCTGCGAGGCAAAGCTCATTCCGTAAAAAACCCCCGCGTTATCCATAAAAAAACCCCACGTTATCCATAAAAAAAAACCACGTTATCCATAAAAAAACACCCACCCCTT
>VZTI01001371.1:169310-183491 GCA_013397865.1 Struthidea cinerea | reverse complement strand
CCCCCCACCTCCGCTGCCCAGCCCTGCCCCTCCCCGCCGCGCCTGCACCGGAGCCGCGCACCCGCCCGCAGTGCCCGGGTCCCTGTGCCAGGCGCCCAGCCCTGCCCGGGCTGTGCCCAGCCCTGCCCGGGGTGTGCCCTGCCGGCCTGGAGAGCCCCGGGATCATCCCAGGAGCCGCTCCGAGAATGGGATCGGGGCTGGGAGGGGCCCCGCGCTCCGTGTGTGGCTGAGCCAGCGCTGCTCTCGCCTCTCCCGGTGCTCGGACCGCCTCCCCTGGCTTCTCCCAGCGCCTGGAAAAAGGGATCGGAGACACCCGGGAGGAGCGGGAGAAGCCCCTGGACACGCAGGGATGCTCGGGGCCGGGAAAAGCCCCTTGGAGCGGCGTTTCCAGGGATGCTTTGGCTGGAAGTTGCAGGTGGGTGCTGCCATCGCTTCTGGGCGCCGGGATTTGCTTCCTCGATCCTGGCTGTGCCAAGGCTGGGAGCTCGGGAGCCACGCACGGGTGCCACCTGTGTCCCCTCTGTGTCCCCTCCCTGTCCCCTCCTGGGGATGCTGCGCTGGTGCCGAGCCAGGACCCAGCCCTGCGTTCCCTGGAGCAGCCCCGGTGCTGCAGGATGCGGGCAGAGCCCCTGGAAAGGCGGGCGTGGGAATGTCTCATCCCCGCCTCCCTCATCCCGAGCCTGCGGTGACGGGAGGGGGCTCAGGGAAAGATTTCCCGTCCTGGGGATTGTCCTGGGATGTCCCTCAGGTCACTTCTGGGACATGGGGCGGCACCTCCCGGCTCCAGCCCTGGCTCCCTGTGCCAGAGGATCCCGATCCTGCTCTGCTGAGGCTTTTCCCGGCATTCCCGATTCTCTGTGTCCCCTCTGTGCCAGCTTTGTCACCCGCTGGCGCCGCTGGAAGTGGCAGAGCGGGATCAGGATCCGAGGGCCGCTGCTCCTCGGCCATTCCCGACCTTTTCCTTTGGGTGGGATCTCTCTTCTCCTCCGCAGCGGAAAACCGGGAGCTGAGCCGTGCCAGGAGCCCTGGCAGAGCCCGCAGGATCCCTCTGGCACATGGAAAAGGGCCGGGAATTCCGCAGGACCCCGACCCAGCCCCAGCCCGACCCCATCCCGCCCCAGCAGGGCTGTGAAGCGGCGGGAATTTGCTTTTCCCAAAAACCCGGGCACTGAGCTGGAATTGCCTCGCCGGGGGTTCGAAGGAGCTGCTCCCATTCCCATGGAATCTCCCATTCCCATGGAAGCTCGGATTCCAGAGGCGGAGCAGCGCTCCAGCCGCCCTGGCCAGCCACGGCTCCTTCTCCCGACGGCTCCCGGCAGCCGAGGGATCATCCCTGCTCCTCCTTTTAGCTGGAAAAAAACCCCACTTCCCTGCTTTTAGGGACGTGATCCTGGATTTCCTGGCTGGGATAGGGATGCGGGGATGCTGGGAAGGTCCGGAGCTGGCGTGGGGAAGGTTGGGAATGTCACCTGTCCAGATGAACGCCGAACACGCGGCTCTGGCTCTTTATTCCCGGATTTTTCTCCTGGATCACCCTGGTCATTAACGCCTCCTCCCTTCCCTGTGAGATTCCACGGGATAACATTCCCGGTGTCCCAAAGTGCCGGTCCAGGACACAGGAATTCCTCACCATTCCCCCTTTTTGCTCCCACATCCCTTTTCCAGGACATGAAGGAGCTGCTCCCGCTGCTCCTTTCCCAAATCCAAGCTTCCAGGCCCTGGGATGAGGGCTGGGATCTCTCCCCGGTGAGTTTGGTTTGATGGGATTATTCCCGAGGGAATAATTCCCAGCTCCGCACGGAGAGCAGAAACTCGGGAAGGAGAATTCCAACCCTCGCCGCTGCTTCCCGCGAGGGCACCGGGAGAAGCAGGAAAATGGGATGAGTTTCAAACCCCTGTGGATAAAACCCCGCGCTGGGATTTTGGGCTGGAATTTTGGGCTCGGGATCGCCGCTCCTGGGTCGGGGCCTCCCCCTTTCCCCTCCTGGATAAACCCGGTCGCTTCCAGCATCCCTTTTCCCAGGAGCCAGGCAGCCTCTGGAATGCCCGCCAGCATTCCAGGACCTCAATTTATTTATGGAGGGCTTTGGAAGAGGCTCTTCCAGCCGCTGGGCTTCAGGATTTTTTGGGAAAATCGCTCCGGGTGCAGCTCCAGGAGCCTTTGCTGTCGCCTCTCCATCCAGCCAGGAGCTCTTGGGGATGGTTTCCATGGAAAATGCGGGATGAGGGGCTGGAAAAACCCCCATTCCCACTCCAAATCCTGGCAGCGGGAGCTGTTTGCAAACACTCGGGAAAAAGCAGGAATTATGTGGCGGCTCCGCTTGGAGCGCGATCCCGAACCACAAATAAATATGGGAAAAATCGGGATCCGTTCCCAGACAATTCACAAAGGCCGTAATTGGCACTGGAGTCTGGGGCTCTTCTCGCCCAGACGAACTCGATCCATAAATTATTCGGGATCAATTATTCGGGATCAATTTTTCGGGAGCAATTATTCATCAGCTCTTCCTGGAATTAAGGCCGGTTTTTCCCTCCAGGAATGATCCCGGATCTTCCTGACCCTCTCCATGCTCCAAAGCCTCTCCCAACCTCTCTTAAAATCCCCAAATCCCATTTTTTTAATGGAATTTAGAGCCCATCCTAAAAAAAAAAAAAATCAATCCCTGATGAAATTTGAGGGTCGGGGCTCCAGGACAAAGGAGGAGATTCCAGGCTGGGAAAAAATTGGGTTTTTTTGGGAAGAGAGAGGCTTTAATGGGGAATTTTAAATCCTTCATCGGTGAGGAATTTGTAATCAGCAGGAAAAGGGGTTTGGATCTCAACCGGGATCCCAAAGGATGAGAGGAGGCGGCTCCAGAGCTTTTTTAGGAAGGAAAAAAGTGAGGAAAAAAAAAGCGGCTTTGCTTCCCTGATTCCCAGCGGGATCATTGGGAATAAAGAGGGGGAAAAGGAATAAAAATGCAAATTTTGGCTACCTGGAAAGGGGAAAAGAAAAGGGATTTTTCCTCTTCGTGATCCATGAAAAATTCACCGATCCGCTCTGTGCTGGGAGAAGCTTTTCCAAAGCTTTTCCATCGTGTGGCTGGCGCCCTTCCCAGGATGATCTCTACATTTCAAGGAATATTTTGGGTGCTCCGAGCGGCGTTTGACGCCTCATCAAAGCCGCTCCCTCGCCTTGAAATCCCGAAAAAAATAAAAATAAAGGAAAAAGGGCGGCGGCTTTGATCCCGATTTGCAAATCGCTGCGGAGCCGCGGCTTTTCCGGGAATGTTTTGATTCCCATGGAAAATTCTGCTCCCGCTCGCATTCCTGAGTCGCTTTTCCCATCCCCTCCGAGCTGCTCCCGGGATGGGTTGTCCCAATCCTGGCTCTGGGAAGCTCCCGCCTTCCGGAATTCCCGGCGTTGGGCAGGATCCATCCCTTTGGAAGCACCGAGGGTCAGGATCAGGGTCAGCCCTTCCGAGTTCCAGGTCCCTGGATTCCATCCGTGCTGGAATTCCCCGCTGATTTTCCTTTTCCATGGAATTCTTGTTAAAAAGGGATTCCAGGGACGTTTCCCAGCTGTTTTTATGGCTCTTTAACAATTCCTCGTCTCCCCTTTTCCCGGTTAAATCCTTCCTTGGGAAAGCTGCCCTCCCTGGCTTGGCCATGGATTTTCCCGGTTTTCCTCACGTTTTAGGGCTGTTTCTATCCCAAATCCACCCCTTATCCCGCTGGAATCTCCACTCCAAGGCTGCCAGCAGGGATCCAGGAGCTGCCTTTGCCTTTGGGGTGGGTTTTTCAGGGAATGGGAGATCTCTGGAATATCCCTGGGATCTCTCTGGTCTCACGGAGCAGCCACTCCTGGTCCATGGAATGCCATTCCTGGTCCATGGAATCCCACTCCTGCTTCATGGAATGCCATTCCTGGCACGTGGAATCCTGTTCCTGGTTTATGGAATCCCGCTCCCAGCCCATGGAATCCCATTCTCAGCCCATGGAATCCCGCTCCCAGCCCATGGAATCCCATTCCCAGCCCATGGAATCCCATTCCCAGCCCATGGAATCCCGCTCCCAGCCCATGGAATCTCACTCCCGCTCAGCAAAGATCCCAATCCGTGAATAAACTGGAAAAGGAACGAGGCAGGAAAATCCTCACCGGGGGAGAAGGCGACAGTTGGGAATGGGAGGACAGGGATCAGCTTTTCCTGCTGCATTTTCCAGGCTTTCCTGTTGCAGAATCCATGGAAATGGAGGGATTTTCCATGGGAATGATGGCAGTGAGCAACCGGGATGCTCCTTGGATCCCCAAAGCTCTTCCTTCCTGCTCCAGGGCCATTCCAGCTCCAGCTCCAAACCCAGCAGTGCCAGGTGACCCTGGCTCATCCCAGTTTTTCTCCATGGATGAATTCCCTTTTCCCTCCTCTCCCAGATAAGCTGGAAGTGGAATTTGCCAGGAATCAGGGAGGGTTTTCCCACTCGGTGAGCGCAGGGGGGATGCTCAGGATCCACATCCCGCTGGAAAATCCCTCTCTGGGAGCCGAGGGAGGCGCTCAACCCCCAAAATTCCATAAAAACAGCGCTGCTCCACCCCCCTCCCCAACTCTCCGAGCCTTTCCCGGCGCTTCCAGAGGGATTTGCCTCCATCCCACGGATCCGCTCCGTGCCCGGCGAGGGCTGAGGCAGCCCCGGAGCCGTGCCTGGCAGTTGCCATGGCAACCGTACATTTTCCTTAGGATTCCTAATGACTCCTTGGCATCCGCACCGATCCACGGCTTTTTTTGGGATGCTGGAGGTTGCTCCCCTTGCTCGGCGGGGCTGGATCCGCTGGATCCGCGCTTGAAAAGCCTGGATTTGCTCTTTTCCCGGCTTTTTTGCTGCTGGAGCTTCCCTGCTTTTCGCCCTGAGCTGCGGCCGGCGATTCCAGGTTGGAATTTTTCGGGAAGGGGGTCCCTGCCAGCGCGACCTCGTGTCCTTGTGGAATTCCAGAGGCAGCCCGGCCGTGGAGCGGCAGCTGCGGGATCCAGGGATCCACGGGGCGGGATCAGCTCCCCCAGGAGAATCCCGGACCCTGCGGACACGGCTGGGATGTCATTCCATGGGATCGGGAGGGGTTTGGTCCCTCCAGGCCTTTATGGCATCCAAGGGGGCTGGAATGCTCCAGGGAAAAGCCAGGGAGAGCCTTCCCTGGGATTGGGAACGGCTCTGATCCCACAGGTGCCATCCCGAGCTTTCCTTCGCTGGAATTCTGTGGGAGCAACCCTGGGGGCCTCCCCGCTCTTCGTGACCCCATCCCAGCGCCCATTCCCGACGCTGGAATTCCCTGGAATCGCTGCTCCCTCCCTGTTCCCATCCAGCTCTCCCTGCCTCCCTTCCCTCCCGGAGGAGCAGCTTCATCCATGGATGGAGAGACAAATTAGCTGGAAGCGGGAATGGCCCAGCCTGAGCGAGATTCCCGGTTCTCCAGTGAGATTCCCGGTTCTCCAGTGAGATTCCCGGTTCTCCAGCCTCTTCCCTGTGCCGCATTCCCGCCTCCAGCCATATCCTGAGCCGCAGGAATGTTGTTTCCAACCACAGGAACCTCTGGAGAAACAACGGGAGCGCTCCCACCATGGGTTGGGCTTTAATCCCACCCAGGGCTTCATTCCCGGTTTTTTTCCTTCAATAAAAAACCTTTCCGGTTTTTTTTTCTTTAATAACCTGGATTTCCCCTCCCTGCCTGGGGGGAGTTTAAGGATCCTGGATTTATCCCTCCGGAGGGAATCCCGCACCAACCGGAGGAATATTTCTTCCCAAAATACCCCGAGGGGCCGCGCTGGAGCAGCCCCCGGCCGTTCCCAGCCTCTGGATCGGGACACGGCTGGGACTGGGAGGTTTTCCACCCGATCCAGCACCCCGGGATGCCGGGAGCCGCCTTCTCCAGCGTTCCCAGTATCCCACTGGGAGCGGGTTGGGTGGGATGCGCTCCCCCGGCCTCTGCGTCCTTCGGATCCCGCAGTTTATGGAAAAGCACGTGGATATGGGAGCTTTGACATTCCCGGGAGCGTCCCCGCCCCATCCCGCTGCCCTTGGCGTGGGAAGGGGAAGAGGGGGAGGTCTGGGGGGAGCTGCTCTGCAAATGAGGCGGCGTTAACGAGGAATTAATTATCGATCCTTCCCGCCGGGAAGCCGATCCCTGGGAAGGTCACCGGGAACGACGCGGCGCAGCGGCAGCGTCCCTGGTGTGCCCTGGGACCATCCCGCTGCTCCTTTAGGGCATGGAATGCCATGGGATGGGACACCTGGATGCGAGGGGGGCCCTGGCGTCTCCCGGCAGGCGGGAGCAGCGGGGAGAGGGACAATTCCCTGTGGGAATTCTCCTCCCGGGAGAGGCCGCAGCTCCGCTCGTTTGTCAGATCAGAGCGAGCAGAGATAACGGGAAGCGATCCCAGCATCCCTCGTCACTCCCAGCTCCTCGGCGGGGCTGACTTGATTTTTCCAAAGGATTCAGCATCCAGAGCTCTCCAAATCCTTCCCGACAGGCGCGGGGCAGAGCAACCCTTGGAACATCTTGTCCCGAGGAGCTGCGGGCGCGGGGTCTTTCCCTGGATCTCCGAAGGGTCTGGCACGTCCTGAAAACCGGGATCAGCTTTTCCTGCGCCTTCCCAGCGCCCTCCCAGCGCTGCCAGGCACAGACGCTCGGGCGGGTGACGAGCCGCTGTCGCTGTCATGTTGTCGCAGCTCAGCGGCCCCTGGCAGCCCTGGCAGCTGCCGCGCTTCCCGATCCATGCCCGATCCATGCCCGATCCATGCCCGCGGCCTCCCCCCGGGCTGCCGGAGCGGCAGGAGCCGGCTCGGGGTCACAGCGGGAAAGGAGCCGCCGCTCCGCATTCCGGGGATCGGGCCTGGAGCATCCCTGAGGGAGAGGAGCTGCGGGAGTGGTTTGGGGTGGTTGTGCCGGGCTGAGAGGTTCGGGTGGGGCTGCTCACCTGGCACTGCCCACCCGGCACAGCCCACCCGGCACTGACCACCTGGCTGTGCCCACCCGGCACTGACCACCCCGCCCTGACCACCCGGCCCTGACCACCCGGCCGTGCCCACCCGGCCGTGCCCACCCGGCCCTGACCACCTGGCTGTGCCCACCCGGCACTGCCCACCCGGCGCTGCTCACCCGGCGCTGCTCACCCGGCCCTGACCACCTGGCTGTGCCCACCCGGCACTGACCACCCGGCCGTGCCCACCCGGCACTGACCACCTGGCTGTGCCCACCTGCCCGGACCCCCCCAACCTGGCGCAACAGGGGCAGGAGACTCCGGCTGAGCCTTGCCCTCACTGCAGAGGGACACCGGGCATCTCTCAGCTGAGCCTGGGGGGTGGATGTGCAGATGGCAAAGCTCCCTGCCGATGGAGAGGGGCTGGCAGAGGGAGGTTTTCCCAAGGGAAAGCTCATCCCGCTCCGGCCGCGGGGCCGGGATGAGCCGGAGCCGTGCAGCCCCCCGGCCGCGGGGAACCCGCACGGGGCCAGAGCCCCCCTTGGTGCCAGGGGGGGTCACACGCGGTGCCACCGCGCAGCGGCAGGGCGGTGGCGATCCCCGGGATGAGCAAATCCTTGGAGCAGGGTGGGCTCTGACCCACTCCAGGCGTTAATGTGGGCACAGCGAAGGCTCTGGGGGTCTCGCAGACCCCCGGCTGGGCATTCCTGGAGTGCCCACGCAGAATTCCCGGCGCTGAGCGTGGAAGCACCGCCGGCACGAGCTCCGTTTCCAATTCCTCGGGCAGGGCTCGGAGCCGCCCCACCTGGGAGCGAGCGCAATTAATTGCCCCAGTCTGCAGAGCGATCGGCTTCTGAGGAGAACAATTAGCGGGTCACAAATTGCAATTGTCATCTCACTCCCGGTTTTAATTTGCCCTAATGAAGGCTAAGTGATTCCGTCGCGCTCCTCCTCCCCCGGCCCCGCGGCCCCTCTGGCATCCCGCGGCCCTTTTTTTCCCGGGAAAGCCGTTAATTCCCGGCGCGTTCCGGATTCCGGAGCCGATAAAAGTTTAATTTAAGGGCCGTGTCCGCGCATCCGGCTTTGTCACAGCTCTGGGATGGGCAGTTCATGGCCGAGAGGGTCAAATCCTTCCCCTTCTTCCAGGCTGGGAGCTGAGCCTGGATCCCCCAGCAGCACTTCGGGGAAGCTGCGGGAGCGTTTTCGGGACGGGGAAACCAAACCAAACCAACAATTCCAGAGCCGAAACAACAATTCCAGAGGCTGGAAGCGCCAGGATGAGAGCAGCCGGCTGAATTCCCAGCCCTCCTCATTAAAACGCAGCCGGAGAGAGGCAGAGGAGCTCCGAGATAAGAGGCGGCCGCCGCTGCTGCTGCCGCCGAGCTGAATTTTGGAGAAGGGACCCATCCCTGACTCCTCGCGGAGCATCTCCAAAGCGGGATGGGATGTGCGATCCCTAGGGAATGGCTGTGGGATCCAAACGCCGCTGGGATGGGCAGATTATGGGCGAGAGGATCAAATCCTGCCCCTTCTTCCAGGCTGGAAGCTGAGCCTGGATCCCCCAGCAGCACCTCGGGGAAGCTGCGGGAGCGTTTTGAGGGGGAAAAACCAAACCAAACCAAANAAGGCAGCACATGCGGAGAGGCTGGGAAAGAAATTACTTCTTGGGAAAAACCAAACCAAACCAAACCAAACCAAACCAACAATTCCAGAGCCGAAACAACAATTCCAGAGGCTGGAAGCGCCAGGATGAGAGCAGCCGGCTGAATTCCCAGCCCTCCTCATTAAAACGCAGCCGGAGAGAGGCAGAGGAGCTCCGAGATAAGAGGCGGCCGCCGCTGCTGCCCCCGGGCTGCCGAGCCCGAGCCGAGCTCTCTGCTGCTGCTGCTGCCGGCTGCGTTTTTATCTCCTGGCTGCCTCCCAGCCAAGCAGGAATGACAGGAGCAGCGTTATCGCCCTCCCTGGCGGCGGAGATGCAGGAGGCTCGGGGAAAAAAAAAGAAGGAAAAAAAAAAAAAATCCCATCCCTGTGCACAAAACAAGGATTGAGGGAGGGAAGGAATCGCTGGAAAAGGTGGAGGAGCAGCAGCGCGGCGCTGATGGGGTTGGAGAGGATTCTGCTGATCCTGGCGGCTCCAAGCGCTGTCCAAGCTGGTCTCGGACGCTTCCGGGGGTTGGGAGAGCTGTGCCAGGGCCTCGGCACCCTGGCAGGGAAGGATTTATTCCCCAAATCCCCTCTAAACCCCTCCCTCCTTCCACCGGGAAAAGGGGGGTGGTAGAAGCTCCAAGACAACGGTTCCAAAGCCGCTTTTCCCGAGCAAAAATCCCGGCTCAAACCTCGGCAGGGCCTTTGCCGGGTGTTCCCCGCCTCGTGTAAATATTTTTTCAGGGAATAACGTCCCGGAATTCCAGCTGGAGGCGGGAGCACGGCGCTGCCGTGAGGGACACGGGGACATCGCTGTCCCATGATGCGGCACCCTCGGGGGGGTGTTGGCTTTAGGGGGGTGAAGCTGCTGGAAATGGCCTCGTATCCCAGGAAAACCCTTCCATCCCAGGAAAACTCTCATCCCAGGAACACCGTCGTATCTCAGGAAAACCCTTCAATCCCAGGAAAACCCTCCCATCCCAGGAACATCCTCCCATCCCAGAAAATCCTTCCATCCCAGAAAACCCTTCCATCCCAGAAAACTCTCCCATCCTAGGAACACCCTCGTATCCCAGGAAAACCCTTCAATCCCAGGAAAACCCTCCCATCCCAGGAACACCCTCCCATCCCGACAACATCCATCCCGGGAACATCCAACCCCAAACCCCCCTTCCCCGGGAATTCAAGAAAGCGCCTCAAAGACACAAAGTTTTCCCTCTCCAGCTGCAGAATTCCATCTCCCGCTGCCTTCTGCGGGATTTCGGGAGCTCGGGGTTGCCATGGAGCTCCGGCTGAGCCCGGGCATACAGATGAGGGGGGGACCCTGGCGGGGGCGGTTGCCACGGTACCGGCGACATTCGGGGCCCTTTGTCCCTTTCCTTTCTCCCGTTTGTTTTCCCTGCCGAGCTCTGAGCCGGGAGATTCGCTCGGGAAAAATCCCATCCCCGGGAGTTTGGGGGGAGGTTGGAGCGGAGTTGCAAAATCCTGAGGAAAAGATGGATTTTTCTCCCTGAGGAAATGGGATACAAAGGGCCAGGGGTGTGGAGGTGCTGGGGAATCCCGGATTTTGGGATGAAATCCCTCTCTGGGAGAGTTGTGAGGGGCTGGGATGGAATTCCCGGAGAAGCTTCCACATTCCTGGAAGTGTCCAAGGCACTGGATGGGATTTCAGGTCCCTTCCGACCCCAAAGCATTCCAGGATTCCGTAATTCCATGGTAATTCCCTCCTGCCCCAGGCAGGAGAAAGGCTGGATCCCGCTCCCAGCATCCCAACTTCCCCCACGGGCTGGATGGGGATGGAAAAACGGGAATGGGTGAGGGGAGGGCTTTCCCACAGCATCCAACGGCCACTTCCCACCTCCCTGTGCCGGGCGGGTGACAGGGACGGGAAAATTCCGGAGTGGAGTGGATTGGGACGAGCTGGAGAAGATGGGGAAGCTGGGGAAGATGGAGAAGCCAGGGAAGATGGAAAAGCTGGAGAAGCTGGGGAAGATGGGGAAAATGGGAAAGCTGGAGAAGATGGGAAAGATGGAGAATCCAGAGAAGCTGGAGAAGCCAGGGAAGCCAGAGAAGCTGGGAAAGCTGGAGAAGATGGGAAAGCTGGATAATCCAGAGAAGCTGGAGGATCCAGAGGATCCAGAGAAGATGGAGAATCCAGAGGAGCTGGAAAAGCTGGAGAGCGGCCCTGAGCTCAGCTCGCTCCAAGCTTGCCCCAGCAAAGCCAGGCCTTGGCAGCAGCACCCGGCCCTGCTGCGGCGAGGAAGAGGAGATGGGAATTTGCACCTGGGAGAAATCCAGAGGGCACAGAAATTCCTTAGGGAATTGGGGGAACACTGGGAAAAACACGGGAGACACACGGTATTCCTGGCATGGGGGGAACAAAGGGAAATTGGGCTGGTTTCCATCTCCATGGAACAACTGTTCCGGCCTCCTGGCTCCACATTTTTGGGAATAAACACAAACCGGGAGCAGGAGCCTCCCTGTCTCCCTGCTGTCATTCCCATCGTGCCGCATCCCACGCCGAGGAAAAGCCTGGAACAGCAGCCGGACTTGGCTTCACAGCTTGAAGAAAATAAATAAAAACTCCCAAATTGCTCCATAATATATTTTGTTTTTAAGGAGAAAAGATTCCCGAGGTATTTGAACAGCTGGAGAGTTTTATGGACCCGAAAATGCCGGAGCACTTAAAAGGAAAGGTGTGGATCCATCAGAGGGAAGCGGGAATCGATGGATCCATCCTTTCCTTTCAAGCTGTTTCTCTGGGAGCTGCTTCAAAAGCAGCGGGAAAGGAGGGAGAAGAGCGGGATCGATCCAGGAGGAGTCGATGAGGGATAAACTCGGCTCCTTTCCAGGGAGAGCACAGCGGGGATAAAACAAACTTTTCTTTTCCCACTCTTTTAAAATGTTTTTTCTTCCCGCTGGGTGAGAGGCTTTTAAGGGAAGAAAAGGTTGGATTGGGGTCAGCGCGGGAGAGCCGGAGGAAATCATGGAATCAAAGGTGGGATGGTGGCTGGATCCGGCGCCTCTGGCCGGATCCAGGGGGTTCAAACCCATCCCAGCCCCTCCCTGAGCATTCCCAGTGTTCAGGGGATGTTTTTCCCTACGGAATAACCATTGGAGGGCTGCAAATGGGGCTGGAGCTCCTGGACGTGGGAATTTGGAGCTGGGGAGGATAAGGGGCAGGGAGCAGAGCCCGCAGGAGAATTATCCCTGTGGATAATTATTCCCAACAGCTGCGGCTCTGGCTCTGCTCAGCCACAGATCCAGGGGCTGCTGGGGGTCCTGGGCAGATTCCGTGGGATAATTCCACCCAGATCCTCTGGGATGGGAGAGCACAGTGAATGCCATGGATATAAAACGGAATAAATGGATTTGTTGGATGGTTTTGAGGGCGCTGGAGGTCCCGGGTGGGGTCCTGGGGGGCCCGTGCTCAGACTTTTGCCTCTCCAACCTGTTCCTTGTCCCTGCCCCTTGTTCCCCACGATCCCAAGCCCTCCCCTAACCCAATTTCGCTGTTTTTTCAGGAATGACCTCCAGGAGGAGCCGGGAAGATGCAGCCGAGCGCGGGAACGACTCCTTTGGGGAGGCAGGAGAGGCCCAGCTCTGACTGAGGTGCCCCCAGTGTTATGAGCTCCCATTTCGGGGGCGCCAGGCAGGGGCTGACGCTTCCAGGGGCTCGCATGGAGCATCCCCCGCTACGGGCGCCGTCCCCACCCCGCTGTCACCCCGTGGCCGCCTCTGGATGCTCCCTGTGACCTTCCCCAGGCCAAAATGAGAGGCCTCCAGCCCAGCTGCCTCCTGCTGTGCGTGGTGGCCGCCAGCGCCATGCCCACGGTGCCCTGGAGGGTGGCGTGTCCCCCGCGCTGCGTGTGCCAGATCCGGCCCTGGTACACGCCCCGCTCCGCCTACCGCGAGGCGGCCACGGTGGACTGCAACGACCTCTTCATCACCTCCGTGCCCCCGGAGCTGCCCGAGGGCACCCAGACCCTGCTGCTGCAGAGCAACAACATCGCCCGGCTGGAGCAGGGCGAGCTGGGCTACCTGCGGAACCTCTCGGAGCTGGATCTGTCGCAGAACAGCTTCTCCGACGTCTGGGATTTCGGGCTCAGGAACATGCCCCAGCTGCTCAGCCTGCACCTGGAGGAGAACCTGCTCTCCGAGCTGCCCGACGGCAGCTTCCCGGGAATGGGCAACCTGCAGGAGCTGTACCTGAACCACAACCGGCTCCGCAGCATCGCCCCCCGCGCCTTCGCCGGCCTGGGCAGCCTCCTGAGGCTCCACCTCAACTCCAACCTGCTGAGGATGCTGGACAGCCGCTGGTTCCAGACGCTGCCCAGCCTGGAGATCCTCATGATCGGCGGGAACAAGGTGGACGCCATCCTGGACATGAATTTCCGGCCCCTGGGCAACCTGCGGAGTTTGGTGCTGGCCGGGATGCACCTGCGGGAGATCTCGGATTACGCCCTGGAAGGGCTGAGGAGCCTGGAGAGCCTCTCCTTCTACGACAACAAGCTGGCAGACGTCCCCAAGAGGGCTCTGCAGCAGGTGCCCGGCCTCAAATTCCTGGATCTGAACAAGAACCCGCTGCAGAGGGTCAAGCAGAGCGACTTCACCAACATGCTGCACCTCAAGGAGCTGGGCCTCAACAACATGGACGAGCTGGTGTCCATCGACCAGTTCGCCCTCACCAACCTCCCCGAGCTGACCAAGCTGGACGTGACCAACAACCCCAAGCTGTCCTTCATCCACCCCAAGGCCTTCCAGCAGCTGCCGCAGCTGGAGACGCTGATGCTCAACAACAACGCCCTAAGTGCCTTGCACCGGCAGACGGTGGAGTCGCTGCCCAACCTGCAGGAGATCAGCATCCACGGCAACCCCCTGCGCTGCGACTGCGTCATCCGCTGGGTCAACAGCACCCGGCCCCGCGTGCGCTTCATCGAGCCCCAGTCCACGCTCTGCGCCGAGCCGCCCGACCTCCAGCGCCGCCACATCCGCGACGTCCCGTTCCGGGACATGACGGAGCAGTGCCTGCCCCTCATCTCCGCCCGGAGCATCCCGGCGCGCCTGGAGGCCGAGGTCGGCGACAGCGTGGCGCTGCACTGCCGGGCGCTGGCGGAGCCGGAGCCGGAGATTTACTGGGTGACGCCGGCGGGGGCCAAGCTGCTGCCGTTCGGGGACGACGGAAAATTCAAGGTGCACTCCGAGGGGACGCTGGAGATCCGCGGGATCGCGGCGCGCGAGGCCGGGCTCTACACGTGCGTGGCTCACAACCTGCTGGGCGCCGACACCCGCGGCGTCCGCGTGCTGGTCAACCACTCCTTCCCGCTGGGCCAGGACACGCTGGAGCTGCTGGTGCTGGACGTCCAGCCCCACCACATCCTGCTGGCCTGGCAGCCGCGCCTCAACACCGTCTCCTCCAACCTCACCTGGGCCAGCTCCGCGCTGGGATCCCGCGTGGGCGCGGCCGGAGCGGCGCGGATCCCGACGGGAACCCACAGCTTCAACGTCACCCGGCTGCGCCCCGACACCGAGTACCGGGCGTGTCTGCACGTGGCCTTGGTGGCCTCGCCGGCCAGGGTGGCCTGTG
>VZTI01001371.1:148063-162174 GCA_013397865.1 Struthidea cinerea | reverse complement strand
GAATTCCCCCCTCACAGTCTCCCCCTTTTTTTTTTTCCCCAATTCCCCCCTCACAGGCTCCCTTTTTTTCCCCAATTCCCCCCTCACAGGCTCCCCTTTTCCCAGCTTCCACCTCTGTCCAGCTTCCCCTCCCAGCTCGGCCACCACCCTACAACATCCATCCCAATAAAAAAGGGCAACTCCTGAAATCCAGGGCCCTCTGAGGGCCTTGAGGGAGAGTTTGGTTGCTTTAAAACCACTAAAAATCCCCAACCACCCGACGGGAAAAGCCGGGACAGGCCCACACAGGGGGAGAGGCTGAAAATCCTGAAGTGGGAAGGGGAAAGAGAGAAAAAACCAGGAATATTTGATGGCCTTAAAGGCAAAAGAGGAGAGGGAGAGGAGACTTTAAAGTGGTTACACACCTGGTTAGTCTGAATGTCCGTGGATCCGTTACTCCTGGAATTGTAGTTGCTTCTGAGGTTGCCTAAAAACCACCAGGGCAGCCCAGCCACATCCCATTCCTCAAACACCAGGTCCAGCTTCGGCTTCTTGCTTTTGGAGAGGTTTTCCATCAGCTCTTTGTCTGGAAGAGCCCAAGCAGAGTCCAAGTTATTGGTTAAGAGACCAGCAGAGAAAAATTGGACCCAAATCTGATTTTTTTTTTTTTTTCTTTATTGCACCACGCTGGGAGCTTTGGGGTTTGGATGTCCCATCTGTGCTGCTGGATCTGGCAAAAATCCCTGCATTAATTCAGGGAACATCCCAGCGTTCCCAGCGCCCCTGGACTGGGACAGGTTGAGTTTTCATCTCGAGTTTCACCCCAGAAACACAAACACTTCCCGAGCCAGCCCTGAGTGGATTTAAAATGCAGAAAGGACCGGTTTGAACTCAGTTTGCAGCTCCTGAATTCTCAATCCAGGCTCGAACGGAAGCGGGGATCCATCCTCCCCATGCTCCAGCCTTGGATCCCAAACGGAGTGCTCTGGATTCCAGGATAACCTCGGATCTCCCTCCCTCCAGTGCCCGGAGTTTCAAAGGCACAGCCGAGGCTGTTTTGTACATCCAGGGAATTTCCACCGCTCCCATCTGAGCTGGAAACACCCACGTTTTGTAAAGAGCTGCTTTAACAACTGAGGTTCCCTGATATGACAGAATACAAAGTGGAAAACCAGGAAAATTGCTCCCAAAACATTTGAAATCTCCATGATTTCTCCAAGAAATCCCATGGGGAAAAGTCAAAATATGACAGATCCACCAAAAAAAAAAAAACAACCCCCCATTGTTGTTCAGTTCCCTGCTTGGTTTGCAGGGAACGACTGCAGCCAGCCCAGGCTGGGTTCTGTGCGCTCAGGAGCCTCCCCTGGGAACAGGAATGGATCCAAGGATAATTCCAGCATTTAGAACAGCCTGCAGCAAGCTTTAGAAGGTTTTTTTCATGGCACTGTTTAGTGAGAGATGTGATTTTGGGGCTTTACCTGCCACCGTCCTCAGAGCACTTTGTTCTTTATGAGCCAGCGGTGAACATTTGCATTCTCTCCATCTTTAGCAGGAAGATTTTGAACGATTCCACTCCAAACCAGGGATTTTTTTGGAGTCTCCCAGCTCCCTCCTCCAGCATTTTGCTGCTGTGTGTCCCACAGAGGATGTGTCAACGTTGTGGTAACACAGAAAACTGTCCCTCACCTTCACAAGCGTCACATTCGGGCTCTGAGGTAGCCAGAGCAGAGGCTTTGCTGTCACCCTCCACGACCCCAGAGTCAGATCCTTCCTCCTGGCCGAGCTGCAGGAAGGAAAATCCAGGAATTAGCCCAGCAGAGCTTGCAGGGACAAGGGGATGCAGCACTTCCATTCCCAGGCACCAGCCGCAGGATGAGACCAAACAGGTAGGAAGAGGAATAATTCAGAACAAAAACTACAAACTATTGACCTCGTACACAGCCTAAAGCCTCTGGAATCGGCACAACCAACCTAGGAGAAATCTTCAGCTTGGCAAAAGTCCCAAAGTTGCCGTTTTTCATGCAGTAAAACCGGGGTTTTGTGACTCTCTGACACCTCCCAGCTCCACCTGCCCTCATCCCAAACCACACCAGGAAACTTTGGAGGCGCCAAGATTTTTCCTAGGTTTTCACCTCGGCCTGGAAAAGCTGCAAACAAATCCTAACTAGACACAAAACTGGCTCAGTGAATGATTTGGCAATTCCTACTCGGAGCAAGGGTGGGATAGAAGGGGGGGAAAAAGCAGGAAAACACGGAGCAGGCTGGAGAAGCTGAGGCCTGGAAGTGCTGCACCCCAGAGAAACGCGCTCAGAGACTGGCACTCTGTCACGAGGAGAACAGAGAAGGGTCACTCTGTCCCTGCTCTGTGGACTCCGAGAACTTTTTTATTTTTGGGGATTTTGATTTTTTTTTTTCCCTCTCAGGAAGGCGAGGAGCCGGCACATAAAGAAAAAGTTCTGGCAGTCCACCATGCACAGGTACAGAGAAGGGGCAACTCTGTACAAGAAAAGAAACCACCAGGCAGTGGGGTTTACCTTCAGCTGGTCTGGGCTGGGCTTAGCGACGCTCTGCTCCTTTGGGAGAGTCTGTGCAGCATCTGCAGATGGCAGGTAAAACACAAGGAAAAACCTTCCCTGGAAATAGCCACTCTCACCCCACGCAGGGCCTGCGGCAAGCAAGCAACGAGCCAGGCTTGGCAGACCTCGGGAAATTCCTGATTGGCAAAGGCCTGGCTTCCTCGGGGGATGAATTTATGGATTTTGGGCTCAGCGCCTTGCTGGAGAAGCAGCTGGGTGAAAAGTCGGGATCTTCTCAAAGGGGAAAAAGGATTCCTTTTCCTACAGCCATCCCAAGCGCCTCGTCACAAGGATTCCTGGTTAGTCTGTGTGGATCCGTTACTCCCGGACTCGGAATCGCTTCTCAGGTCGCCTAAAAAACCATCACGGCAGCCCGGCCGCATCCCATTCCTCAAATTCCAGAGGGTGGGGAATCCCACCCCGAAGGTCAACAGGGAAGAGCAAGGCTGGTTTTCGGAATCCTGAGGATTCCGGCTCTTCCTGAAGGGCGTGGGCACGAGGAATAAAGAGCGAAGAAGGGAAAATTCCATGCGCACAGCGTGGACACATCCCGGACAAATCCGAATCCAGCTGATTCTGCTGCTCCCGGGAGTTAATTAAAAGGCCAAGCTAAATAACAGGAACAATCCAATTAACGGGAATCTTCCCGAGCCTGGCTTTGAACAGGGAGAACAAAAGATGCCAGGCTGGCTCCTGCCCGCTCCCCTTGCAATTTAGCAGGGAAATTCCCTGCTGGATGAGGCTGATTCCCACCAGGAATCACAGACACAGAGGCAGAAAATTCCACCTCAAAGTGGCCTTTCAATGGAGCAAAAGCCAGGATCAAAGATGACAGGGATCTATCCCATATTCCTGCTTTCCTTTCCTGCTTCCATCACCTTCCAGCTGCTGATTTTTTAATCCCTGATGGGAAACAGAAGCCAGCTGGCTCATCCATCACTGCTCGGGCTCTGCAGGGACGTGAGAACAGGGAAGAATCGTCCTTCCAAAATTGGATTTTCGGGGAGTGAAAATACTCCAGGTGCTGGAAGGCTTCCTTTCGGAGCCGATATATTCCATAA
This sequence comes from Struthidea cinerea, assembly GCA_013397865.1. Classification (NCBI taxonomy): domain Eukaryota; kingdom Metazoa; phylum Chordata; class Aves; order Passeriformes; family Corcoracidae; genus Struthidea; species Struthidea cinerea. The sequence goes on along the minus strand of VZTI01001371.1, from coordinate 158,558 downwards.
AAAACATCCTTAAGGTGAGGGATTCCTAAATGCATCTCGTGGGAGCCAGACTTGGGGGGAAATTAGACAAGAAAGGAGGAAAATTAGACAAGAAAAGGGGGCAAGTCAGGCAACAAAAGGGGGGAAAAATTAGACAAGGAAAGGGGGAAATTAGACAAGGAAAAGGGGGGAAAATTAGGCAAGAAAAGGGGGGAAATTAGACACGGAAAGGGGGAAAATTAGACAAATCCATGTCATTCCTGTGCTGGGCTGAAGGAAACCCAACAGCTGGAAAGGAAGGAAAGCAGCTGGAGTCTCCCTCCCTGTGCATTCCAAGGTCTGGTCTGCCAAGCTTGTTTCGTTTGGGTCACACTCACACACAGCCAGGCCTAACTCAGTCCTAAGGACAGCATTTCCTGAGCCAGGCTTAAAGTGACACCAGGAGTGGACCAGGAATGGCCACATTCCAAGGAAAAGGGCAGCAGAGGACAGAGTTTGGCTGGGAATCCTTTGCTCTCCACACACACAGCTCTTCTCGGGAAAAGGGAACAGCACTCACACAATTATCCTACAGGTAAAGAGTCCAAAAAAACCTCAAAAATTCTTCTAGAAAACAATTCAAAAGACTCTTGAGAAGAATATTCAGTAAAAATAAATCCAAGGTAGAAAACCAAACCTTTTAGGGCCGTGTTTTCAGTTCTCATTTTAATTTTGAATTTCTCTCCGTGTGCCTGAGCCCTTGTGAAGGATTAAATCCATTTTCCCCATTTCAAAACCTCGGGAAATGTTTATTTTTCCCAGTGAACAATCCCAGCCCTACAAAAGGAACTGGCTGCAAGGAAGCCACCAGCTCAGATTAATCGGAGAATTTTCATTTTGATGGAGTTGGATTTGATTCCTCTCACGAGCTGGGGAAGCTGCAGTGACTTTTAAAAGCTCAAGTGTTTGATTAAAGCCTTGCAGAGTTTTTAGCAACTCTCCGAGGTTATCGAAGTATAAAACGAGGTGAGAGCAAGAAGCTGCAGCTCTGAAGCTGCAAAAATACTGAGAAATCAATAAAGATTGATTTCAATTGATTGAAGATTGATTCCAATACAGGATGGGATAGTTCAGCCACGCTCAGGATTCAGCTTTGGCCCAAAATTCGGCTTTTCTTGGCAGCCACATCACTCAAACAGCTCCTGACACACAGAAAAGACACAAACTCCGAGAGATTTGCTTGGCAAAGCCTTCGAGAGAAGTTTATTCCTCCTTCAGCCACAGATCTGGAGTGAAGTTCAGCACTTACCCAGTTATTGCAACGCTTACGGAATGGGTTTGTGAGCAACCTACCTGAGAGGGCAGCAGCCGTCAGGTTCCGCTTCAGCATCTCGTACACGGGGCTGTGGGGAAGGGACACGAGCGACCGTCACCCCCCGAGCCAGGAAAATCCCCCTTGAGAGCCCAGAGAGACCCCAGAAACCACCGGGAGTTGGTTTTCCTAGAGAGACCCCAAAAATTCCTTCTAGAGAGGCTCCACAGACCACAGGGATATTTTTTTTTTCTAGAGGGATCCCAAAAAGCACTGAGGTTTTTTCCCTGCAGATCCCAAAAACCACTGAGGTGTTTTTTTCTAGAGAGATCCCAAAAACCACTGAGGTTTTCTTCCTGGAGATCCCAGAAACCACTGAGGTTTTTCCTAGAGAGATCCCAAAATTCACAGCGAGGTTTTTTCCCTAGAGAGACCCCAAAAAACACAGCGATTTCTTTCCTAGAGAGACCCCAAACCCACAGCATATTTTCTTCTAGAGAGACCCCAAACCCACAGCAATTTTTTTTCCTAGAAAGCCCCCCCAAAACCCCAATTAGGATTTTTTTTTTTTTTTTAATTTGCTTATTACAAACTTCACCTCAAAACTCAGTGCAGGACAAAGACTTTCACCGAAATTTAACACCCAGAGCTTGAGGGGACGCAGGAACGAAAGGGACAGAGCTGCCCCCTCAACCCAGCAGTGACTCCGGGAGCTTTTCCTGGTGAAAAGGGAATTTTTTTTCCCCCTTACCTGGGATCCTTGACGGAGAAGCTCTGCAGTCCCAGCAGCTCTCCCAGCTGATCCCCTCCACAGTGAACCATGTGCTGCTGCCTCTTGTCGTAGAGCTGCCTCCCCATGATGTACTGGCCCAGGAAATGCATCACCTGCAGGGGACAGGACACTGCCTCAGCCACCAAAATCCCGGGAATTTTCCTCGGATTTACGATATCCTGCTGGCCTGCCTGGTGGCAGCCGAATCACAGGTGGTTTTTGGCCCTTTCAGCCGAGGGAGGGGCGGTGTTTCGGCAGAGGGTTTGGAGTTGTTAACGCTCGGCAAGGAGGGAAATCGAGGAGAAGGTGGGGGAATGGGAATGTCCCAGTTAAAAGGGGGTTATCCCAGTTCAAACGGGGCCATCCCAGTTCAAAAGGGCATTATTCCCAGTTAAAAACAGCATTATCCCAATTAAAAGAGCATTATTCCCAGTTAAAACAGGACTATCCCAGTTCAAAAGAGCATTATACCCAGTTAAAAACAGCATTATCCCAGTTAAAAATAGCATTATTCCCAGTTTAAAACAGCATTATTCCCAGTTCAAAAGGGCATCATTCCCAGTTAAAACAGGACTATACCAGTTAAAAGGGCATTATTCCCAGTTAAAACAGGACTATCCCAGTTCAAAAGAGCATTATTCCCAGTTAAAACAACATTATTCCCAGTTAAAACAGGACTAGCTCAGTTTAAAACAGCATTATTCCCAGTTTAAAAGAGCATTAACCCAGTTAAACAGCATTATTCCCAGTTAAAACAGCATTATTCCCAGTTAAACAGCATTATTCCCAGTTAAACAGCATTATTCCCAGTTAAAACAGCATTATTCCCAGTTTAAAAGAGCATTATTCCCAGTTTAAAAGAGCATTATTCCCAGTTAAAACAGGACTAGCTCAGTTTAAAAGAGCATTAGCCCAGTTAAAAACGGGACTATCCCAGCAAAAACTGGACTCTCCCAGTAAAAAACGGGACTCTCCCAGTAAAAAAAACGGGACTCTCCCAGTAAAAAAAACGGGACTCTCCCAGTAAAAAAAAATGGGACTCTCCCAGTAAAAAGATGAGGGTTCAAATAGGAAATTAAAGAGTCAGTCCCATCCCACTTCCCAAAAAACCCCAAGGATGAAGTCTGGAATGTGACCGCACCTCTTTGAGCGTGAAGGTGTCGCCCTGGGCACCCGCAGCCTGCAGGATCCTCAGCAGGGGCAGTTTGGGTCTCACCTGGAACGCAGAGCAGAGTTTTGTTGGAATTCCAGCCTGGAATAACCCCTGGAAAGCCAAAAAACCCACCCAAAAATCCAGAGAATTCGGATTTAAGCCCTCACGCTTGGATGTGGTTGTTGCTGTGAGGGAAGATTGGGAATTCAGGGCCAACACTGGGAATTCGGGGCCAAGATTGGGAATTCGGGGCCAAGATTGGGAATTCGGGGCCAGCACTGGGAATTCGGGGCCAGCATTGGGAATTCGGGGCCAACACTGGGAATTCGGGGCCTTGGAATGGGCAGTGACTGAGCTCGGAGTCACCTCCAGGAGCAGGGACGGGACATTCCCATGGAGCAGCCCGGATTTTCCAATTCCTGTTGGGAACAAATCGGTTCTGCCCTGCCCAGAGCAGGGATTTATCCATGGATTTATCCACACCAAACACAGGGAACACCAAGGATCAGGGGGCTCATCTGCTCCTCAGAGCTGCTTTGGGATCTGGGTGAAACCTCGGGAGCAATTCCATCGTTCCCAGGGTGATTCCTAGTACGGATCATAAATAAAGATTTGGATAATCCTAAAGATTCCATAGGAAGTGGAGCGACAGGAAAAGGGGGAATGGGTTCAGACTGAAAAAAGGGGAAATTTAGGGAAGGAATTCCTCACTGCGAGGGTGGTGAGTGGAATTAAGTACAAATCCAGCACAAAAATATGCATTTTCCCATTTTTTTATGCCCACTTTGACCCGTTTTTCCCTTTAAAATATCCCTAAATCGATGACGTGAGAGAGAACAAACTCCTCAGGATAAATCCCAATCCTTTAGGATAAATTCTCCTGATTTAAATGTCGCTTGGATTTAATAAAAATCACTGCTCTGAGGAGAAAGTAGCAGAGAGAAGCGGTGGAAATGAGGGGTAATTAGCTGCTAATTACCTGATGAGCTTGTCCAAGGGTGATCCTGCAGGAATTCTCGGCTGCTGGATGCTGGGCAGAGCTTGGGGAGCTCATCCTGGCAGTGAGGAGCTGTTCAAGCACCGCCCTAAAAACGGATCCAGGAGTTAAAAGCAGCCCTAAAATCCCATTTGAAATCCTGTTCCTGCTTTGTTCTGTTCCGGGAGAGGGGCTGGATTAAACAGCAGGAAAAACTAGTCATGGAAAAGGTTGGAATTAGCTGCTCAGGGTGGAGTTCTTATCCCTGGAAGTGTTCAAAAATCCCTGTGGATGTGGCACTTGGGGACACGGCTGGATTGAGCTGGGCTGGATTTCCTGATCCTAAAGGGCTTTTCCAAGCCTGAAGATTCCTGGGTTTGGATTTCCTGATCCCAAAGGGCTTTTCCAACCCTAAAGATTCCTGGGTTTGGATTTCCTGATCCCAAAGGGCTTTTCCAACCCTAAAGATTCTTGGGTTTGGATTTCCTGATCCCAAAGGGCTTTTCCAACCCTAAAGATTCCTGGGTTTGGATTTCCCGATCCCAAAGATCTTTTCCAACCCTAAATATTCCACGATTCCAAGCTGCATCCAGCAAACAGCCGGGGAAGGACTGCCCACAGGAGCAGGGATGGGACATTCCCATGGAGCAGCCCGGATTTTCCAATTCCTGTTGGGAACAAATCGGTTCTGCCCTGCCCAGAGCAGGGATTTATCCATGGATTTATCCACACCAAACACAGGGAACACCAAGGATCAGGGGGCTCATCTGCTCCTCAGAGCTGCTTTGGGATCTGGGTGAAACCTCGGGAGCAACTCCATCATTCCCAGCGTGATTCCCAGTTTGGATAATAAAGATTCCACAGGAACTGGAGTGACCGGAGAAGAGGGAATGGCTTCGAAGTGACAAAGGGGGAATTTTAGGGGAAATATCGGGAAGGAATTCCTGGCTGTGAGGGTGGGGAGGGGCTGGGATGGAATTCCCAGAGAATCCGTGGCTGTCCTGGATCCCTGGAAGTGTCCAAGGCCAGGTTGGAGCAAGCTGGGATAACCTGGGATAGGGGGAGGTGTCCCTGCCCACGGCAGGGGCGGGACTGGATGATCCTGGGATTCTGGGATTCCGGAATTCCGCAGTGCCGCACAGTGGGGAACTTAGGGAATCTCCATGACTCCATCAGGAAACATTCCAGGGGGTGAAATTCCTGACTCTGGAGGTGGGGAATGAGCAACTGAGTCACAACCCAGTGGAATTCTCCCCATTCCAGCAGCTCCTGATGTGATTCCCAAAGAAGAAACCACAATCAGCACATTCCCCACCTCCCTGATTCCCCAAAATCTCCCCCAAAAAAGCTGCAACCTCCCAAAAAAAAACCTGGATTAAGGGAATAAATGAATTTTAACAGCATTTTGCGGGGGAGGAGGTGCCAGAGCCTTTCCTGGAAGGGCCACAAGGGGAAGTCCTGCACAATTTGAATTTTTCAGGGCCCTGTCTCAGTTTCAGCATCCTCCCAAAAAGCAGCTTCACCTCAGCAAATCCACTTTAATCCTTCCCTCAAAACGGGCTGGAAAACTTGGAAAAGAAAGGAATTAACGTCAATTAAATAGCGGGGGGAAAAAAAGCAACTTGAACCGGCTCAAAGTCTCGACCTTGTGCCAAAATTTTTGTGTTCCCAGCCCTCAAATTGAGATTAAAATCTCAATTTTTACAAGGATCTGGTGGCAAATAATCCCTGCAAGAGCCTTTTTGGTAAAATTTAGGCTAAAGCAGGGAATTAACTCCCAAAACGGATTCCTCAATTTGCCTGTGAGCTGCAGCTTTGGGGATGTTTTCAGTCAATTTTTAATCCCTGCAGTAATTCAATTATTGGAATTATAACGTCCAAATAATGAGATTTGAAATTGCAAAGCCACATCATTTTCAAAGTAAAATCTGAACGGTCTTGGGCTGAATTTTCCCAGACAAATGAGTTTATTCCCACGGCGGTTATCGGGATGTGAGGCACGTGAGGAGTTTAAAACGAGTACTTTGAAAATAACCAAGCTCCTGCCTGAGGAATGTGGCCGCAGACAAAACAGGCTGGAACCTCAAAACACGACAAAAAGCCCAATTTTAGCACCGATTCCGAGCGCTGGGAACTTCAATCCCTGCCCCACCGGCTAAAAAAGGATTTTTAGGGCTTTTAGGAGAGGCTTCTGAGGGTTTTTACAGCAGTTCTGTGATTTTATCCCACTACATGGAATAAAATCATTCCCAAAAAATCAAACATCTCTAAATATTTAGGAAGGGTTGATTCAAGCAAACCAAATATTCAAATTACTAAACAGAGACCAGATAATAATTCAAATTATAACAGCTTTAAACATTTCCCGGTTATCATTTTCCCTAAATTTCAACAGATTTCTGATGGATAAAACCAAAAACACTGAACAAAAAACGCTGTTAAACTTCCCAAGAGGAGCTGGACAGAGATGAATCAAACCCATCAAACATTTAAATTTCTAAACATCACTGACAGCGACCTGACAATAATTCAAATTATAACAGCTTCAACCACTTCCCAATTAAAATTTCCCTAAATTTTAACAGATTTCAGGCGAATAAAACCAAAATATCGAACACAAAACACCCTTCAAATGAGCTGCACTTACCGACCTCGACTTTCTCTGCCTGGCAGGAATATCCTGGGATGGTTATCCCGGGATTTTGGGGCGGGACAGCCCCCGGGGCAGGCTCTGCCACGTCCCGAGGATGCTCCGGGCTCTTCTGAGCCGCTTTTTTCAAACCTCGCCCGGGGCAGGGCAGGGAGGGAGGCACCCAAAGCGGCCGATAACGGCTGGGCTGGTGTGAAAATCGGCCCCAAAGGGGAGAAAAAATTCGGATTTCCTCTCCACCCCCTTCCCGGGAAAGGGATTCTGCTGCCCCAGGGCTGAGGGAGGCAATGGGAGACGAGTTTTAACCGTTTCAGCGCCGATTTTATCACTCAAAGCCGCCGGGTTTTACAGATAAATGATGGTTTTTAGGCAGTTTGGTTCTCGGGAATACTCGTATTTCACCAGAATTTAATCTCGGGGTTAATTAAGGTTTTGTTCCTGAGCTCTAACACATTTCCAGGCTGCCGACACCATAAAATTTAGGGATGCAGCCTCCTGAAAAGCTCCGTGTGCTCACACGAGCTGGAAATTCCTAAAAGACGGGGGAATTTCGTGCTCTGCCAGCCCGGTTTCACTTTCCCCGCCAGCTCCGTTTCGAAATATCCCACATTTCGCCTCGCAAGCCCTAACCTGGAGCCGAGGGAATGAATCTCCGGCGGGTTTCAGGGCGCTGGGAGCTGCAGAAAACGTCCCTGGAGCGGAGCAAGGTCTCGAGAGGAAGCCGTGAATCACCCAGGAGTCATGAGCGGAGCAAATTTTCCACTCCAAAACTTCACCCCCGCCACGGGAAGGAGTCATTTGCCTCTTCTGTGACTACAAGTTCCTCCTCGAGACACCAAAAAAACCCCACGAGACCGCAGCTTTTTTTGAAAGCAAAGACCTGAAGCGGCCGAAAAGTCAAGTTGGAGCTTATTCGAGCTTAGTTTTGGGTTTTGAAAGTCTCGTTTTAAGGAAAAAAAAATTAAATGGTTTCTAAGTTCTGTTTCAAGTGGAAACACAGCAGGGGTTGGGTTCAGGTGTGAGCGCTTTTTCCAGCTTTGAAATGAAGGAAAATACTGAAAACAAAGTTGGGATTTGAGGTAATTTTAGGTAAAACAGCCCTGGAGGGGAGACTTTAAACAGGCACTGATGTGATCATCACCGATAATTAAATTTGTCCCCATCACAGTCCCTGGGGGGGGTTCACGCCTCAAATTCAGACCTTTTAATTTAAAAAAAACCCAAACAAACCACTTTTAAAATTCTGATTTGTAGGTGGGATGAGTTGTGTGGCTGGCATGATGCATCTGCCAGGAATTTTGGGCTGCTCCCCCCAAAGATCTGCCCAAAATGCCACCCAAACCTTCGGTAAAGAAGAGCGGGTAACGAATAAAAAATGTTGTGCAACGCTCCTTTCGTTGTGAAATGTGGGAAAGCAGAAGGAAAAACAAAAGTGATCATTTCAGTTAAAGTCCCAAAGAACAAATGCAAATCCCCCTCAATCCCTCCATGGATTCGGGATGGGGAAGCACTTCCACCACCCTGAACATCCTGATTTGCGTTTATCTCTATTTTCGGAGGAAAAAAACCGGGCTTTTCTCAGGGTTTTTCCCCCAACAGCTGGCACTTCCTTAACTAAACAAACCTCGTGTTTGCGGGATCAATCCCTCAGACTGTGTTCATGAGGGTGAAATCATGGAATCGTGGAATTACAGAGTGGTGCGGGCTGGAAAGGGCCTTAAAGCTCATCCAGCTCCATGGGCAGGGACACCTTCCCCCAGCCCAGGTGGCTCCAGCCCGGCCTGGGACGCACCCAGAGATCCAGGAGCAGCCACAGCTCCTCTGGGAATTCCATTCCAGGGCCTCCCCAGCCTCCCAGGGAAGGATTTGTTCCCAACATCCCACCTATCCCTGCCCTCCGGCAGTCTGAAGCCATTCCCCCTTCTCCCGTCACTCCAGGCCCTTGTAAACATTCCCTCTCCATCTTTCTCGCCGGCTCCCTTCGGGCCACCATTAAATCAACCCGAAGCTTCCCTTCTCCAGGCGGAACAATCCCAACTGTCCCAGAGTTTCCTGGGAAGAGATAAAGTTCATTGAAGCTCTCGCCGCCCCAGGTCCCTCCCGCCGGCACCGCCTCCTGCCCCCTCTCCTCACCGCCCCCCTCAGCCGTACGCCCCCGGGAACCCTCAGGTTCGCTTCAGCCCCGTGCTCACCCTACAGCCGCTCCATGGGCTCCAGGCCGGGGGTCGGCGAGGGGACGAAGCCCCTACACCCCCTGAGGGCTCCGCGCCTCCATTTTAGCGGGGTCCGGGCCGCCGCTTCCCCTCGCGGCCAACATGGCGGCGGGGCCACAGAGCGGAGCGGGACGTGCTGCTAGAAAGGACGCGGTGTCGCCGTGTGCATGTGGCGGCGCCCAGCGGGTTGGAGGACCCCGGCGAAGCGTCCTCTCAGCCCCCGGTGGAAAATATAAAAAAAAAAAAATTAAAAAAATAAAAAAAAAATCCATAAGTAATACTAAGTAATAAATACCGATCAAATATTGTATATAATAAAGTATATTATTATATATTACGTGCTACAACAAATTGTAATAAATAAAAATAAATAATAATAAAAATGAATAATAATAAAAATAAATAATAATGAAAAGAATAAAAATTAAAAGGGAGGGGGAAAGTAAATATTATCTCAAGCCAGGATGCTCTTTGATTCAAGATATTTGTATCTTTTCAAGCGTAATCAGCACGGAAGGAGAGCTGCTCAGTGGAGCAGGCAGCAGGTACATCCATGACTCAAGGACACCCTGGAATTATCGAGCCTTAAGGATGGAATAAATCAAGATGTCGAGGTGTGTCTATGGAGACATCGCTGACTCGGCAAAATATTCAAGGTCCCCGTGTCCTAGAGCTGAGCTATCTTCATTTTAATCCCCCAGGACATTAGAATATTCTCCTGGATATTATAATATCCACTGAAATATCCACCTGGATATTAGAATATCTACCTGGATATTAGAATATCCATCTCTCTTCATCATAAAACCCGCACTTTCCCGTGTCACCTGCTCCAGGTGACCCTGCCCCGTCAGAGGGGTTGGACTGAATCATTTCCAGAGCCCAACTCCCAAGCTGGGATCACGGAGTATGTTTGGAAAATTCCGAACTGATCCTGTCAGAGCCTTGGGATGCGACCAAAGCGGAACCGCCGCGCTTAAACAAAAGAAAAAAGCAAAATCCGGCGCGATGTGCTGGGTTTGTGTCCGAGCACCCCAGGCTGCACCGCTCGGACAGAAATAACCCGTGTTTGTCCCGGGGGGAAGGAATCGCGCGCCGGGAACGGATCCCATTTCCTGGGAAATACTGGGAGCTGCCGCCGCGCACTGCGCGCTGATAAGCGCGGTGGGTGGCCAGGAAACGCAGAGCCCGGATAGCTCAGTCGGTAGAGCATCAGACTTTTAATCTGAGGGTCCAGGGTTCAAGTCCCTGTTCGGGCGGCTCCCCTTTTCCCTTTTTTTTGCCCCGCCCATTTTTTTTTCTTCCCCAAAAAAAACCTTTTTACAGCCGCGGCACGAGCGGCGCTGCCCGCCGGAGGGTCCCGGCTGCGCCCGCGGCGAATCCCGGCAGGAAATAAAAAATAATGGGACTCATCTGTGGAAAAAAAAAAAAGAGATACGCCCGAACAGGGACTTGAACCCT
>VZTI01001371.1:86003-96932 GCA_013397865.1 Struthidea cinerea | reverse complement strand
GAGGTGTTGGAGGGGCTGAACCCCCCGTTTAAGAGTGAGGGGTCCCCCCTAAAGCTCGGTGTGGGGTTGGGGGCGAGGGGAGGCTGCGCCTTTCCGGGGCTGGGAACGGCTTGGAGGGTTTGGCTCCGTCCCTTCTTCTCTCTAAGCAAAAGAAACGGAAGGAAAAAAAAAAAAAAATCATTTTTGGGCCAATTTGGTGACCGTGGATTCGAAACACCCAAGGAAGGGCTCCCAATTTCTCCTCCGTTCCCCCCAAATCTCTCTCTGTGCTGGCAGGAGCCCCGGAACGTGCTGGAGGTCCTCTGCTCCATCCGCGGGGATTTTCGGGTCGCTGGAAGGTGATTTTGGGTGCTGCCAGGCCTTGGCGGAGCTGCAGAGGGGGGATTTTCATGCCCAGGGCACGGTGGGTGCTGTCCCCAGGGCCCAAAGTCCCTCGGGGTGACCCTGGGGAGGAAATCCCCGCCCGAGGCCGTCTCATCCCGCTCAATCCAGCCTCTCCAAAGGCAAATTTGCTCTTCCAAAGGACCTTTGGAGGATGCTGGGGGGGTCAGGGCACCTGTACTGGGGAGTGTCCCCATGCCCTGTGGGGGCTCTGGGGACAGCTGGCGGCCCTGCCCAGCAGGGAATGGATGGCAGAGGGTGCCCCAGGAGCTCCAGCTCTTCCCGCCGGGATCGGGCAGGGCGCCGGCAGCTCGGGAAGCAGCAGGTGGCTGCTGCTCGTAAACAGGCTGGGATCGTTCGTGCGCCCCAGGGCCGCTTGTGCAACCGGGGCGGGGAGCTGGCTCCGAGCTCCGTGGGGCTCCCTGCACCCCAGCTGGAGAATTCCAGGCTGGATCCAGCCTTGGGAGCACAGGGAATAGGAGCTGAAGCTTCCCAAAACGCAGTTCCCCAGCACAGGTGGAGATGTCCCCACAGTCGTGCCCACTGAGGCTGTCCCCGTGCCACGGAGCAGCTTCACCCGCGGCTGGCGGAGCACTTCTGGGATTCCCTTTTCCCGTGGATAATTCCCAGCGTGATCCCCGTGTCCCTGAGCAGGACACAGCGCCCGGCCCCACTCGCCCCATGGGCTGGAGCAGCTCCCAGCCCAGCCTCGCCCATGGTATGTGGCCGTCCCGGTTTGGGGCTGAGCCTGAAGAATCGGGAAAAACCAGGGCAGGGTTTTGTCCTCTGCAGGGTTTTGTCCCGCTGCAGGAAGGGCGGGAAGTTCTTCCACACGAGGAAGTCCCGCGGTGGCACGGTGAGGCCACCAGCCACCGTGTCCCCGGTGACCCGTGGGTCCCCCCGGGGTGGCACCGGACACCCTCTGCCCGCGGTGTCGCTGCTGGGGAAGGGGACGTTTTCCATGCCCACAGGTGCCCCATCAGCTGATCCAGCGCCTCGCTGAAGGACTCCCACCTGGTTGTTTTGTTTTTTTTGAGGCTGAACCCCGCGGTATTCGCTTCCCCCGCACGGTTTATTCCCACTTTGCCAGGAGGGCGCTGCCCAGCCGGTGCCCACCGGAGGGTCCCGTCCCCTTCGCAGAGCACCAATCCTGCTCCCGGTGCTCCGCGGGGTGAAAACACACCTGAAGCGCCACCCCAAACCGGCGAGAGGCTCCACCTTGAGCTGGCACCAGCGCGGGGGAGGGCAGGGCTGGCGACAAGGGGCTCGGGCAGCGGGGCTGTCGCTGTCGCAGCGCCTGGCGTGGCCGGGAGCAGCGGGAGTGGCGAGAGAGGCAGCGCGGCCGGGGGTGTGCGCGGTGTTTATATAGGAAGGAGCCGAGCTGCAGGTTCAGATTTCAGCCCTCGCTTATCAGCCGGGCTGTTCCTGCCGCGCTCGGACGTGGAGGCTCCTGGAGGCCACCGGGGCTTTTTCCCGTTCCTTCCCCGCCAGCCCGGGGCTCCTCGCCTTGGCTGTGCCCCTCTGCCCTCCCCCCCGGCAGCGCCTGGAGCAGGTAACTCAGCGGGCTGTGAGTGCTCCGTCCTCGCTGCCCGGCCTTGGTGGGGTTAAAAACGGGGTTGAGAGGATGGAGGGAGACTCCAAGGACCGGAGGGAGAGGGATGGAGGTGCTGGAGGGGTTTCAGCTGCGCCGGGGGAGCCGAAGATCGGGTTTGGAGCCGCTCGTGGGGACGGGATGCAGCGCCGGGTGTCAGCGGGGAGAGACTTTTCCACCGCGGCCACGGGCAGGTGGCACGGCGGGCACGGGCACGGCGCGGGAAGGGCCCGGCCGCGCTCTGCCAGGGGTTAATTCCGTGCCGGAGCTGCGGGGAAGGTGTGGCAGCAGGATGAGGCTGGCACGGCCGGGACTGGGGCAGAGGCAGCCGGTGCCTGCGCAGGGCTCCGCTTCCAGCCGGGATGCGGGCGGGATCCTGCCCGGCTCGGGGGCTCTCCCTGTGCCACGGGCCGGGCTCCAAGCCTGGGGGAGCAGCCCTGAGGGAGCCGGCTGGGATTCTCCTGGAGATTCCAGCTAAAATCTCCTGGAAGTGCTGCTTCAAAGCACCTGGGAGAGACCCGGCCGCGTCTCCGGCCTCGTTCTCTTTAAAGGGATGTTTTCAGAAAGGCTCTTTTAAAAGTGACCCTTCCCTGTGGGCCCTGTCACGCTTCCCACTGTTTTCCTGGAGCCTGGAAAAGCCTCTTCCTCCCTAAATCCCGGTGACAGGTGCCCCAGCCCCGGTTTAGCAGCGCCGTGTGGGTGTGCTGGGTTTTCCCAGGCCTCCTGCGGGACGGCTGTGGTGGGATTTCCCTGGCCTGCTGTGGGATGTGGGATGGCTGTGGTTTCCATCCCGTGGCTCCCAGCCATCCATGGGGATGCCAGAAGCTGGGAATGAACTCTCCAGGACCGGCAGGGGGGAGGGTTTGGAGCTGAACTCGGTCCCAGCTCCATGCTGTTCCCTCCTTCCTTGAGCTCATGGGACTGGAAAAGGCGAGGAGGGAAAAGGCATCGGGAGGGCATGGATGGCTTTTCCCTGCTTTCCTAAGGAGCTGGGGTTTGGGATCACATCCCTTCCATTCCCGGTGACTCCTGGGCCGGGCTGGGCTGGGGGATGCTGGTTTCCAATCCCATGGAACAACATCCCTGACCTGACCCAAACCCAGGGAAAACGGGAGCTGTGGTGCCACGGGCACCTGCTGAAGGGATCCCCCACCTCCGCGGTGCCCGACTGCTCTTCCCCCGCGCTTCATCCCATCTGTGCCCTCTGGAAAAGCGGGACGAGCCTCGGGCTCTTCCCAGGGCCGAGCAAACCAGTTCAGTTCCTCGGTCTGTTCCAGTTCCTTGGTGCAGCTCCTTGGTCCTGGCTACCTGCGAGAATCCTTGGAGGGATCCAGGGACATTTTTGGAGGGATCCAGGGACACCCTGGGAGGGACCCAGGGACGTTTTTGGAGGGATCCTGTGGGCATTCCAAGGTGGGCATCCCGTGAGCATCCCAAGAGGGGATTCTGTGACATTTTTGGAGGGATCCTGTGGGCATCCCAAGAGGGGATCCTGTGACGCCCCTGGAGGGATCCAGTGACGTTTTTGGAGGGATCCTGTGGGCATTCCAAGGGGGAATCCTACGACCATCCCAAGGGGCTCACCCCGGGCTGCTCCGGCAGCGCCGAGGGCTCTCTCCAGGCTGGGACTGGCACGGCTCCAGCCCGGCTCAGCCATCCCGTCCTTCCAGCTTCCCTCCCCCGATCCCGAGGCTGCTCCTCCCCGCGGGGCGGAGGGAGCGCCGGGGCCGCGTTTATTTACGCGCTGCTGGGGGAGAAAAAAGGGGGAATTGGCACCGGGCTGCTGCCGGAATGGGATTTCTGGGAAGCTCGGCCTGGAACTGTCCCGATTTCCAACTGGAAGCATCCCACGGTGACCGAACTTCACTGAGGGCGAGAGCTCGCTCTGCAGAGCCGAACCCGCCCGTGGCGCTGCGGAGGTGGCGCTGGGAGGGGGACAAGGGACACGGCCAGGGCTGTTTGGTGACACAGAGGTGTGTCCTGTCCCCTGGGAGACTCCAAAGCTTCGGCTGGGTGTGTGCGGGGGGCGGTTCGGCTCCCTCTGTTTTTTTTTCCTCAGCAGATTCCCGGCTTTTCCCCCGCAGCTGCTCCCCGGGGCTGCTCCGGGCTTGGGGCGCTAATGAGGACGCGGCTGGGAAGCTGGGAATGAGCTGTGATTCACCGGGAAGCTGCTCCCGGCCGTCCCAGGCACGGCGCGGCCACACCAGGGTGTGGTGGGCTGGAGGTGACAACAAATCGGGGTTGTCCCATCCAAGGACAGCGAGGGAACTGCTGTGATTCCCCCCGGGATGGCCCCGAGGGATGGCAGCGCTTCAGAGCCAGAGGAAAGGCCGCGAATCCCGAGCCTGATCCTGGGATTTGGGGGGCCCGGGGTGTGTTTTCTTAGGTCTTTTGGCTTAGGACGAACATGGTTTGGGGGACTTTTGGTTCCTTTGTACACGGAGATCGGTGGCACGGGCACGTGCCCGTTTTTGGGGGGGGCTGGGAGCTGCCGTGGCATCCCTGGGTGCCAGACTTGGCTCCAAGGTGGCTCTTCCCAGGCACTCGGGAATGCTTTTGGCCGCTCCACACATTTCCTGGCACCCACAACACCATCCCGGGCCTCTCCCGGGGCTGTGGGATGGGTCACAGATGGATTTGGGGCCGGAGAGCCACGCGGCCAGGCCGGAGCCACCCGGAGCCGGCGTTTATCCCGTCCTTGGGAGCTGTTCGGTGCAAAGCCCTTGCACAACCCGCGCGCGGTTGTGTCACCGCCGGTGACAGGCTGTTCCCGGCCCCAGCGAGGTGCGGGATCAGATCTAAAAAAGGAGAATTTCCCCATTCACACCCAGCCCGACGCAAGGGATGTGTGGCACCGCACCAGGAAGGCAACTGGGGCGCTCGGGGAGGTGACGAGCTGCCCACGGTGACGACTTCGCTGTGTCACCGGAGCAGAGCCGCTGCTGCCCCTCCATCCCCTGGCCCATCGCGGCCTTGGGACCATGCCTGGGATCCATAAATCTCCTTGAAGAGCCTGGATGGTGCCGCTGGCACCTTCCCAGCTCCCGCTCGGGCAGGTGTGGGGCTCCTCGGTGCCGGCTATGCCAGGAATGTGCCGAATGTGTCGGGGCTTGACTGCGGGAGGTCGGGGCGCGGGGTTGGGATGAATCACCGGAGGCCTGGCAGCGCTGCAGCTCCCGGGCTGGGGCAGAGCCAGCGCTGCCCAACCCCCGGATCCAGGGGCTCCAAACAGCGCCGGGAAACGGGATCCCGTGGTGGCAGCAGGGAGGTGGAAGCTGCCGCTGTCTGTGCCCACCTCGCTGCCCGGAGGTGCTGCGTTTATGGATTTGTTTCTCTGAGCTGCCCGTGGGAGATCCGGCAGCGGAAAATTGGGGAGTTTATCCAAAAACCATCAAGAGGCTCCACAGGGAGAGGCACAACCTGATGGAGCCCAGGCTGGGGCTCGCCCTGCGCCCCGTCCCGGTGGGCTGGAGTGGGAATAGCAGCTGCTGGATTTGCAGAGCCGCAGGAATCGCTGCTGGGAGCAGGAGGATGCTTCCTTTCCCCCCCCCCCCGCACCCCCTGAGAGCACCCAGTTCGGGGTGTTCACAAGGAGTTTGTGGCTTTTTATCCCTAATGAGTGTGGGGAATGGGAATTCCCAGAGCTGTGCCCGTTCCACGGCATCTCATGGACACGGGGAGCCAAACTGAGCCCCACAGCTTCAGGGTCTTATCAGCTGCTGCGCCTGGCTCGCTCCCCTGTGCGGATTTTTGGCTGTTTGGTGGGATTTGATGGTGATTGAAACCATCCCGCGGCCGCCCTCGCTGCGGGGTGGTGCCGCGCAGATGTTTGTCCAAGGCTATTTGTGATCATTCCAGCCCGGACGCCCCCGGCGCTGCAGCTGGGGCTGGACGAGGGCGAAATTCCCGGGGTGTCCGTGTCGGGAAGAGGGAGCTGGGCGGTGGTGCCGGTGCTGTGAGTACCTCCAGAGCCGCGGGAGCTGCGAAAGGGCTGAGGGCCGGCGATGGAGGTCCTCGGCGTGTTTGCGGGGACGAGCTGGGGGGACCGAGGATGCTCCGGGGAGCTGGTGGCGCCCGGGCTTGGGGACAGAAGCGCAGGGTCCCCAGGTGGCACCGCGCCGCGGGGCTGTGCAGGGACACCGCAGCCCGAGGTTAATCATTCAACCCCTCGGCAGGTTGGGTAACGCAGCCAACGGCGCGGCGCGGGGGGAGGCGGCGACAGGGACATCTGTCCGCCCGCCTCCCGGGGCTCGGGCACGGCGACAGCCCTCGTGCTCCTCCTCCTCCTCCTCCAGCCCCTCTCCGTGGGGATGCAGGTGCTGATCCCGATGGTCCCGTGGGGACGCCCGATATGGGAGGGGGAGGTGATGCTGTGACAGCACCGTGTGGCGGCTGAGCGGGAGCCGAGCTGGCCCCCGGCACGGCTGAGGGAGCCAGGAGCCGCAGCTGGGTTGTAAACACGCTGGGATAAAGTTACAGCCATTGATGTTCCTTGGAAAAGCTGCGGGGAAAGGGAGAGGGAGCTCCGAGAGCGCCGAGCTGCGATCCTGCCCCGGGGTGGAGGGAGCAGCCCCTGTCCCCCTGTCCCGCTCCTGGCGGGGCGCAGCCCCTCGGGATGGACCTGAGGGAGGGGAGAGCGGGGATTTCAGCAGCTCCCGCCGGGATGCAGAGGCGGGATGTGGCAATTTGGGCCGCTCGGGGACACGCGGGGCTGCTCCCAGCGCTCGTGTCCCAGGGACAGGGGTGGGGGGACACGCTGGCAGGACACTGCGGGAACGGCTGCGGGTCCCGTGGGGCTGTGGAGCCCCTCGGAAACCCTTTTTCCTGCCCGGCCACTTGTCCTGCGGTGACTTTGCCATGTCACGGTGCCGTTAAAGGCGCTTCCAGCGGGAGCGAGGGATGGCTGCCGGCGCTCCGCCCGGAGCCGAGGGGGTTAAGCTGGCGGCAGCTGCCGCGGCTGTTAATGATTGATACCAATGACGGTCTCCACGGGCTTGGAAGGGAAATCATCCACCCCGGCCGGCTGCGGGAGAGCCACCGGCTTGGCGAGTGGCGCAGCAGGCGGAGGGGACGCGCGGTGGCACCGGTGAGTGTGTGCGTGTGTCTGTGTGTGCGTGGGCAGCGTTGTCACGGAGCCCGGACGTGTCACACGGAGCCCGGACATGGCACCAGGAGCCCGGCTGTGGCACCAGGAGCCCGGCTGTGGCACCAGGAGCCAGGCCATGGCACACCGAGCCCGGCTGTGGCACACCGAGCCAGGCCATGGCACTCACGAGCCATTGTCTGTGGCCGGTGCCACCGCGAGCAGCCGGTGCCCCGAGGGTGGTGACAGGCAGAGCGGGCACGAGCGGCACACCAGGCCTGGCACCGTCAGGACCTGGGTGTGATGATCGCACGCGGTGGCTCAGGCAGGTGCTGGGGATTTGTCCCAGCAGGATTTTCCCAGCGCCGCTGCCGTAATCCCCTGACCTGACCTGGCCGGGGAGGGGTCGGGGCCGGGCTCCTTTGATGCCTCGCAGCGGGGATTGCTCCGGACAGGTATTCCCGGTGCTGGAAGTGGCTTCTTAAAGAGCTTAGGGAGAGTTTAATCTCTCCAGGGGCAAGTCCAGGTGGCGGCTCGGAGGTAGAGTTGGGAATGGTGGCTCCCAGTGGGACTGGTGGCCCTGGGTGGAAATGGTGGCTTCTGATGGGAATGGTGGCTCCTGATGGGAATGGTGGCTCGGGTTGGGAATGGTGGCCCTGGGTGGGAATGGTGGCCCGGGGTGGGAATGGTGGCCTTGGGTGGAAATGGTGGCTTCTGATGGGAATGGTGGCTCCCAGTGGGAGTGGCGGCTCCGGGAGCCCGGTGATCCCGTGCAGGAGGCGCTGGGGCTGTGTCCCCACGAGGGGACAATGGAGTGACATCAGCGCTGCCGGGGCACGGACTGTCACCCGCTCTGCCCCCGATCCAAGGCTGTCACCCTCCCCAAATGTCACCCCATGGGGTCGGGATGCTGCTGCCGCGCCTGCTCCGAACCTCCGGCAGCAGCAGCAGCGCCTTTTGGCCGGCAGCCCCCGTGGGCCGTGCCTGGGATGGAGCCGGCGTCTCCAGGGAGATAAAACACAAACTCCCGGTGCTTTTTTTGTGCTTTTCTTGTGCTTTTTGAGCTTCTCCCCGACCCCAGCTGGCGCGGCCGCGGGGGACTCGCCCTCCCCGCCGCCGCCGGCCGCGCTGGCTGCCAGCAGCCGCTTTGTTCTCTGGAAATCCCCGGCCTTCCCCCGCTCCCGGCCATCCATCCCACCGGGAGCTTCTCCCGCTCTCCCCGCGCCCCTCGCAGCTGGGATGTCCCGGTGGGGCGGTGCTGACGCCGCGGGCGGGCCGCGGGTGCGCGGGAGCCGCCGGCCGCCCTTCCCGAGGACTTTGCCCGGCTTGGCAAGGCCGGCACCGCAGCCCTGTTGCTTCCCGGAGGATCCGGCTCCGGCTTTGCCTCCGCCTCCCCTCCCTGCGCGGCTCCCACGGGAATCTGAGGGATGATGGGGAGCTGATGGCCAGCGTGTCCTGCAGGAGCGGGTGGCCTTGGGCTGGCGCTTTTTAATCCCTGTGGTCCCCGCACCCCTGTGCCGAGCGGGATGGATCCGGAGTGCCGGGGATCCCTGGTTTTTAATGTCTTATAATCCCTTTTTTCCCGCCCTGGGCTGCTCTGCAAACTGGGATTCGGCGGTTTGTCCTCGCTGCTCCAAGGGTGGATTGTCCCCCGCAGGGACCGTGGGTGACGGGGTGACCCCGAGTCCCCTCCCGTGGGTGCTGAGCGCTGCAATTCCCGGGGAGAAGAGGATTTCCGAGGGCTGCAGCCGGAGGAGAGGGATGTGGCTCGGGAGGAGAGGGAGAGGTGAAGAAAGGGTTGGAAAAACACTGGAGGGAGGCCAGCGCGCGGGGCGTTTGGCTGGAGGCCGCGCCAGCCCCGTCCTCGGGAGGAAAACATGGAAAACCCTGAAGGGGTTTGATCGCCACTTCGGGGGGGTTTGGCTGCCTCCATCCCCCTGCCCCATCCCACCCCCATCCCGACGTGGGGACCCCTCCATCCCTGCCCTCCCCCGAGCAACGAGGGCAGCGAGGGTTCTGCCAGAGCTGGAATCGGGATTGGGGCGTGGGAGGAAGCAGCGGTTGGATCCCGGTGGCCCCCGGCCAGCCTGGGAGCTGTTTGGGATGAGGTTTCCCTGTGGTGAGGCTCCCACAGCTCTGGGCAGGGCTGGTGGGGACAGCGGGGTCGGGGTCCCTGTCCCCATCCCGCTTTGCTCGGCATTTAGGGAGCCCCGATACCCCTGGGAGCTGCCGTGGGATCCCTGGAGCATGTCCATGGATCAGCCACAGATCATGGATCAGCCACGGATGTGCCGTGTCCCTGCCCACCCCCGGACACCAATGACCGTGACAAAGCCCAGCTGGTGCCGGGACTGCAGCGCCTGCTCCGGGCTGGCAAACCCGGCCTGAACCCGGCTCAGAAGCCCCCGAGCCTGGCACAGCCCCCATGACACCAAACTGGGGTGGCAGAGGGTGACACCCCAACACAGAGCCTCCTGCGGCTCCTTCCCTGCTCCTGCCACACTGTCCCCACACTGCTGTCCCCAAAAGCGGCCACAGCCTCCCCCAGCAGGTCCCTTCCCGCCGCGGTGGCCACCGGGTGAGCGCTGGCGTTGTCACCCTGGAGGGCTGGCACGCGCCCGCAGCCGTTGGGGGACCTTGGCCCTGGATCCTTGGCTGGGGCGGGTGGTGCCACCGGTTTGGTGCCAGTGCCACCCACGAGTGGCGTGGTGGCGGTTTGTCCGTGGATGCGTCTCACCCCGTGTCCCCGGCGCCCTAAAAAGGTGGATTTAGTGGGTTTGGGGTTGGATTTGGTTTAGTTTGGATTCGGTTTAGTTTGGATTCGGTTTTGTTGGTGCCACGGCGCTGGCGCATTCTGGGATGGGCTGGGACCACTGGTGCCATCCGAGGGGCAGCGGGGACATCCCTGAGGTGGTCACTGGCGCTGAGCTCGCCCCAAAGGGGCACAATTCGGATTTTTAGGGGGATGGTGAGATGGTGGGCAGCGTCCCACGGTGGTCCCGGGGTTTTCCTGGAGTGGGGCCGTGGCGGGATGGAGCCTGGCGGCCTCCCCGTGCTCCGCTTCCTTCTTTGGAGCGTTCTTTGAAATGTCAGCCTGGCTCCTTCCCTCCCTCCTTCCCTCCCTCCCTCCTTCTCAAGGATTTTCCTACTCGCCCTGAGGGCTTTGGATTCTCTTCCCAAAGTCCAGGCGGAGCGTGGCTCACCCCAAATCCTGCTGCTCCCCGCTCCCAGCCTGTGAAGGGCTCCCCGGGCTTTTTTTGGGGGCGGTGCTGATGCCCTGCGGGGTCTGTGCCCCCCTTGCTGGTGCTTGTGCCCATCCTGCTCCCCGGGATTTCCTCCCGGTGTCGCCTGGGGCAGGAACGGCCGCGGGGAGGAGGGGGACACGCTCAGGGATGCTTTGGGGACACTCGGGGATGCTTTGGGGACAGCAGCGGGGGGAAGGGACGCAGCCGCCGAATCCAGGGCAGCGACAGAGCTCAGCTCAGCGCGGCTGCTTCCCTCGCTGTGACACCCCCTCTTCCCGCTACCCTGCCGGGCTGNGCGTCGCCTTCCCTCGCTGTGACCCCCCCTCTTCCCGCTCCCCTGCCGGGCTGGGGGTGCCAGGGAGCCTCTCACCAGCCCTTCTAAGCCCCCCTAACCCCCCCCGAGCTCCCCCGAGCTGCCCGTGCCGCCCTTCCCCTGCCACCAGCAGCTCCCCGGCTCCGCACCTGGGCTGGGGGAGGCGGCTGTGCCGCGCTGCCCTTCGCCTCTCCTCTGCGGGGACGCGAGCGGGAGCTGTTTGTCCCCGCTGTCGCCTTCCCCGCCGGCTGCCGCACACCGGGGCTGCCCAACCCCGGCGCTGCCGGAGCAGCCGGAGCCCCCCGGAGCCCCCCGG
>VZTI01001371.1:33234-43578 GCA_013397865.1 Struthidea cinerea | reverse complement strand
AAAAAAAAAAAAGGGAGAAAAACCACTCGGGAGTTGAGGGAAAACCCTCCCGTTGCCTTTCCCTCGGCTGCTTTCCCTCCTCCCGCGTTTCCCCTCGCAGGAGCCGCTCGGGAGGGGATGGAGCGGGGCAGGGGCCTCAGCTGCTTCCCATTAGCGATCCCATCCCCTTTCCCGTCGCCCTGGAGCGCTGCCCCGTTCCCAGCACCTCGCTGCCCGGTGGCAGCGCCCGGCTGCTCGCGGGGGCTGTGCCAGGCTGTGCCGGGGGCACGGGAAAAGCTCCCGGAGCTCAGGAAGGTGGGAAGAAGGATCCGGCTGCTCGGGCTGCCCTGCCCTGCGCTCGTCTCGCTGAGGGCTCCTGCGCTCCAGGTTGTGCCCGCTTCCCAGGGCTCCCGCTCCTCATCCCCGAGGAATGTCCGTGCCGCTGAGTCAGCCACCCACGCCCCCAGGGAAGCACAGACTCCTCCATCCATCCCTCAGCCAGAGACAAGAGCGGCAGCGACGCGGAGCCGACGCCGCGCGACGACTCTGGCAGGGCAGGGCTGGGTGTTTTCAGCCCGAATTTGGCAACAAGTGCCCGAATTTGGTGCCCAGCCCCGGGCTGGGGGTGCAGAGGTAGCCCGCGCGGTGGTGTTTTGGGAATGCTGAGGGATTCTCCCGGCAGGTGCAGCACCAGGAGCTGGGTTTTGCCGCTTCACCCCAGCGCTTTGGCACAGGGCTCGGGTCTGGCTTTGCGTTTCATCGCTGCAGAGTTCATGGAGCTGCACTCCTTCCCCTCTGTCCCTGCTGTCACCCAGCCGCAGAAGGGAAGGATTTGGGGCGGCTGCAGCCTTGGACCCACAAGGAACAGCACCGGGCATCTCCCAGGCAGCCGCAGCCGATCCTTGGGAGCCGACGGAGCTGCCACCCCCAAACCTGGCGAGCCCCTGCGGGTCACCGAGGAACCACGTGCGCGTCTCCAGAGTTGGTGGCCTGGAATTCAGGGGGGATAAGGCTCTGTAATCCCGCTAAACCTGCCGGGGAGGGCTGCCGGGGCTGCGGGGCAGCGAAACAGAGCAGCGCACGAGGATTTCACTCGACGCAGAGCCGCTCCCCTGCGGCCGACCCGCGTGTGGCCCGTGGTGGCACCTGCATGGACGGGCTGTGACGCCTGCACGGATGGGCTGTGACACCTCTGCTGCCCGAATTTCCAGCTTCTGGGGCCTGGCAGGACAAGGGGAGCTGAGTGTGGCCCCATAGCAGAAATCCAGATTATCAGCTTGGGGAAAAGCAGCTTGAGAAGGTTCAGCCGCAGCCGAGGGGCAGCAACCCCCCGGGACAGGGCGGCTGCCTCACCCTGCTCACCCCAAATCCCCCTCCAGCTGTGGGATGGGGGTGACAACCCCATCTGACTTGGAGGGTCTCATTCCAGAGCCTGGAGTCTCCCTCGGGAGGCTGCACGGGGAGCCCTATATATAGGCACCCTATAGGGGAGCGTGGGTTGCTGAGTGGGATGTCTAAAATTATCCATCCCACCCCCGAGCTCCGCGGCTGCCGGAGCAGGAGCCCTCAACCCCCTCCTGCTCCGGCTCCCCGATCCCAAAGGGATGAAGGAATCATTCCCATGGGGAGACGCAGCGCCACGGAGCTGGCGTAGGGGACAACGGGACAGGGGTTTCCCGCGGGGTGACACATCCCCAAACCCCCTCGGTGCCCCGGAGCTGCCCGAAATCCCGACGGGATGATGGAATCATCCCATGGGGAGCTGCAGTGCCCCGGAGGTGCCCGAAATCCCGGCGGGACGACGGAATCATCCCATGGGGACCTGCAGCACCGCGGCGTGCCCAGCCTGGAGCTGGCACGGGGGACAACGGGACAGGGGTTTCCCGCGGGGTGACACATCCCCAAACCCCCTCGGTGCCCCGGAGCTGCCCGAAATCCCGACGGGATGATGGAATCATCCCATGGGGAGCTGCAGTGCCCCGGAGGTGCCCGAAATCCCGGCGGGACGGGGCGCGGAGCCCGGCGCGGGCGGCAGCAGCCCCGGCATGTGCGCGGGCAGGCGGCCAAGGCGGAGCGCCGGGAGAACAAAACTCCCTTTCCATCTGCGAGGAGCCGTCAGAGCGGTGACACGAGACGGCCCCAGCAGCGACGTCCCCGCCTATCAGCGCCCCGGCCCGCGGGGAGGGCCGGAGGAGGGGATGGGGGGCCGGTGTTTGCTCCGGGTTTGTTTTCGGCCTCGTTGCGTGGTTCAGTTATTTATCATTTTTTATTTATTTTGTGCCAATTTACGCCGATTTTTTTTTTCGGGAGCCGTTCCCGGGGCTGCTCCCGTGCTGAGCGTGCTGGCGGCGCATCTGGCCTGAGCTGCTCCTGAGCTGCTCCTGAGCTATCCCTGAGCTATTCCTGGGCTGTTCCTGAGCTATTCCTGAGCTATCCCCGAGCTATTCCTGGGCTCCCAGGTGGAAAACAGCAGGATTTCCACCCAAACCACCAGCGTGGCTCTGCCCGTGGCTGCCTGCAGAGAGCCCTGAGCCTCGAGGCCTTGCAAACTCGCGTCACCTCCCCCAGGAGCCTTCCTGGCCGCGCTGCCTCGCTCCTTTTCCCCGCTCCTGCCCTCGCCACGAGGTTTTTCCGCCGGCGGGAAGAGGGAAAGGGGTTCCCCCGTTCCCAGCTGGGATGTTCAGGTGTCACCTCCGCCGTCTTTGTCCCCACGCAGCTCTTCACCGACGGCATCACCAACAAGCTGGTGGCCTGCTACACGGACGAGGGGATGGCGGACGCGGTGCTGGTGCGCGTCTACGGCAGGAAGACGGAGCTGCTGGTGGACCGGGAGACGGAGCTGAGGAACTTCCAGGTGCTGCGCGCCCACGGCTGCGCCCCCGACCTCTACTGCGCCTTCCAGAACGGGCTCTGCTACCAATTCCTGCCGGGAATCGCCCTGGGGCCTGACCACGTGCGGGACCCCCACATCTTCAGGTGTGTGGGAGCCCCGTGCCGTCCCCTGGGGGGTTTTCCAGGGGGTTTGGTCCGTGTTTCCAGCTCTCCCCTCGCTGCCGTGGGTGGGGGTCACTGGTGTGCCCAGCCCTGGGTGGTGTTGGGGGAGAAACGGGCCCAGTTTCAGCCAGGATCATCAGAATTAGCGATTTTCTAAAGCGTCGGGTTTCGGTGAAGAGAGGTTTCCTGGGAAGCCGGAATTTCTTGGGAAGCACAGTTCGGGGCTGAATTTGCCCTGAAAACAGGAACTCTGAAACGCTTCAGAGGCTGACCCCTGGCAGGGAATGGGGGTTCAGCTGTGCCAACCCTGTGCTTTTAAACAGGATTTCCAGAGAATCCCCCTCGAGACATCCCAAAGCTCCTCTGGAGATTTTGGGAGGGATTTGCAAGGATTTGGGATCACCTCTCACCTCTCTCCTGTGCTCCACGCCAGGCTGGTGGCCCGGGAGATGGCCCGAGTCCACGCCATCCACGCCAACGGGAGCCTGCCCAGGCCCATCCTGTGGCAGAAGCTGCACAAGTACCTGACCCTGGTGAAGACGGAGCTCAGCCCAAAGGTATCCAACGCCAGGTAAAGGCAGAGGGATCCCACAGAGCCCCGCTCTGCCTCGGGCACCCGCTGCCCACCCGGCTCTAGGGCCAGGCAGGACCAGGGGGAAGAGCCCTGGTTCCCAGGTAAAGCCTCTGCGGGGAGCTGGGGGTGAGTTTGGGGCTGGATACGCTGCCGGATCCCTCCCGGAGCCCCGGGTGGGGCGGAGGCAGCTCCAGCCCCTTCCTGCTGCCCGTTTTGGGGGAAATTCGGCTTTTTCGGGGCTCTGGGATGTGTCTGTGCAGCATCCAGGCAGGATCCAGCCGGAGCCACAGCCTCCCACTGCTGTACCAATCCTCCTCCTCCTCCTCCTCCTCCTCCTCCCGGGAATTTAAGCCTACAATAAGCCGGAGCTCAAGCCCTGCTGAGCTGACGATGAATCCTAGAAACCCAGCCTAGATTAAAACACCCAGTTCCCACTCCCAACCAGCCCATCCCATTTTCTGGGGGGGAGACGGCGGGGTTGGCACACCGGGTGAGTGCTGGGGTGTCTGGGAAGGGTTTGGGCAGCCCCAAGAGGCGGAGGAGGTGAACGAACCCCGAGGCGGGGGAATCATTAACCCGCGGCGGGAGCCAAGCCGGGCTTTTCTCAGCCCCCGCCGGGCCGCGGGCAGACTTTACCCAAGCTGCGCCTTCAGCGCGGCCAATTAGGCAATGATTAACGAGCTCTCTTCGCGGAACCCACGCTGCCGAGGTTACCGCGGGGCTGCGTGCCCCGCCGGAGCCCAAAACACTCCCCGAGGCTGCGCTGGGGGCGGCCTGGGTGGGTTTGAGGGGTGGGTGCGGGGTTTTTTTGGGGGCAAGGGACGCGCTGAGGCTGCGTTGTGGTGTCTGCCTGGGTACCGGGCAGCCGGACCCGGCCCCCTCCCCAAAAACAGCCTCGTTAGCCCCGCTTTGCGTCATTAACGGGGTCGTTTGTAAGGCACGGGAGGGAAGTCGGGGAAATGCAACCGCTGAGCCCCCAGGGAAACGCTGGAAGCCGGGGAAGCTCCAGGGAAGGGCTGGAAGTCGGGAAAACACTGCCCCTGAACCCCCAGGGATGTGCTGGAAGCCGGGGAAACGCTGCCCCTGAACCCCCAGGGATGTGCTGGAAGCCGGAGAAGCTCCAGGGAAGCACTGGAAGCCGGGGAAACGCTTCCCCCGAGCCCCCAGGGAGGCTCCCCGAGGGCAGCAGCGATGCCCCCCCGTCCCCGTGTCCCTTTTGCCCCTTTCGCCAGCCTGCCGCAGGACGTGCCCAGCCTGGAGGCGCTGGAGCAGGAGCTGGCCTGGATGGAGGAGATGCTGTCGCAGCTGGGGTGCCCCGTGGTGCTGTGCCACAACGACCTCCTCTGCAAGAACATCATCTACGACAGGACACGAGGTCTGCGTGCCCGGGGGTGTCCCTCGGCCACCCCTCCGGGGGTGTCACCTCTGTCCCCGATCCCCCCCCCGGCCTCACGGCCGCCACCTTTGCCTCTGCAGAGCACGTTCGCTTCATCGACTACGAGTACACGGGGTACAACTACCAGGCCTTCGACATCGGGAACCACTTCAATGAGTTCGCAGGTTGGGAATGGGTTGGGATCCTCTCCGGGCTCCAAAAGTCCCCCCCCACTGCTGGCCTGGGGTGTCCCCATCCCTGGGGGTGGAGGAGGGAGCTGTGTCCCCAGTCCTGGGGTGGGAAATGGGGTCTCCTATTACTGGGGTGGAGGAGGCAGCTGCACCCCCAATCCTACAGCCGGAAATGGGGCTGTCCGTGCTCAGAGCCGCGTCCGAGGCAGGGTCACTGCTGGCCTTGGGCACCTGGGTGCCCCTGGGATGCCGTTCCTGGCTCTTCACCCCGAGGCTGGGTGGGGGCCAGCAGCTTCTCCTCGCTTTGCGCACGGGTGGGTGCGGCTCCTCGCTTGGCCGTGGAGAACCCAACCCCTCTCTGTCCCCCCTGTGTCCCNCCCCGTGTCCCCCTGACCCCCCAGGCGTGAAGGAGGTGGATTACGGCCTCTACCCCAGCAAGGAGACGCAGCTGCAGTGGCTGCGCTCCTACCTGCAGGCCTACAAGGAGCTCACCCAGGGGCACCCAGGGGATGCCCGGGTGTCCGAGGAGGAGCTGGAAACCCTCTACGTGCAAGTGAACAAGTTTTCCTTGGTGAGCGGAAGGAGCCGGCCTTGCTCCAGGGGTGAAAACACAACCCGGGGGATGGGATCTCCTTGGGCTTCCAGCTGCCCTGGCGAGGATGGGGCTGCAGGTGCCAGCCTGGGGGCTTGGGGACACCTGGGACAGGCTGCCCCACAGGGCCTGGCAGCGCCTCGGGGGCACCGAGCCCCCGGGCAAGGTCACAGGGGTGTGCTGGGGACAGCGACAGCCGCGGCCTTGGGCAGCCCTTCAGAGGGGTCAGACACGGCCCGGCATGAGGAAATCCTCTGTGGGAACTGCCAGGGGCGGCCCGAGCCAATCTTCTGGAAATTTCGGGTGAAACATCCTCTGTTCTGCTGGCTGGAGCTGCCGGGAGGGCAGCGCAGGGCGCGGGACCCCGTGTTCAGCGTTGTCCCTGAAGGGAGCAGCCTCTGGAGGGCACAGAAATCCTGGCGTGGGCTGTCCTGCTCCGTGTCCCCTCCTCAGGGATGCCACACGCCTCTGTCCCGCGGGCAGGGACGCTCCCTGATCCTCGCTCTGCCCCTTGCAGGCCTCCCATTTCCTCTGGGCGTGCTGGGGCCTGATCCAGGACAAATACTCGACCATAGACTTTAATTTCCTAAGGTGAGTCCTCCTCGGTTTTGCTGCCGGTGGGGAATGAGCGGGGCAGGAGGATCCCGGCGGCCCCTGGGGACACGAGGGGCTCAGGGCTGTCCCTCTGTTCCTGGCAGATATGCAAAGTTAAGGTTTAAACAGTACTTCAAGATGAAGCCGGTGGTCGCAGCCCTGCAGGTCCCCAAATAGGCGCCAGCCTGAGCTCTTCTGTCCCGGCCGTGTCCTCGCGTCCCCCTCGCCCCTCGCCCAGCCCCGCCGGGGGCGAGGGCCGGTCCTGCCGGTGCCGAGGGGGAGGAGAGGAGCTCTGCCCCGGCCACCGCCGCTTCCAGGAGACCCCGGACACCCCCCGAGACTGGACCATGAGATGCTGGAGAGGACCACGGCCCCGGCGAGGCCCCGGCCCACGCGAGGAAGCCTCACCATCGCCTTAAGGCCGAGCCCCGCTCGGCCCCGGTGCCCGGCAGGGCTGTGCCCTGCTGGTGCTGCTGCTGCTGCTCGGCCTGGCACCCGTCCTGCCCCGCTGCGCTGTCCCCGAGGAGGGGCACGGGCTCACCCCGTCCACTCAGGAGCCCCCAGAGCCGCCCGGTCACTTTGGCTGCCCCCCTCGGCTGCGCCCTCTGTCCCCTCCTGCCCTGCTGGGTGCCACCGAGGTGCCACCCCCAAACCAGCACCTTCCCCGTGTCCCTGCTGCCCCCAGGCATGGGACCCTTTTCCACGAGGGCTGGGAGCTGCGGGGGAAAGGGGCAGGGCCAGCCGTGAGCCACGAGGGTTTGGGACCACTGGGGGGCTGCTGGTGGGCACCGGGTGCCTGTCCCCTGTGCTGTGCCCAGCCCGGGGCTGGCCCTGCCCGTCCCCACGGCTGCCCCTGCCTGTCCCCACTGCCCCCCTCAGCTCGGTGGCTTCCCCCCACCCTCTGTGCTGCCGGAGCAGGAGGTTCCCAGCTCTGCCTTCGCCCTCACCTCCGGGGCCGGGGGCGTCCGGGGGCTGCAGGGGGGTCGGTCCTGCCCCGTCCCCAACCCTGTGCTCCTCCCTTGGCCGTGTCCCCACCCCCGGGAGGAGGTGGCACGGAGCTGCCCCGCTGCAGGACCGGGCACAGCTTCACCCCCCGCCCCGCCCTGCTGAGCCCCATCTGGCTCATCGCAGCGGTGGTGCAGCAGCCGGGGGTGCAATCAGAGCCCTGTGCCCCTGCCTTGGCCGAGGGGACAAAGCGACTGTCCCCCGCTCTGGGCACAGGGACCTCCCCCAGCCAGAGCCAGGGCTGCTGCTGCGTCCGTGCTTGTTTCGGTGCGAAATAAAAGCTGCTGGTAGCTGGAATTTGGGGGTGGTGGATCTGGGGGCGGGGGTTGTGCTGGAGCAGGGGCAGCACCCCCGGGGTCTGGGGTGTCCCCTCTGGATGTGGAGATGTCCCCGTCCAACATCGCCCCCAGTCTGGTGAAGCTGAGGCCCCTCCCTCTGCTCCAAAAAGTCACTTTTATTGTGCCAAGGGACGGGGGGAGGGACGGCTGTAAACAGGGATGTGAAATATACAGGTTAAGTTACTCGTCGTCTTATTAACAAAATAAAGCTCTATCTATATTTACAATCTTTAAAAACAAAAAACACCAAAAAAAAAAAAAGAAAAAGAAAGAAAAAGAAATGGAAGAGAGACAGGAAGAGCTGCAGCTGCGGGGAGGGGGCACATCTGCTTCCACTCCCTCTGCATCCCATCCCATCCCATTCCACCTTGGAGCTGGGACCCCTTCCCCAGAGACCCCTTCCCCGGGGACCCCTTCCCTTCCCCGGGGACCCCTTCCCTTCCACAGGGACCCTTTTTCTTCCCCAGGGACCCCAGCCCCGGCACAGCGAGTTGGGAATAAATAAAGCACTGACAAAGGGCAGGAGAGGGAGGGAGGGGTTGGCCGGGCAGGGGAGGAGGCGGGATGTCCCCTGGGGTAAAGGATGTCCCCTGGGGTAAAGGATGTCCCCACGGCCATGTCCCCACGGCACTGGGGCGCTGGTGCTGCTGAGCCTGGGATCCCCGCCCCGGGCTGGGGACAGGGGCTGGTCCTCGCTTTGTGCGGCCTCGAGCCCGGGTGGCTGCGACTCCTGCGGTGTTCCCAGCACGGTGACGGTCCCCGCGGTGTTCCCAGCACGGTGACGGTCCCCGCGGTGTCCCCAGCGTGGTCACGGTCCCCGCGGTGGCGGACGCTCAGAGCCTGTTCCCGGCTGCTGCCACAGGGAGGTGCCGGAGCCCCGCGCACGGAGGGACACCGGGGGCACAGCCGGACACTGCACACACAGCCGGACACTGCACAGCCAGCCGGACACTGCACAGCCAGCCGGACACTGCACAGCCAGCCGGACACTGCACAGCCAGCCGGACACTGCACAGCCAGCCGGACACTGCACAGCCAGCCGGACACTGCACAGCCAGCCGGACACTGCACAGCCAGCCGGACACTGCACAGCCAGCCGGACACTGCACAGCCAGCCGGACACTGCACAGCCAGCCGGACACTGCACAGCCAGCCGGACACTGCACAGCCAGCCGGACACTGCACAGCCAGCCGGACACTGCACAGCCAGCCGGACACTGCACAGCCAGCCGGACACTGCACAGCCAGCCGGACACTGCACAGCCAGCCGGACACTGCACAGCCAGCCGGACACTGCACAGCCAGCCGGACACTGCACAGCCAGCCGGACACTGCACAGCCAGCCGGACACTGCACAGCCAGCCGGACACTGCACAGCCAGCCGGACACTGCACAGCCAGCCGGACACTGCACAGCCAGCCGGACACTGCACAGCCAGCCGGACACTGCACAGCCAGCCGGACACTGCACAGCCAGCCGGACACTGCACAGCCAGCCGGACACTGCACAGCCAGCCGGACACTGCACAGCCAGCCGGACACTGCACAGCCAGCCGGACACTGCACAGCCAGCCGGACACTGCACAGCCAGCCGGACACTGCACAGCCAGCCGGACACTGCACAGCCAGCCGGACACTGCACAGTCTCTCAGACACTGCACAGCCACAACCGGACACTGCACAGCCACACCCGGACACTGCACAGCCAGCCGGACACTGCACACACACCCGGACACTGCACAGTCACTCAGACACTGCACAGCCACAACCGGACACTGCACAGTCACACCCGGACACTGCACAGTCACACTCAGACACTGCACACACACACCCAGACACCGCACGCACAGCCGAGTTACCGCGTGTGCGCAGCTGAGCTCTGGACACACAGCTGGACACTGAGCGCACAGCCGGACATTGCACACGCACACACCTGGACACTGCGTGTGCACACCTGGGCACCACACACACACACCTGGACGCTGCGTGTGTACACCTGGACGCTGGACAAACACACCGGGACACTGCACACGCACCCAGACACCACGGACACACACCTGGACACTGTGCACACACTCAGACACCGGGCAGGGACACTGGACACTGCACACACGTGGTCACTGCACACGCACAGCCAGACCCAGTGTGTGCACAGCTGGACATTACACACGCCCCTGGACACTGCACACACTCAGACACTGGACAGGGACACCTGGACACTGGACACACACCCCTGGACACTGCACACACACACCTGGACACCGCTAACTCTCACCTGGACAACCCTCATGCACAGCCACACCCCTCCCCAGCCTGCCCTGGAACAGGCTCTGACCAGAGCAAGGTCATTTTTCTAATTATCTCCTTTTTTCCCCCCAGTGGCCGTTATTTCTCCCTCCCTCTCACCCTGCAGGCCTCAGGTGGAGCCCAAGCTCAGGGACAGTTGCCCAGGGACAGCCGGGCACGTCCCCCCCTGAGCGGGCGCTGGCAGGGCAGGAACAGCCCCCGCTTTATTTCCAAAGTGGGCCAGAGCTGTCGGGAGCACAAAGGGCCCCGAGCAGCCCTTGGCCGGAGCTGGGGCCAGGCTGGAGCTAAAATTGGCTCCGTGGGAATTCGCTGGCAGGCTCCAAAGAGTGAGCGGGAAGCGCGGCCGGGAGGTCACACCAGGATAAAGGAGGGACGAGCGCGTCCCCACCCCACGTC
>VZTI01001371.1:15364-29689 GCA_013397865.1 Struthidea cinerea | reverse complement strand
TGAAGAGCTGTCCCCAAACCCCCCGGCCCGGGGGATGGAGGGGTTTTTGGGGGGCTGTAGCAGGGGTTGAAGGGGTTTTTGGGGCCGTACCTGCATCTGGAGGTGGCCCGGGCCCGCGGGTCTCTTCAGCGTGGCAGGAGGGGGGCTGTGCAGGAGCTGCACCGGGTAATCCACTGCGGGAGCAGAGGGACAGCGGTTGGGGGACAACGGGGACACGGCTGGGGGACAAGGCCACCCTGCAGGGCTGGGACAGCCCCGGGGAGACCCAACCGACCTGGTTTGCAGGGGATGGGCTGGATGGGCAGCGCCAGCTGGGACTCGGGGGTGACCGGCAGGGGCTGGTGGCTGGGGGTGAAGGCGGGGATCATCACGTAGGGCATGTTGACCTGCTGGAGGGGACAGGGACGGAGCAGAGAGACACCGGATCAACGCTGTCACCCCCGGGAGGGGACAGCAGGACACGGGGAGGCTGCGGTCACCCAGCACGGGGAGGGGGACATGAGGAGGGGGACAGGGGAGGTGTCCCCCCTACCTTTACCTGGATCTGCTGCTGCAGGAGGTTGATCTTGTGCTGCTGCTGGATGAGCTGCTGCTGCTGCTTGGCGATCTGGGGAGGGGACAGGGGGCTTGGTGACATCAAGGACAGCGCTGGGCTGGCCTCCAGCCCGGCAGAACCCACCCAGCACCACAAAAAAGGGTCTGCAGAGGGTCCCCAGGGCGGTGGGAAGGGCAGGAGGAGGGGCCGAGCTGCCCCTGAGCCGCCTGGAGGGGCACAAGGGCTGGGAGGGACCTGTCACCTCCACCCTGGGGTGTGACAGTGATGTCACCCCCGCCCTTGGGAGAGGAAAAATTGGTGTTCAAGGATCAGGAAGGACCTGGGGTGGTTTGTTCCTCTTAAGGGGCTCAATCCCCATCTCCTTCCACCCTTGGTCCTCCCAGCTCCAAGGGAGCGAGGCAGGGAGGCTTTGGGATGGGAAAACGGCACCCCAAAGCCACCTCCCTGCCACTCCCAAGGGACGCCTGTCCTGCTCCTGCAACCCCAAAGGGATCCCTGGAGGGATGGGAGGTCCCCGCCTGCTCCTGGCGACCCCAAAGGGATCCCTGGAGGGATGGGAGGTCCCCGCCTGCTCCTGGCGACCCCAAAGGGATCCCTGGAGGGATGGGAGGTCCCCGCCTGCTCCTGGCAACCCCAAAGGGATCCCTGGAGGGATGGGAGGTCCCCACCTGCTCCTGCTGCTGCCGCGCCAGCTCCATCTGCTGCTGCTGCTTCTCGAAGAGCATCGTGGCCATGTTCTTCTGCTCCGAGTGCGCCGTCAGGAGCTGGTCCCGCAGCGTGGACAGCTGGTTGATCATCACCAGCAGCTGCAGCTCCTTCTCTGCCAGGCTCTCCTGGGTTCCTGGAGGAAAAAAACCCCACTGGATGAGGCTCAGGGGGTTGGGGAGGGGGTGAGGGTCAGCAGCACAATGCGGGGTGGAGGTGCTTTTATTTGAGGAGCGCAATTCCCATTTCCTTTGGGGAGAGAGGTGGGAAATCTTCGGGGTGGGCGTGGAAAATGCGAGGCAGGGAAGTCCAGCAGCCACCGGTGCCACGTCTGGGTGACCAGGGAGTGCCGGATTTGGGAGGATGGAAAGATCCCCACATGCTGAACACTCAGAGACACCAGAAATGCTCAAAAAAAATCAATTAAAAAAGGACAAATCCCTACGAAACACGAACACCTCCCCCCGCTTTGGCGGGAAATGCCGCGTTTCCAGCTGGGAGGCTGGAGCGAGGTTGCTGGAGGTGGATCCCACCTTTCACTTCCTTGGATTCAGCCGTGCTCTGGCCCAGCAGCCGCTCCTTCCAGTCGCTGGACAGCAGCTTCTCGATGGTCGGCATCACTGGGGGACAGGGACAGGGAGGAGAGGACAACCAGGTGAGCACATCCCAAAGCTCTGCACCGCGGCTCGGCCCATACCGCAGCTCTGGGATAATCCTGAGGGATCCCAAAAGGCCCCTCAGGAACGTTTCCCACCTTCCTTCAAGTTCCTGTTGAAGTCCAGCTTCTCCTGGCCGCTGCCGGCCGGCTCGAAGGCGGAGCGCCGGGGCTCGGGAACATCCCCGGCGGGAGAGCGGGATTCCTGCGGGACACGGAATGTCACCGGGCACTGCCAGGGACACCCCCGGGACGGGAGATCCCGATCTGGCGGGGTGCTGGCAGCTGGAGCGCGCTCTGCCCGGCACATTCCCCGAGTCCCATCTAGACAGCATTGCTGTTCTTCGTGCCGGAAAGGCTGGAATTTTCTCCCGTTGATCCGGCCTGCCCGGCTCCCCGGAGCTCCTTTCCCCAGCGCAGGGAGCGGTCAGGGAGAGGGAGAACCCCAAGGACAACGGGAAACGGAGGCTGAAGGGATGGGGAACATCTGGAGGGGGCTGGTGGGGGTTCCATGCCGAAGGTGATGCCCTCAAACCCCAGGGATGACCCGGAGAGCGGCCAAAAAAACCTCAGGAGAGCCTCAGATTTCAGTTTTAAATCCTTGGGATGAGGAGAAACCAGCCGGGGGAGCAGCCACCCCCTGTTCCACAGGATGGGAGGCTCTGGAGCAGGGGTGGGGCCACGTTTGTCACACCCACCTGTGGCAGGGCCTGGGGGTCGGTGCCGTCCCTGGGCGGGGGCCCCGGGGGGTCGTGGGGCCGGGGCTCGGCACCGGGGGCAGCCCCCGGGGGGGTCTCGGGGCCGCCCTTCTTCTTCTCCTCCGTCTTGGCAGCGCAGTTCACCATGGTGCCCGCTCCATCCAGCTCCGGGGGCGGAGACACGGGGCTCCTCACGGACATCCTGCGGACAGCGGGGAGGTCACCACGGCCACGGGGCATCCCCGGGCACGGGCACCCCTCTGCCAGCCTCCCCCATCCTTGAGTGCCCCTCAGCGCGAGGGCAACACCCGTGGGTTCTGCCGTGGGCGAAGCTGAGCTCTGGTTCTCGCTTTTCCAGGTTTTTGGGGCTCAGTGCTCAGGGAAACCAACCCTTCACACCTTGGGGTGGAGGAAAGAATCCCTAAAGGCAGCCCAGAGACCGGGATTGAGGGACAACGTGAGGTGCCGTGCCCAGCACCAGGCTCACGGTGACAGCCGGGGGACAGGGACCTGTGCCAGCACCCCAGGGGTCCCCCGGTCCCCCTCCATGCCCAGAATGACGTCAGAGCAGCAGCAGGATTCCCGCTCCGACGGGAGGTGGAAATCCCGGCTCTGCCCGACAGCGGCTGGGATGGCACCAGAACTGATCCACTGGGAATGCCTGGCATGGGATGGAGCTGGGGCTGGGACTGGGCACCAGAACTGATCCACTGGGAATGCCTGGCATGGGACGGAGCTGGGGCTGGGACTGGGCACCAGAACTGATCCACTGGGAATGCCTGGCATGGGATGGAGCTGGGACTGGGACTGGGCACCAGAACAGCTCCTCCAGGAGTCCCTGGCATGTCACCAGGCTGGGATGGCACCAGAACAGCTCCTCCAGGAGTCCCTGGCACAGCACCGGCCAAGCCCCCACCAGGACAAGGGGCTGGCCCCGGGAATGGCTCTCCCTGATGCCACCAAAACCTCTGTGGGTGCCAATCCCTCTCCCGGAGCTGCCGGACGGGCACCGCAGAAATGACGATGAGTTTTCTAGGGGATGGGCTGGAACACCCCAGGGGGATTCCATCCCATGGGGTCTTGTCCCCAAAAAATCGTCCCATTCCTTGCTCCCAGTGCCGTATCCAAGAGCGAGCGCCAGGATCGGCGGTGCCCACGGGGCCGTGCCCACGGGGATTTGCCGGTCCCGGGGCCACCAACCCTCACAGCAGACAGCAAGAATGGGAACAAGCATTGTGCTCGCCTTTCAGGTGGGAAGAAGGGGAAAAGGAGGCTGTAAGGGAAGGGATTTACCCTGAAAGCTGCCAGGAATCGGGATCTGGGTTGTGGGACTGCCCCGGGATGGGGACAGCACCTGCCACCCCAAACCCAGCACGCTCTCACCTCCCAGACCCCAATCAGGAGCCCCTAAACCCAATTTGGGGGTGCAAAGCGGGGTGGGGAGGGCCGATCTGGGCCGCCCGGGCTCGGGGGGGCAGCAATTACATAACAAACAAAGCCCAGCTCAAGCTGCGAATTAATCAAACGGCTGAAAATAAAACCTTCCTCTCAGGAACTTCAAACAAAAGAAATGAAAACAACAAGGCCGGCTGGGTAATGAAAAGCCAGGGCTGTGAATAGGGGACAAAAGGAAGTGGAACAATGGGGTGTTGGACAAAAGCAATAAAGTAAAGGGAAGTGTGACAGCTCCACAATAGGGCACTGTGCTCGCCAGCCTTTCTGATCTTAGCGGGGCTTTTTTTAATCTCGGTTCCCTCGCCCTCCGCCGAACAAACCCGCCGGGTTTCCTCCCGGCCCCGCATCGCCCGGGGGCTGCCGCATCCTGCGGCGCCCCTTCCTGCCCCGGCTCACCTTGGCCGGGGCCACCCGGCCCCCAAAATCCATCGCCGGGAAGGAGCGGAGGCGCTTGGAAGATCCAGCAAGGATTGGCCTTACAGGGATGTGCTACAGGTGGGGAAACTGAGGCAGGAACGCGCGGCACGGCAGCGCTTCCCCACCTCAGCCCCTCAGGTGTGGGTGAAACTCCTTTTTTCCCAGCTTTTTTTTGGGGTGTTTTTCCAGGCAAAAATCCCTGGGTTTGTGGGTTTGGGGTGCTGCCCAAGGTAACAACAGCAGCACCGAGCGATGCCTTCGGTTCGAGACGGGCACAAAATCCCATCGCGCCCCTCCCGCGGGTCCCGTTCCCACCGTGCTTCACCTCCCGGTGCCACTGGAAGTTTACTCTTCAAATGGGGCCAGGCGCTTTAATGGGGCCGCGTTTGAAAGAGGCCTCATTGAGGGTTTATTATCCGCTCTGCCGAGCAAACAGAAAAAAAAATAAAGGGAAAAAAAGGGAAAAGGCGCTGTTATCCCGTTCCAGGCGGGTCTCAGGTGTGGGCTCCGGGGCTGCCTGGGGCACACAATGGGCACGGAACAATCGCCCTGGCACCGGCACCAAAAGGGATCTTCTTGCCCTTTAATGCTCCCTATTTAACCCAGGGTGGGGAGGAAGGGAGGGATTGGGGTTGGGGTGCAAAGCGCCAGCCCGGAGGGTGGAAACAGATCCCAAATCCTCATGGGATGCTCTCTCCCCTCGCAGCGTTTTGGGGGCTCACCCCACAAGCAGCAAAGCCCCGAAATTCCCATATTTCACCTCGCCTCCCAATCCCAGCCCGGCAATTCCAAGATTTTTGGGATGGCGACAGAACTTTTCCCCCCCGGTTCGTACCCGCGAACGGCACGTCCTGCAATTCTCCCGGTGGCCGTGCCACCCTTCCTGCCCGCCGGCCAGGCCTGATCCTATCGGCCCCGGTTGTGCAGAGCAGAACGGCTCCAGAGGCCGGGAAAGGAGGATGAGGTGCCAGAAAACCCCCACCCCGCCCGGCACCGGTTTGGGGATCCGAGAGATGCCAAAATCCCGGCACTGCAGAAGTTTGGGATGCAAGATGTGCTGAGATCCTGGCACTGCAGGAGTTTGGGATCCAAGAGATGCTGAGATCCCGGCACTGCGGGAGTTTGGGATCCAAGATGTGCCGAGATCCCGGCACTGCAGGAGTTTGGGATCCAAGATGTGCCAAGATCCTGGCACTGCGGGAGTTTGGGATCCAAGATGTGCCGAGATCCCGGCACTGCGGGAGTTTGGGATCCAAGAGATGCTGAGATCCCGGCACTGCAGGAGTTTGGGATCCAAGATGTGCCGAGATCCCGGCACTGCAGGAGCCTGAGGATCCAAGAGATGAGATCCCAACACAACAGGAGCTTGGGGATGCAGGAGATGCTGAGATCCCTCACCCTGTGTCACATCACTCCTGCCTCAGGGCTGATCCTGCCCCAATTTTTGGGATGACCCTCCCCTCTCCCGCCCATCAGGTTGTCCCAGCTCCTGGACCTTTGCTCTCCTCCCTCCCAAAGCTCTCCGTCCACGGCTCTTCCCTTCAGGAGCCCAACGTGGTGCCCAATCATCCCAAAACCCCCACGGCCTCATCCCGCCACCGCAGCCCAGGAAACCGGGGAAAACAGGGAAAAATCCAGGGAGGAAACACCAGAGGAGCAACGACGGCCCCACCGCTGGCACGAGCAGCGGCCCCGACACCCCCGGGAGAGGGCAGAGGAAAAAATAAAGACACACACGGACATTTTCCTCTTCCAGGCAGAACCTGAGGAATCCCGGCCGGCCACCGGGACAGACAATAGCCCATCTCCTGCCAGACGAGCGGGGCCGCTTTCCTGCCAGACTTGGAATGTCCTTTTGGAGCCGCTTCCAAGCGTTTCCGCCCCGGGTGTCTTCCAAGAGAAAAGAATGGATGTTTGCTCCGCCGTGCCCGGGCAGGGATGGCCAGGGGTGGCCGATGTTCCTGGCTGGGGGAAGTTCATGGGGCTGCCGTCCCTTCCCTGGGGATCAGGAGCATCCCGGGATGGCGGGGTCATTCCCTGGGAATGGCGGGCGGCCGTGGGGGAGGCGGAATGTGCCGTCCATCCGTGGGAGCGGGAAAAACACGGACGAGGAAATGCAAGACCTCAGGGTTTGCTGGTTGTGAAAAATCATTCTTTTTAACCCCAAAAGGCAACGGGAGGAGCGTTTTCGGGCCCAGAAACGGCACCGCCGCGACGTCAGAGCCACAGCTCCGCGTGTCACCGCTGGCAGCACGTGTCCCCTGCCGGGGCTGCGTCCCCACCCCGCCGCCCCACAGAGCAGCAGCGGAAACGCTCCAAATTCGGGCTCTGCCCAATCCTCGGCCGCCCCCGCGCTCTCAGCGCCTCACCTGCGCTCGGCAGCGGAAAAACCCAAAGCTCCCCTGCCCAGAGAGCTCGGGGCGCCGGAAAAGCTGCAAAACCCGTGCTGAGATGGGAGATTTTTGGTGGGCACGGGAGGTTTGGGGAGGGGGATGCTCCCAAGGGCAGCGGGAGCAGGAGGGGACAGGCAGGGACAGGATGGGAATTGCCTGGCGTGTCCTTGCCGGCAGTACCCAACGGAAAATCCCCATCCCAAAGAGACCCCCAGATCCCAAACACCCCTTTCCACCCTGGCGAGACCTTTGGGGTGAGCAGGAACTGGGGTTTCCCGCTGCCCACCCGAAGCAGCCGGGCCTTTGTCCATCCTCCATCCACCCTCAGTTCCCCGCAGGCCATTTCTCCTTCCCCGAAGGCTGAACGCCCTCCGGAAACATCCGGAAACGTCCCCACGGGGCCAGGGCTCGGCGGTGATGCTCCGGTGACAGCACCGGCATCACGGAAACTCGCGGGAACGGCCGGCACAGGAAGGAGCCGGGGTCACCCCTCTGCTTGTGCCACCCCCACTTCCACCAGGCCCCCTCCCCAGGGGTGTGGGACCCCTGTCCTGGTGTCCCCTTGGGGGGGATGTCCCCTCCTCACCCCGGGAGCTGTCTCAGCACTGCCACATCGTGGGGTTTTTTGGGGGGGAAACATCGATTTTCCGTCTTTGAAGATGGAAAGGAGCAGTCCAGGTCTCCACAGCGCCCACGGAGGATTGAACCCTAACAGAATGACAGCCGTTTTTACCGGTTCTATCCCAAAAAAACCCAGCCTGCCTCTTCCAAAGGCCTCCAGGCCACACCCAGGATTATTAATGAGACACATCTCTCCCTGAAGAATTCCAGCAGAGTTTTGGGAGCAAATCCAATCAATCCTGCTCTCCAAAGCTTGAGGAGAAGGGAAAAATAACAAGGATTCGTCCCTAAATTCGCTCAAATGCGAGGCAGGGAGGAATAGAGGAATTCCCAGGTTGGGCCGAGGGGAAGAGGAGGATCTGGGAGGCTTCATGGGATGCTCCATGCTCTCCGTCAGGGATGTTTTCCAACCCCAAGAAATCCCAGGAGACCCTGGTGTCCCAGGAAATGGGACGAGGACTAAACTGCAGCAGATCCATCTCTGCCCTCAGCGGCTCCGCTCCTGCTTTTCCCATGGGATTATCCCTCTTGGCCAAATCCAACTCAACCCCCTTGGGGCTTGACCTCCCTGTGTCCAGCGGGATCCCGGTGGGATGCTCCAGGTGGGCGGGAATGGGAAAACAAAGCCTCCCAACAAAGCCTGATGAGGATGAACCAGCCCCACACATTCCCTGTGGGCACAGGGATCGGTTGGATTCACGCCCCACGCATTCCCAGGGATCCATTGGATCCATCCCAGCATCCCTTCGGATGGAGAATTTCCAGCTTCCCGCTGCCTCTGCTTTCCCGGTTCTCCAAGGGGGTTCATCCTTTAAGATCCCTCGACCTCTCCCCGCCCCGAAAACAGCTGGGACCTTCCTTCCCAACCCCAAATCCAGGGATTCTGCCTCCCACGAGCCTGTGTGACAAAACCCAGCCGGGAGGTCCATAATTATCCAAATAAACCCAAATCCCTGGAAGCAGCCGGATCCTTCCCGGGGCGTGCCCTGGCCCGGGGCCACCCTCTTCACAGCCGCGACCCAAACACGTTTTTCCTTTTGCCGTGGGGAGGGTTTGAAACGCGGGAGGGAGGGAGGGGGGAAAAAATCCGCCTGAACCTCAGGTGGAACTTCCTGGCCGCGGGATTTATGAGCCGGGGAGTGATCTCATCGGGGAAGCGGAGGAAACTCCGCGGCGCTGGAATTATTTCCAACCCTGCAAAGTTTCCCCCCCCGCCATCCCAGGCATGGGAACAATCCCAGGACAAGCCACGTGACGGCCCCGGGACCAGCACTGGTCATTCCCGTTTCCTGGCCTGGTCTGGGCTGGTTCTTCCGCTCAGAGGGATAAATCCGTAAGGAAAAGGCTCCTTGGAGCACCTCCGGGTTTACGTCCAGGGGATTTTATGGGGTTGAAAGGATCTTTAGGAAAGGGGGATGCTCAGGAGAGGGAAACCAGGGGCAGGGATGGTGGGGAGGAGTCTGAAAGCACAAAGTTCCCTTCCCAGGAAATCCTCTTCCCAGAAATCCCAGGTCTAAACCTCCAGGGAAAAGCAAAACCCTTTTCTTTTTCCCACTTTTCCTCCGCCCTTCCCACCTCCCCTGCATTAAAACCCAAGAAAACCCCGAAATATTCCCTCTTTAATAGAGGGAAGCCCGGCGCTCTGAAAAATGGGGATTTACCCTTTTTATCCTTTTTTTTCCGCACCAGAAATAAGCTTTAAAAGATGTTTTGGATGCAAAAACCTCCCTGGACGGTGGATGCTGAGCCTTTATCCCGATATCCGGCGGGGTCAGATCAGCCCTGTGATCCACAGAGGAGCGATGGGAGCTCCAGACCCTTGGGATCCACCAGAAATCCCTGGAGCGGCTCCCAAACCCCCTGCAGGACATCACCTCCTCCCCAATCCACCCCAAGCCGTCGACGACGGGAATTGAAGCTAAAAAGTGACGAAACCTGGAGGAATAAAGAAAAACCTGCGACGAGGATGGGCACAACTCACCCGGAGCCTGGCACGGCGAGCCTGGCACGGCTCCCTCCTTCCCCTGGCAGCTGCTGCCCGGCCCTCGCCGCCCCAAGGCGCCCTCGGGGTTTATCGGGGTGGCAGATCTGGGGTTTTGTGTCATTTCTGTCACTCAGAGTTTCCAGGCAGAGCCGGAGAGAGGGGGGGTGGCTTGGTTGAGGCTGGGCGTAAACAAGACTTTAAGCCAGACTTTAAGCCAGACTTGAAGCCAAAACTTTAAACAAGACTTTTCTGTCGCCCAAGGGATGGAGGGC
The DNA here is from genome assembly GCA_013397865.1 of Struthidea cinerea. NCBI lineage: Eukaryota > Metazoa > Chordata > Aves > Passeriformes > Corcoracidae > Struthidea > Struthidea cinerea. The sequence continues at coordinate 19,933 of VZTI01001371.1, read as the reverse complement.
CAAGACATCCAACCCTTTTCCTGGTCCCATTGGGAAAAAAAACCCCAAAGCAGGGCTCACCCACCTGCCCCGCATCTCCCAGCCCTTCCCAAACCCTTTTTCCATGGGAAATCCGTGGGTGGGGCTGGGGATGTGAAAAACCTTGCGCTGTTTTGGGTCCATCCCAGCCCAGAACCCCCCCATCCTCGATCTTTCACGGGATTTTACGCCTTCCAATAATTCCTTCTTTTTCCAGGAGTTTGGGGTGGCCGGCCCGTGTCAAATCCCACACCCATAACCCCCCGTCCTTGAGCTTTAATGGGATTTTACACCTTCCACTAATTCCTTCTTTTTCCAGGTTTTGGGAGTCCATCCCAGTCAACAACCCCCATCATCCTCGAGTTTTTCATGGAATTTTACACCTTCCACTAATTCCTTCTTTCTCCAGGCTTTGGGGGTTCCATCCCACGGCATCACCCACGTCCAGAACCCCTCCATCCTTGAGTTTTTATGGCGTTTTCCACCCTCCCCTAATTCCCTTATTTTTCCAGGTTTTCCCATTTGTGGGCGCCAATCCCACCTCGTGTTTCCCAGGATTGCCAGGCACACCCAGGAGCACCCAAGGGTGCTCGGAGCCAGCCCTGGGGCCTCTCACCCACGGCGCCCAAGCCCCCAGTCGCACCCCGAACTCTTATGGGGCCGCGTTTCCGCCCCACAGCCGCAGCTGGCAGCGCCCCGGAAACTTTCGGGGTCCCTGCGCTCGGCGTCCTGAGCTGCACCAAACACGTCCTCGCCTCCAAATTGTCGCACGGAGGGACATGGAGACAATTCCCAAACTTGCCCAAATTCGGGGCACGGGGAGCTCCGGATGTTGGGGTGGCTGCCCATTCCAGCAGCGGGATTTTTTTTCCTGCTGTTTTGGGAGCTGCCCCAGGAGCCATCGGGGCCATCACCAACCCCACTCTGACGGAAAAGGCGGCCTGAGCGTGCCCCTGGCTGCTCCTCACCTGCCCCAAAACCATCTCCCGCCCCAAAATCCCTCCCCAAAGGCAGCCCTGACCCCGTTCCCGCTGCGCTCCGGCTCCCGGGAATCAGGGATGGATGGGGCTGGATGAAACCCCCTGAGAAAAACATTTTTGGCCTCCCCAACCGTGGTTGTTTTGGTGATAGTTGGGGTTTTTTTGGTGATGTTTGCCTCAGTTTAGGGTGCGGATTTCGGTTCCTGAGCTCATCCGCCACCGTGGGGGACGGGGAGCATCCGGCGGCGGCGCTTCCGCAGGCCTCACGCGTACAAGAAACTGCACAAGGGCCTGGGAGCCATTTTTGGCACTATTTCGGTCATTTTTTGGGCCCTATTTTCAGCTCGGGGAGACTCCCCCGGGTTACGGGGTGTGGGACACCCCAAGTCCCGTCCCGCTGCGGGATGCAAAGGGATCCGGGGGCAGCGCCCTCCAAATCACCACCGTTCCATGGGGCTGGGTTTGGGCCTCACCCTTCCTCTCCCCGCTGGATTCGGAGGAATCAAAACCCAGGGAATTCAGCTCCCAAATGGGTTCCTGACCTCTGGGGGAGCGGAGGGATTCGGGAACAAAGTTTTGGGGTGGTTTTCATCACACAGCGAAACCCGGCACCGACCAGCAGCCGCCGTGCGTCCCTTTAGGACAGGGAATCCCGCTCCTCCAGAGCATCCCACTGGCGCTCCTGCAGCTCACAAGGGGCTCGTTGTGCCTGGTGGCACCTCTGTCACCCCCCTGCTCCATCCCGATGTCCCCTGGAGCCCCCGAGCAGCGGGAATCGGCAGCTCCGGCCTCCACGTGCCCATCCCGGTCCCAAGAATCCGGGATGTGCTGCTCGTCCCTGGGGTGGCTCTGGGAAAACAAAAGGATTTGGAGGGTGGGTTTTGGGGCTGTGCTCGCAGCCTGAGGAGGCCTGGGCTCCTGTGCCCGGTCCCTGGGCTGTGCCAGCTCTGCCCAGCCTCCAGGACCAGCTTTTTTTTGGGAAAACACACAAACCCCACGTTCAAAACGCGTTTTCCCCACCCAGATTCCCAGGACAGACCCACAGACCCGAGGAAACGCAGCAGGGAGGACGCAGCCGGAGACCTGGGAACCCCAAATCCTTAAAAGAGCCCCTAAAAACGACAAATTCTGCTCTGCCCTGCCCGGCCTGCAGCTGGGCCCTCCAGGGGAACCTTCCCTGCTCCTAAAATCCACCGGGGAAAACCAGCGGGAAAGGGCTGGAGCGGCACCCACGAGGGGTCCCTGCCAGCCCTGCCCGTCCGTGCCCGTGGATCCGGGCACGCTCCCGAGCCAGCCTGTGCCCCAGGGGACCCCCGCTTTCCGCTGGGCCTGAGAGGAGAACAATAGGGCCGAGCCCTCCATTGTTCCAGACAAAAGATAAGGCCGGGCTCTGGCATTCCCCGGCTCTGGCATTCCCCGGCTCTGGCATTCCCGGGCTCTGCCATCCCAAGCCCTCCCAGCTCCCTCCCAGCAGGTGACCCCGCGGGGCTCTAGGAGGGGACAGCGACCGTGCTGCCCAGTCTGGAGCTCCCACGCCCCTCCGTGTCCCTGTGTGGTCCCCAGATCCCCGCTGCGGGCTCCTCCCTGTCCCCACGGCGGGGACAGCGCGGGTGACACGGGCAGAGCTGTCCCCGCCCCGGGCGTCCCCTCCCTGCACCCCGCAGGGACACGGCGGGGACAAAGCGCCCCGGGGGGTGGCCAGAGCTGGGGACTGGTGGCCTCTGCTGGGACCAGAGCAGAGCCCAGGGATGCCCAACCCCTAAAAACTTTCGGTTTTGGGGGGCAGGGTTGGGACGGCGGCAACGGCACCATGAGTTTCTCCCTTCCAAACTCTGAATTTCTCCTTCCAGACTCTGAATTTCTCCCTTCCGTATTCCAAATTTCTCCCATCTAAATTCTGAATTTCTCCCTTCCAAATTGTGAATTTCTCCCTTCCAAATTCTGAATTTCTCCCTTCTAAATTCTGAATTTCTCCTTCCAAATTCCGAATTTCTCCCTTCCATATTCTGAATTTCTCCCTTCCAAACTCTGAATTTCTCCCTCCCAAACTCTGATTTTCTCCCTTCCATATTCTGAATTTCTCCTTTCCAACTTCTCCTGCTCATCCCCACTCCTGCTAACCCCGTTTCCCGCGGCGGAGAGGATCAGACGCTGCCTTTCAGCTCCCCCGGCTGTATTTAATTTATATCCTCTCCTCTTTCCCCCCGACAATGAGCAGCCACGAGCCGCATTAAAATAACAATCCCAGATTTCGGCTGGGCGCTCGCAGGGGGCCCTCAGGTGCCTTCTTATCTTGTCCCTCTCTGATAAGGGACGGGCAGGAGGTGGCGGGAGGCTGCGGCCACCGCCCGCCTGCACCTTTTGTAACCATCGCACGCCCCGAGAGGGCTTTTTTTGGGAATTCTGCAATTCCACGCGCTGGCTGGTAAAGGAGCGTTCAATCATGGACAGGCAGAGTTTCAAATATTTCAGGCCCAGACCTCCCGATTTGGGTTCTTTGGGTGAAGGGACAGGAGCTGCCCCTCGGCGCAATCCTCACGGGAGCAGCTTTTCCCTTTAAAAAGCGCTTTTTCCCCCCTTTAAAAGTGACGGATTTGAGCTAAAAGCAGCCGCAGAAACATTTGGGGTGCAAGGGGTGTTTGGGGGCGAAGGGGACGAGGGTGGCAGAGCCTTTTTTGGGGGTTGGAGCGGCTCCAGCTCCGGCCACGTGGGGCTGGACAGGTGGACGCAGAGCGAGAAGGAGGGAGGGAGGGCACGAGGGCTCCCAAGAGGCCGAAAATTTTCCAGAAGTTGCTCTCTGGGGACTCTGCCGACTTCACCCCAAACGTTTCCGCGGCTGCTTTTAGCTCAAATCCATCCTTTTTAAAGGGAAAAGCTCCCCCCGTGAGGTTTGCACAGAGGGGCAGCTCCTGTCCCTTCAGCCCAAGAATCCGAACCAGGAGAGATGGGTCTGAAATACCCGAAATTCTGCCTCTCCGCGATCCCCGGTGCTGCAGGAATCCCCGCGCTGCCCAACCGGGCACGGGCAGCACCCGGCGGCTCCCCCGGGGCGCGGCCGGGCCGGATCCCACCCCCGGAGTGACTCCCCGAAAGGCACAGGACGGGCTAAAAGCTCGGCGATGTTTTCCAGCAGAACTGTCAGGAGCTGCGCTAATTTATTTCCCTTCTGCGTGTTCCCGACCGGGTTAAAGCGGGGTGGGAATCTGCTGATGCATCGCCCAAAACTTCGCGGCGGCCCGGAGCTCCCTCCCCGCGGAGCGACGAAACCCCAACCGCCATAAAATCCTGCGGAAAATAAAGCGGCGGAGCCCGGGAGAGCCCGGCCCTGGCTGGTCGGGGGTGACCGCGGTGCTGCAGGGGACCCCCAGCCCGGCAACACCCGGCCCCGGGGCTGCTCGGCGTTCTGGGCTCTGCCTCCTGCAGAGCCCGGCTGCTCCGCCAGCCCGGAGCCCTCCGGCTCCTCTGGGCTCAGCCTGGATCTCCTCAGCTCCTCCTGAGCCCCCCCAGCTCCTCCTGAGCCCTCCCAGCTCCTCCGGGCTCAGCCTGGATCTCCTCAGCTCCTCCTGAGCCC
>VZTI01001370.1:106188-141710 GCA_013397865.1 Struthidea cinerea | reverse complement strand
CCACCCCCCCACCCCCACCACTATTAATTCAAAACACAGCTTTGGAATTTAAGGTCATTCTTCTTTGTGGAAGCATACATCAGGATTTCATGGTGACTAGTAGCAGTCCTGGATATTTAGCTTAGCAAGATAGCAAATTCCAGTAGTGTAAGTCACGTCTGTATTCATGAGCCAAAGCTACTCAGTGGAAGAAGAGGAGGATGAGTTTGTCCCTGCTATTTCTGTAACCTTGATTCTTAGTCCACCTTAACTCATCAAGAGATGGGAAAAGGTATTTTCTTGTTTATTCTAGCAATTCTTAAACCAAATAAAATATCATTTTCCCATTGTTAGATACAGGGAACACACAGCATGTGAATTAGAAGGTTGATACAACTTATGCTTACAGAGAAAGATAGCCAGGATTTTTTAACTGGGCAGGCTTCTTTTATTAACTCAGTTTTATTATTAGTTCACATGTGTCATCTATAAGATGATATAAAGAATTTAATAGTTAATTATTTTGGGCATTTGGGTATAACAGACTCATACATTCACAGGGTAGTTCGATCCTTGTCACACAACACAAACATAAGCATTAAATATTTTATTAGATGTAATGTGTTTTTCAAGCACAGACTGGCAAAAAGCAGAGAATATTATTTAAGGTATTCAAAGTATTCAACCATCACCATTTGATGGGTCTTACATGTATCTGTTACCATTATGCTGCAAAGAGGAGTGCTAAGGATTTTTTCTCATGGTTTTGCCTGAAAGCAGGATAGGGGAAAAAAACCAGCCAAAATTACTGGCTCAGCTTATGGTCAGTCTACTTATTTTTTTAGGATGCCTGAAAGTGGACTGCTATATGCAGTCAGTAACTGCTGTTAAAGGACACATTCACAGTAACTTTCATATAGTAACTTGGAACAACAGCAAATTGCCTGACAAGTGAGAAAATTCTTCATAGTAATATTTCAGTAGCTTTAATCACAAATTAAAATAGTTTGTAAAGTCTTTCTAAATACGATTTTCAGAAAAGTCTTCTTTTTAAATATATGTCTAATGCTAAGATCTCAAGTGAGATTCATTTTGGGCACAATGGTAACCAATGAGTCTTGTATTTTTTCGCCAGAAAGTTACTAAAAAGGAACTGAAGGAAGAAGGCAGCCCTAAGAAGTTAAGCTTACTGAAATCCATGGAGAATTTGTGCTCAAAACCCAAAGGTAACTTGTGAGAGCAGAAAATCTCTATAGAAAATTGATCTCTAGTTTTCAAATATTTGGCCTTACTCTCAAAAATAATTTCTGCTACCTACTGATCAGGTCAAGCATTGAGAACATCAGAATAAGTTCATCAATACTACTCCACCAATTTACTTCATCCTTGATTTGGATTTTCTTATGGGGTTGACAGGCCCTGTAGGTGCACTGCGTTGGGTTTCTCTGATATCCCATGGAGAAAAACTACTGTGAGAAAGAGTTATAATAAATGTAAACATTACCATTGACTTAATCTGGAATACTCATACAGCTAAAAAAAAAAAAAAGAACCCAACATCCATTCTATAGAGGAAGTAACTAAAATGTCAATTAAGCAAAGAACCTCTGAAACTTAGTTTTCTGATATACTTTTCCCTTAAAATGCCTATATGGAAATTGAGTATATTTCAAACAGGTATGTGGAAAGCCATTGCAAAGTTCCTAGCTTATTAGGGACTTACCTGTAGGTGCTAAAAAGCTAGAAGCAGAGAAATTCTTCAGCCTTTTCTCAATATTCTGTGAGAAGACTGTCTTTCCTATGTAAACTATTTTAAACAAGATCACAGTTTCATAAACTTCTTGCACCCGCAAGCTGTTTTGCAAGATTGTTATGGCTTCGACTTTGAAAATATTTTGGAATAGGTATCTTAGAACTTGGCCAATCCTCTCAAGGGGTGGATGGCCGAGGAACCAATTACCTATTGCCACTCAACACACTTTTGCAATCTATCCTGTAAAAGTAGTCAGAAAATTATTAAAGCGCTTAAGCTTTGGCTTCCACTTGTTCATAAGGCTGGACTCTATGTTGTTTTCTTTATGTGTCTCAGACATAACAGCGACACCTATTTCATATCACATTTCTTTTGTAAAGTGAATGTGGATTCTGACAGCCAGTGTATTTTTCTCATGGCTACATAAACCTCCACGGGTTTGTTGTCATGGTTCATTTTCAGTACATTATCATTTTTGTATTTTTTACTTCATCTTTCTTAATTTTCAATTCCTTGACACCTAGGATATATTTTTTCCTTTTTACTTTATTGATTGACAACATCTTATATTAAAAAATATTTTAAAAGATAACTTTTTTTTCCAAACTCTTTACTTAACCAAGACCAGAAATCTACCTGGTCTCCTGAATTTATAAAGATTCATAAAATCTTTAATGAATAGTTTTATGAAATTGCAATTATCAGATTGCTCAATACTAACAGTTGTTCTGATTATTAAAGTACTTTCTGCTGCAAGTGTACTTTAATTCAAAACCTTACTGATCTGTTATGGGTATATGAAACCATTTTCTAACTTGTATTTTGCTTTGAAATGTTGAAGTCTTAGGGCCTATTAACCTTAAGAAAATGGATTTTTTTTTTAAATGAATAGTTAAAATTCATTTTTACTTAATGTCTCTATATTTTTATCTTTATATAGAAATGACTGCATAAAAAGGAGGCAGCGTAGCTATTGTTCATGGTTTGTGGATTGTAAAAAAAAAAGAAGGACCTTACAGTCTGCCTGTAATCAAGTACAGCTGGACTCTCATTGTCTGATTAGGAGATATGTATGTAAAGTGTATTTAATCCTTGAGTCATTTTTGCAAAACAATTCAGCCTTCACCTTCAAATACCTTCAAATCTAATATCACTAGTCCTAGGCAGGAGTTCTATTTTGCAAATAACTTGATTCCATTCTAACAAAAGTATTTTGGCTCTATTTTTAAAAGCATAACAATTTTTAAAATCTATAATTCTCTCTTGCTACCCCCTCCTCCCTCTCCTTTTATTCCTCATTTTCCCTTAATGGATGTGCTAACTTTTTCCTCATGTCAGTTCTTTCTTTTAAAAAACACAGACATTTTAAAATTTTGTGTTTGCATATATTGTCACTGTGACTAAGTCTAACCAGTTCTCCTTCAAGGAGAAGGAAAAAAAGTTTTGTTTTCAACAGACTTCACCAAATAAATTAAGTTCTTGTGCTTAGAAGGGCTATCACAAGGTTGACTAAGCACTTACACAGTTACTTATTGTAAAGTTGATGAGAAGTTCTGAAGGCAGAATTGGCAGATATCTGGCTAAAATGAAATTAAAATTAAATTCTTGCTAAAGCTAAACTCTTGCTAAAATTAAACCAACAAAATAATTATGGCAAAGGCAACAAAAACTTAATATAAGGCTTCTTCTCACTATAGAAAGAGAACAAGTATCCCATTATTATAAGCAACCATGTCTTAAGATTTTGAGTTTCCAGTGTTAGTCAACAAGATTCTATGTTATAGGTCCAAGTTTTATTTCAGAGAGTTACTGCTTTGTCATTTCTTACAGAGGTAGTCACACAGTGCACTGTATTTTGTGTTACCTCCATTTGTTCTCCATACACAAGAGCAAAAGCACATTCCCATTTCTCATCTTTCGCCATTTGAGGAGGAAAGTTCAGGTCTATCTGTCAAAACAGGTAAGCGTTACACTTCCAATTAACCACAAATCAGACAAAATAACAACAAACAAAAAATAAGTAACAAAGTAATGTCTTCCTCTCATTGTGAGGCTGGGTAAGTTATCTATTAATTTAAAGATTTTTATTCTTTACATAGAGTATTTGTATCTGCCTTGTAGAAGCACTAATATTTACAGAAAAGAGTATACTGTTTTCTAACTCTAAATGTACAATTTATTCAGCAGTGGGCCTGAACAAAGCCACAGCTTCTCAAAACCACTTGATATATTTTATCCCCAGAAGTAAGGTGCATGCACCTCAGTTAACTTGAAGCAATACTCATTGGTTAAAACATTCAGTCAGTCTCTGCAATTACTAGAATATTCACTGGGATAAATTTATGTCATTATTTATTTCCTCATGAAGAAGAGTGAATAGAAGACTACCACAGACTGTCTGCAGTTGAAAGATTCCAAGTGATGTATTGTTGAAGTATGGATAGACAAGACCATTTAAGTTCCGTTCACAGTAGAGACACTCCACTCTCAAAACAGGTTTTTCAAATACCTGTGGGAAGTTTGACTTCTAGAACATACACAAATGTATCAATTCACATGTTCCCCAGTCTCCCTAAGACTTCACCTTTACTCAAGTTCAATATTCAGTATCCATTCCAAAATCAAGCTTGCTATAGAAGCACATATCACTCTTAGAAGCATGTTTCTCTGTGATAGATTCCTTGTTTTTCACCAAACCACCTGTACCACTATGCCACTCTAAAACTTAACCACCATCCCCAGGTGACGTGAACCTCCATGCAGCATGTAACTTCTCTACAAGTCATATAGCCTGAATACTTTGCAGAAATCCAAGTTCTCTGCAAGACCTTGAAAGCCCACCTAACTACAGGTTAATTTATTTGATACTATAGTATAGCTGTATAATAGAAACGTTTAGTAAGTTAATGTCCAAGACACTATATGTCTATTTCATACAGGCAAATACTTTGCATGTGCATGCAAAAGCTTTAAAAGGAACTATGTTCATACATTTCTGTTCTTTCTCAATAATAATGTTCCAGTAAAGAAAGAAACCTCTAATTAAGAAAGAAACTGATAGGATTTTCCTGGTACAATTATGTTGTAATGGGTTCTAATTTGCTTTACTTAACAGTGTATTTCACTATTGATTACTCTTAGTGTTGCTGTGCTGTTGCACAATGAGACATGATAAGCAGCTTCTCTTCCAAAAACAATTGTTCAAATTATTGATGAATTTTTCTATTGTGCAGTCCAGAGCAATTAAGGAACAGGCTCTCAACTGCTCCAGTAGTTGTCAGACTCCTGTAAAGAGCTAATACAAAAGCTGATTAAGTTACCAGGAAGAACTGCCAACTTTTAATTGTCGTCCAATATTTAGGCTGGATATTTGGAAGATCAATTACACCTGAATTACTATCCTGGAAATAAATACACATTGCTGGTTCAATTATCATGTATTCTAAATCAAAAGAGACATTTCTTTGTTCTGAGTAAGCTCTCCCTCTTTCTCTATCTATGTATCCCTTTTCTGGGGAACAACCCCAGTCAGCAGGTAATTAAAAAAAGTAAAAATAAGTAATAGTAAGACAAAAATCCCTGGATACTACGGAAATGACAACAGCTAGAGACTTGCAGAAGCAGTTGTTATTCAGGGTACTCATATTGCAAAAGGTAGGAAATAATACAAAGTTACAAAATGGATTTGAAATACATCTCTCTCTTTCTAAGAAAGGGTGGAGGTCATGGGGAGTTGATCAAGAGAGCCTACTTGCTAAGGGAACACCAGCTACAAGTTGATACTTAGAATTTTTTTTTGTTTATTTTTTGCTAGCTGTCATTCAGGATCAGAATGAAGTAGTGCTGAGAAAAAAAGCTTGGAAGCACTGTTCATGCATTTTAGCTGTCAGGGGAATTAGATAAAATTATTGATGTCTATAAACCTGTAGTAGACTGTTTAATTTGCAAGTGTAAACCATATGCGACAATGCTAACTTCCTGTCCAAGTCCCATCTTTCTGCAACTTAGAACTCTGTGAACTGCAATTTAAAGGTTAAACAGTCAGTTTTTTCACAAGGAACAAAATAGTAAAAAAAAATCTGGTTTCAATGTGTTCTCTTTACCTCATAGCTTTAATCCCTTTACTATTTCTACAGAGAAGGAAGGGAAAAGTGGAACATTTTTTCTTCAGATATGGCACTTTGTATTTTTTATTTCATGTAACTAGATGGCAGATCTTGAATAAAAATCCCTGCTGACTAATCCACAAATAAAACAAGAATGAACTTGAACTGATGTTGATATAAAGTATCTTAACTTTCCCCTTATATATGTCAAGTTTTCAGGAAAAGGATTGTTCTTGATGTTTGGATACTTGATATAAAAGAAGGTGTTGCAAATCTATCCCTGCTCCCCCCCCCTCTGCTTCAAGTGATAAATAGATTAGTCAGCTAGACACTAGAAATTAAGTTCTATAGGAAGTTATAAACAGTAACAGCATGAATCATCATCAGGATGCTTAGGGAATTTGGAACTCAAAAATTCTACAGCTGGAAGCACTTACAAAATTGGAAAACTCAAGGGACATGACTAAGTCATCAGATGCATCACTCCATGTAGTGCAGGTGAGTCATCAGATATATAAGTGTCCAACTTACCTAGAACAGCAATCAGACCTAATTCAAATTACTGAGTTGTACCTTGGTGTGGTTAGAGTCTTTCAGAATAAAGTCATCCAGAGAGTTAATTCAACAAACTCTATACAGGTGATTTCTTGAGACTGAAAATTTCCTTCCTGTACATCATTGAACACACCTTACTTTATTTTCTTTCAAAACAGTTTTCTTTATAGAACACTGAAATCTATGTATTAAAATTGCTATAATTTTGCCACTTCAGTCCTCTTTTATTCATACTTCTGAGAAATGCTATTATAGTGTACTTCAGTACAGCTGGCTTGAAAACAAATTTCCCATCCCTAATATGATAGTAATATTTTAAATGTCTTTCCTTCAATTTTTTGGTCCCTGACAAAAATATTTAACTAAACCAGAAACAAGTTATATATTTCCATTGACAATTCTTCAAAAAGTGGGAATACTTTATCTTTTATTCAAAGCTTATAAAATTAGATTTAGACAAAAACCCTACAGAGTACAAGGGAACCTTTTATATTCAATAACATGGAAAGAAAATGTTCAAACCCCCTCCTATTAAAAAAAAAAATCAATCCCTATAATATTCATCAATTCATCTGCTGTACTCTTTTAGTTGATCATATTTGTGCTTTAGGATTATTCCTTAGTGGACAAATACATTAATGACTTTTTCTGGAATTCAGAGACAGTTTTCTTCTGCCATTAGAAAAGCCAAATTTTCTTTGCTGTAGAGAAATTTCTGATTTATTAGTGGTGTCAGTTAAGATCAGAACCTGGTAAATTGTCATGGTTTGACACTGGCCAAACACCAAGTGCCTATGAAAATTTCTCACTCAGCCTGCCCTGCTACTGCTGGGCTGAGGAGAGAAAATTTAATGAAGGCTTCATGAGTTAAGGACCGGGAGATAACACTCCAAGGGCAAAACAGCCTCAGCTTAGAGATACAAAGTGACTTTATTACTATTAAGATCAGAGCAGGAAAATGAGATGTAAAACAAGCCCTTAAAAACACCTTTTTTTCCCCCAACCCCTCCCTCTTTCCCACTGACAGTGCAGGGAGACAGGGCGTGGGGTTTTGGTCAGTTCATCACCTGAGGTCTTCCCCTTGGCTCAGGGAGAGAAACTGTTCCCCTGTGAGACTGTGAGGTCCCTTCCCATGGGAGACAGTTCTCTGTGAACTTCTCCAGTGTGGTTCCAATCTCACAAGCAGCAGTCCTCCCAAAACTGCTGCAGCATGAGTCCCTCCCACGGCCAAACAGTCCTCCCAAAAATGCTGTGGTGTGGGCTGTTCTTCTACGTGGTGCAGTTCTCCAAGGACAGGCTGTTCCAGCCTGGAAGCAGGGCCCTCTCTCTCCACCGGGTCTCCCACTGGATCACAGCCTCCTCCAGGCATCCACCCACTCCGGCATGGGCACCTCACCCATGGGCTGCGGGTGGATCTCTGCATCCCCTGTGGATCCCCATGGGCTGCAGGGGCACAGCTGCTTCACCATGGTCATCACCACGGCCTGCAGAGGAATCTCAGCTCCAGTGCCTGGAGCACCTCCTCCCCCTCCTTCTCTGCTGCGGTGGCCCAGCCCATTACAGGGCTGTGGCAATCTAACGCCCATCAGGCCCTTGCCATCCAATGGCCTGACAAGTCAGAGTTAGAGGGCATGTCAGTGGGTGGTGAGGAGGTCTGAAACCGCAGCCCTCTTTTCTAGAATATTCCAAGCTTTACCTTTCCCTATTGGCTCCCTTTCCTTGTTCCTGCCCACAAGTTAAAATTATTGGACGTTGACATTGTAGTTCCACCCCTTAACTTGTTTACTATTGGTTAATGGTTGTAACTCCACCCCATTTTTGCCTGTTTATAATGGCTCACACAAGCCTTGACCATTGGTTTTTCGTCCCTGATCCATTTGTGAAATAAGCTCATTGGATACCATACAAAAGCCCTCTCTCATCTCTTCTTTACCCCTGGGTGCTTGGCAGCCGCACCATCAGGCAGCCTCAAGGCTGGCTATCCTGATTGGGAGCGCAGCACAGCCAGAATAATGGCTGCCGAGAGCTGACGTGTAAGCTTTCAGGAGGGTCGCTGTGGCTTCCTCACCCACTGAGCTATCCTGAGGAAAAGCCAAGCGAACACTTCTCCAGTGACCTTGGTGTCTCCATGTAGTTTCTCTTACATGTTCTTTTCCATCCTACTCTGGATGGAAAATTACAACTGCCTCCCTCCTTTTCTTTTGATTTTTTCTTAAATATGTCATCACAGAGGTGTTACCATCATCTCTGGACCAGCCTTGGCCATCGGCATGTCCATCTTCAGAGCCATCAGGGATTGGCTCTGCTGGACATGGTGGAAGCTTCCAGCAGCTTCTCAAAGAAGCCACCCCTGTGGCCCCCCTGCTACCAAAAACAAGGCTGTGCAAAGCCAACACAATTGTGTTGATTAAAGAAATGTTTAGAGAACTTCACTTTAATATAGTCAAACATAAAGGAAAGAATCTTTTGTAACAATAGAAGATAGCTACCTCTAACGTTTGTAAGAAGCGTTTAAAGTGTAAATCAAATTAAATACATATATATAGTTGTTAAATATATAGTGTTTATTTTTTTCCTACTGTTCAAAACAACTCTCTTAATATGCCACAAAATAGATAAAATTATTAACTCTTTCAAAATTGCCACAAATCACTTCATTACACTTACTAAATAAAATATATTAGCTTCACATCTAATAAGTCAGAAGAGAGTTTCAGTCCTACTCGAGTACTGCAATATAGAAATTGGGGGCTGGTTTTTGCTTTCATTTATTATTCAACACAGTAATTCAGCAGATTAAACAAGTCATGAGGACATAAGAATAGTTCCACAGACACATATATCCATCCCTGCTTCTGGCAGCAATTGGAAGAGATGTCTGAAGGACAGTTTAAGAAATTCCCCCAGGTGTAGTGCAAGCTGCTGAAAAATGGAAGAACAGACTTCCTAGGTCTTTACACAGCCCTCACTCCACTTCTCTTTCAACAGCTTTTACAGGGCTCCCTTAAACCTACAGACTTCCATTGATTTTTTAGCAAGAGAGATACTGCTCACTTTTCATTTACTCTATTTCTCCTGCACCCACCTATTGCAAGACTGACCCATGACTCAAAGAGGAGCTGGCAGCTACACAGAGTAGTCTGTGTAGACAGCAGTTAGGTACAAGGTCCACCTTACACTACTTTCAGCTATGACCTGGACCTTTTCGTGATGTTACTTGGGCCTGCATTTGTCCTTCAGCTTTGCTTCATCTCTGTTTACAGAAGCTACTTCTGTTGTACTGCTGCCTAAGAAGCATCAAGCTGCTTTCAAAAGCAAACTTACATAAGACTTCTTACTGATTCTGTCAAGTACCCGGCACTGCAAGCAGCAGCCACCACAACAGCAAATCAATACTTTGTGCTGGCAAAACCATTCATAGACACTCCCAGTTTCAGTCATTCCTCCCACACTACACAGTGCAGTAGCAAGAGGATGACATTTATTTCTGTTACAGATAATTTGATAAAGTATTTCAGTAATGAAACAGGAATTTTTAGATTGCCAGGTTTTATTACACTTAAATTTTAATCTTCTTTACTATTAATTTATACAGTTAATTTCAGGGACAATAACAAATATTAATAACAGTACATGACAACAAATTTATGTATTAACAGCATAAAAATAGTATGATCTGAAGCTTCTACACTGTACCAGATTCCTAATGTAGTAGCTACGTGGGAAAAAAAAAAACCAACTACTGCTGGCTAGCAATAGTGAAAAGCTAATACATGTTAGATGTAACTGTGAAGAAATGTTGGAGTGTATACTCCTGCTGCAACTACTTAGAATTTAGAAAAGACTGGAAGACCATACCACTTTTCAAAAAAACCCCATGAAAATAACCAACCCACACTCCATGCAGGGAACAAGCAGTTCTGAGATGCAGCATGCTTAGCAACTCAAGTATAATAACTTTGGGTACTAGCTCATGTGGATCTCTCCAGTACATCATTCACTCTTTAGTGATCTGCCTATCCTGTACATCTTTAGTGATCTGCATATCTACGGTAAAGTAGGTATGTCAGTTCTCCTTTTGTCAGTCAGCCTCACTGGTTCATAATTTAAGTTTTGGAGAACCAATGAAAGTGTTTTTGAAGAACTCAAGAGACACTTGACACTGCTTGGAACATTACTTCACCTTATGCTTTAAGTAGCTTTCTGTCGTTTGTTGTTAGTGATCACATCACTGATGTTCATAACATTCATATATTAAAGATGTACTATGAAACAGTGGTTCTCACAAATTCCTTGGAGCTGGTTGGATTGTCCATTTTTTTGTTCCTTATTTAATGATGTTTCAGCATAAAACATTTTTAACATATAAAGTATTTTACAGCATTTTACCTCCATAAAAAAAGAAGTGCTATACATCAGTCCTACATATAAGTACATGAAGTAACCCAATAGGCTGAATTTCCCATTTTTGAGTGAATTTTCACCAATTCTGCATGGATCCTTTTGAAGAAGCACCAAAATACTTGCTGGTGTATTACAGAGAGAGTTGAGTAATGGAATAATGTGTAGGACTACTTTCCTTGAGCAATATTGTAACTGCTAATACCTAGAGAATAAACCTTTGTAACACCCAGGTTGCAATTTAATAATTTCTCTCAGCTCTTGTAAAGATCCTTTTATCAAAGACATCGTCTTCTACATGCAAAAATAGGCCTATTCAGGTCTTACATTGTTTTATGTTTAATGAGGCATAACTTTCTCCTGATGTCAGTGGGGGTGATTTGCCTTATTCAAGTACAAATTCTTTCTAGACAGAAGCAAGAGTATTAATATAGAGCAATTCCATCACTAATATTTTATTATGCCTGATATTATGCTGCATATTTACCTACCTTGCAGAAATAGGATGATCAGTCCAGTAACATACTTTAGGTTGTTATGATATATTTTCAGTTTATCTGAATTTTTTAGTAAATTAAGATTTTCAGTTTTTGTAACTTTGACAATATAGAAATAAAATGAAGTATCATTTTATGTGATAGTTCATGATTCATCTTTAAAATTGGTGGTGATAATAAATCTAGCCTCATTTATTTACAATAGTCATGTTAAATCAGAATAGTCTTCAAAAGAGGCAGTGATATGCTTACCAGATCAGGTGTTGAATAGGGGGTCTATAATACTTACTGCATGATCTGATCCATCAGGTGTCCATATGAATATTGTTGCCAAATCACCCACTACCTTTTTCTCATGGTTACCTCTATAAATGCATTGGTAAGCAAAAAAGCAGATACACAACCCCAGTCACCTGAATTCCTATTAAATGGCTACTCTCCTAAGAAATATTATGTGTGAGGATACTAGGACCTTTTTCAGTCTAACATTACTTTTTTTTTCTTTTGCCAAGTTACCACACAAATCTATTCTTATATGTGGAAAACTTGACTTCAATAATACATGTTATTAGTAGCAAAGACAGTATTTGAAAAGCACTATCATCATCCTATTGCACCGGCAGGGATTAAAAATCCAGATGAGAATTTAGCAATCCCATGACAATTTATGCCGTAAACCACTGTACTCCTAAATACTTGGGTCTTTACTCCTCTAGCAACATTAACAAATCTTGGTCATGATGTGCTGAGAACTTACTACAGAGGTGGTTTGTTGTTTTGTTTTTGGTGTTTTGGGTTTTTTTGTGTGTGCTTTGAACAACTCTCTAAACTCACTTAAAATAAATACAGATGCAGGAATCATTCATTTATAGAGTGTTGCCACCATAAAATTTTACTTAAATATCTGCTGGATTAGCAGTTACTTAGAATTCTGAAATTCTGTTTTGAACTTAAGAATTCAGAATATTGAAATTCGATTTTCAGAAATTTCAAAAAATTCAGAAAATTCAAAATTCAGAGTATTGAAATCCTTTCTGAGATACCAGTCTGTTTCAACTGCTTCAGTAACAACTTCCAAACTTAAACCAGAAACTTGACGGTCAGTCATTTCCACTGCTCGTGTTAGTTGAGCACACTCATAGTCCTCAAAGAGAACCAGTTGCAAAAGAGTAAGTGAAAAGATTAATTTTCTAACCATAAGAGATAGAGCTGGTTAGATAGAGATAGATTTGGTCCATAAATCCAACTAATGATCTGATTTTCATTATCAGTGTACTGCATCAAAGGAAAACGAAAATAAAATGTAGCCAGGGTTCTGAATGCAGATTAATACTTGAGTGTAAGAGACTCATTATAATGTAAAATGTATAACGACTGGTGAGCAACTGTCATGGTTATCCGTGTGTTAGGAACAGTGAGAAATTATTAACCAAGATGGCAAATACAGCAATAATTTGACAAATTAAAGATTTTCTCTCACTTCTCAAACTGTCAGAACAGTATAAGGTATTGTGGATCAAGAATTTAATAGGAAATTATTTCAACATCGCATCCAAATTATTTCTTTCCCTCATATGTCATAAGAGTGACAAAAAAATGTACAGGATTTTGCATATGTTTTCTCTTTTAAAAGCACTCTTTACAAAAATAGCTTCAGAGAGCTGTACTGTTGTTCACCCGGGTATTGCTGAATTTAGAAGTTAAGATGTTACAGACTCCTTACACTCTTAACTACAGCAGACCAAAACCAATACTATGAAATAAGAGAGGAAAGGTGCAATTCAATGCATTAATAATGTCATTTTTTCTCATGCAAGGAGTGACCTGGAAAACAGAAACCATGTTATGCAGACTGCCTGACAGTTATTGTGGTCACCAAGGGCAGCTATCAGAACCACATAATTAGCTTTATCATAGTGATAAGGATTCAAAATTTCTGCAAAAGTCTACTGAGATTACTAAAAATGTTTGCATTCTTTACAAGCAATTTAAATAGCAGAAAAGTTAAAAATGCTTCCTAGTTCCTCAGCCTTCAAACAGTATCCACCCAAGAAAGTTCACAATTTGGCTACAGAAATGAGCCAAATAGGGTTAAATTTTTCTTAGAAAATGTCAAACAGTACAGTGTTGTTGCTTCCCTTCCAAACCCTGTGAAGCAAGTTACAGGTCAGAGCCCTCGACCAAGCAGTGGCACTGTTCAAATCCTTCCTCACCTCAAAAGCCTATTTTCCACAATTCATCACTTTCCGGTTTATAGGACACTGAATTCTATTGGAGTGCTCCCGAACAGTACAGGACAAGGCAGAGAAACTTTTTCTGAAGACTTGGCGTGATTTTCTTGATTTTTTTTGAGTTTAGACTTAACATACTGAGATGCAGAGTGTATACTGACACAGGGCTCTCAGTACCTAACCTAAACAACATGCAAAAAGCAAGCACACATTTATGAGTAAGAAGCAATTGAGGAAGGCAGGTTTGGACAGACTTTGAATAGAGATAGTCATCAGGCTGAGAATCTCAATATTTCCTCTAGAAAACTGGAAATACTGAATCAGAAACTTATCAGACTATAAGCAATTTTATTCTTTTAAATAAGAGTACACTGGAGCCAAGTAAAAAGACAAGAAAACAAAACAAAAAACAATGATGCAAACAAAGAAACACAAAACAACAACAAAACACAAAACCCCCAATACTGAAGATGCAAGACATTATTGGGCATGTTTACAACTAGGAACACATTTCTGTGGGTTGTAGTATTTTACCAGTCCAGATTACAGCTGGTTTCACTAGCCTTTTTTTATTATTCATAATGGAATACAACACTGCTCTCTAATGCCTCCCTGCTTGTCCTTCACTCCCATGTTTCTTGACTGTTCTAGAAACTGTTAAAATATTTCTAGAGTATGTATGTTCAGCACTTCAATGCAAGTAATATATAAAACAAAGCTGAAATGGAAGCTCCCTGATCTTCTGGCCATATTTAGTACAGCCAAGAACCAAACTATTTTTTGCAACATAGTAATGTTGCATGGTGGATAACACCTCAAAAATCAGCTTAACTTTCTTCCAGCTTCAGAGATCAAACCAAGGAGATGAGTCATTAAAATGAGATTAGCTTCTTCAGTCTAATGAAGAGGAAAGCAGCAAATGCTTCCCTCTGAATTCTGGTGACAATGATTTCAAAGCCTTTCATTTCAGAGAAGTAATCAACTGCAGTTATAAATCATAAGCTACCAGAAGCATTATTCAAGTTTCTGGCATATTCGTATTCACAACAGAAAACTAATGTGAGTAAAGAGGAATATTCATATTTTGTACCAATTTTAGCAACTACTAATACTGAGTTTTTTTAAAAATTTTCATGCTACTTTGATCAATGGAGGTCAAAACTGATATATTCGAAAAATGAAATATGACAGATGGAATAGTGAGCAATGTATGAGCTGCAGTAAGCTAAAGATTCTTCAATACAAAGATTTTTCTATATATGTGTATATACATCTATATCTATATCTATATCTTTATCTATCTTAGAACCAAGTAAAAACTCCAGAGTCACAGTGACTAGCTGTAGCAGATAAAGGCTTACATGATGTACATATCCTTATGAACACATCGAAATCAGTTTAGTTTGAATTGCTGTTCATATACTCTTGGTTTGCCACCAGAATTGCATAGGATGAAATGCTGGGACACTTCAAAGCTCCTGTGGATTTTCACTCGTGTTTGGCAAGAGAGTTAGCTAACTTCTGCTCTGAAAATGAAAGTGCACACAGATGTTAACAGAGAATTAGTCACTTTATTCTGCCCTAATTAAAACAACTGGAGACTAGATTAATAGACTACGTTAGCAAATGAAATTGACTAATGCCAAAGCAGCCCTGATCTTTTTCATAAAGCTGAAGTTTTTACCAGTGAGAATGGATTTTGATTTCCTGCACTCTACTGACAATGTTGAAAACCACAATACTACATACTCACTGTCACAGTCACTTCTCTGTGCTTGGGTTAGGACTTCAGATTTGGTCCCTCTTTTGGGAAATCCACATGAATTTCAAGTACACCCAAGTTTTTCCACCAGTCTTCTAGGATATGCTTCAACTACATCAAACATTTATGCCACATCCAAGTCCTCTTATACATTAGCTCTGCAAAACAGCAGAGATATGTGGAACAAAATGTCCCCAAAGAACAGCACCTTGAACAATCTGCCATACTATTGCGAGTTACTTGAACATGATTAACATTATTTTTTATCATGTCTTTGTTTTCAAAATATCTCATTCTCTCTGTGTACTGATAGAAGAGACTTTGCATTTAGCTAATTAACACAGTCTCAAAGGCAGGAAGTTTAATGCATAACTCAGAATAGGTGTTCATTAATTAAACAATGGAGGCATTGCAATAAGCATACTGTATTCCTAGCTTTAGCCCCCTAGGGAAAAGCCTGCTGGAAAAAGACTGTAAATTACAAAGGTGCTGTAAGGCAGCACATAACAACTCTTAGATACCATTATTTTACTCTCTGGGATGAACAACAATGCAATGCTTCTTTATTGCACAGTTCATAGAATTAATTGACTGTGTAAGAGCTCAAGACATGCAACTAAGGAAGCCACTAAAAAACCACATGCATATTGATAAAGTTTTATTTTGAATATTATGCATACAGATTCTAGTTGAAGGAAGTTCTCTAATTTAACTGATGTACTCAGAGTTGCTTGGAGTAGTTCAAAATCTGTTTACAAAAAATCAGTAGACCTAATTCCAATTATTAGATGAAGTTCTCTAATAGATAGAGATCAAATTAGTTAGAAATAAATGCAAACAGCAAGGTTTTGGTTAAAATTAGGCCACCTAAATCTATGTATCAGCTAGTCCGGCACTTCACTCAACAATCATCAGAATTTGATATTTACTATTGTCCTAGGTAACCCCAAATCTTATTATATTCCATGCATAACTGTGCCCAAAATCATTACTGCCTCTTTAAGAGCCTGTGGCTGGGAAACAGAATAGCGGGGCAGGGAGTGGGGGGTGCCCTGGGCTTTTTAAACTTGGAGCACTCAGGAACATGTTTCTCTCCCTCTCCTCTTGGATTACCTCTTGGCTGTGTCTTCTATCTTGCCTTTTTTGCTTCTTGCCTCTTGGCTTTTGCTGTAGAGCAGAGGCAGCACACGTGGAGGGTCCCTTTTTGCATTTTCTTTCGTTTCCAAAAGCTCTCTACCATCTTTACTACTGATTTAGCTTAAAGAAGTAACAGTCTGTCTAGTCAACTGTTATTTTTGCACTTATATCTACTTGTATTCATTTCTCCTTATTGGTGGAAAGGGATTGGTTAAAGCTATAAGGGAACACAACTCATTTTAGTACCCACCTCTTAAAATTGTCTTAAACCAAGACAAATTTGTTGCCCAGCTAAAGGGCCATGAGAGAGAAAGTGCAAAAATAATAATTTTGTCCAAAAAATTTGTATATTGTGTACAGATCCCACTGGTCACCATATTGCTCTATCTGATAATGGGGATGTGGCACTGAATCTTGTATACTCGTCCATATATGTTGGGCAATTTGCCCTCAAGAAGAATCTTTTTCAGATCAGGGTCACAAACCAAGATGGCTTTGTTCATATACTCTGTGGTATCAGCTTACATAAAGATAACATCAGAAGCAATGAAGATTATTTGGGATGTGTATTTGTTGCTGTTTGCCTGTCCTGATCTCAGCTGCTTCTTTCAGGGGTTTAGTAATAATCACACTCAGTCTGTTGGGTGAAGAGTAGGCAATGATCTTTCTCAGCCATTCACCTCCTTCTCCCCTTCAGGTCTGACACATCACCTTTTGAAAATGTTCATTCCCTCTGAATGTTAAAGACACCATGTTTTTGTTGATAATTCTGCTATGTCTCCTCTATACAGTCTACAACACATTCAGAATTAGGGCTCAGATTTCCAGAGAGGTTGCCCAGAGATCTGCCCCAGTGGTGGAAAATCCTGAGTGGCATGGGATGTAGGTTCATACTCTGCCTGTTTTGAGAAGTAGAATTCCTGTGTAGAGATAACACACTCTCACAGACATGCTTGAGCCTCCTGCTGGGACAGAGAGAAATCATAAAAGCATATCCTGGAGATAAACTGTGCGTGCAGGAAGTTGTTTGTTACATTGGGGCAGGTGGAGGGCCTCCCCACTGCCCTCTAGGTTTAGCTAGGCCTGATGGAGCCATGTGTCTCTGCCACCTGGCGTTGTTAGAGAGGTAATGAAATAAATCTACACTTTGCATTTCAACTGAGGCTTGGCAGTTGCCCTGGTTACCTGTATGTGTTGATTCACACAAGAGGCAAAACCCCCACTGTCATAATGACATTGAGATGTCTGACTTTGATCTGATAAGTTCTCCAATTCTTCTCACAATGTTTATCACAAGACAGTGACATCCTTGGAAACTTTTTCTTTTCTTTTTTTAAACCAAGTCATGTCCTTCCAGCCATGGCTAGAAGGGTGATTTATGATTTATTAATCATAAATACTATTTTTAGACCTATTTTATCCAAAGCATCAACAAAATAGAGATGTCGTATTTCAAGTCCTTTGAAACACATACACAACCAATTCATACTAGAGGGCTTGGTCCCATATATTTTGAAATGTTAGCGTATTTAAGTAATTATAGGAGGAAAATAAATCGTAAGAAACAAAAAATACCCCTCTTTGTTGCTGCAAGTAATTTGGGTGAAGAAAGTCCCCCTAAAGACAATCTAGAAAGAGTAGACAATCTTGATATATGGTTTCTGCAAAGTTTTCTTCTGTACTCAACACAATCAGCCCCCATACCAAAGGATAACTAAGATGAATGACTACTACGGGGAGAGGGTAGAGGGGAAGGACCATTTATTAAATTAATTATTTTTTTTTTTAAAATTCATTAATCAAGGCTTGTTCTTTAACCAGATCCAAAAAGGAGCTGGTATGTATATGAAGTTCCAGCACAGTTCACCACTCAACAGAGCCTTGCCAAATCAGTACCTCAATTTTCTTATTTTCTTGGGTTTTTTTTTCTTTCGGCATCATTGGGAAAAAAAAAAAAAAGTGGCTATCACCAGCTTTAAAAGCCTCTTTTATTGAATATATTCCCCAAGCTGAGACTTTTCCTTAATACTCTTTCCCTACCCATCTATCTTCAAAATGCAGTTTTTGGAGATAAAGGGACTTGAAGTCCCTTATGACAAAGGTAAAAATAACATGACTGAAGAAGACTTGAAATATAGGCTTAACTTTTAACAATGTTTTTATTATTGTGCAACAGTGTTTTTAACACTTCTGCAATGACTTTGGTGAGAAGAAAGTTAAGATACTCTTTACAAAGTCTAAGAAAGTTACTAATATGATTGACATCTGAATCAGCAAAATTCCATTTACTGTATTGATCAGGCCTAAAAATAATTAAGCCTCACAAAAATGCTTTCAAGATTAAATGGTAGAGGGGAATATTCTATTCACCAGTGAAGGCCACAGCCTTTCTGAAAAAGTTTGGAAGGACAGAAACAATGCATTACGCAAACAATACCCTATACTATGACAGTTTAAAATACATAAACATTAGCAGCCTCTGGGCAGACCAATTCTTTTTGCATTGAGGACATGTTTACATCACAATATCACAGATTTTGGCCACTGTTGAAGACATTTCTTTTTTTTCATTACTCAGTCCCTCAAGTGTATACCGTGGTTGAATATCAAATACAATGTATAACAGTGCAAAATTATGGTCATCTTCCCATTTCTTCTGTTTCTGTTTACATATACCATACTCCATTTCAAACGATTTAAGTAGCACCAATCAATTTCAATAACAAATAGAGTGAAGTAACAAATTTTACATTTGAATGAAAGTGTATTCATTACCCAAGCATAGTTTTACTGTTCACTTCAGCTGTGGTTTCTTTACTTTAAAAAAATGACAGATGTTTTACTGTGTGCTTTCTTTCATTGGAGTCTCTGGTGCTAAGGTCCCGGTACTGCCAACTGGAAGCTCTAAGGAGATGATAACATGGGAAATGGCTATGTGAGAGCTGTGAGTGACATGGTGTGACAGTTCCTTGGAATGGGAGTCCACAGCACTCTGGTAATGCTGGCAGACTGTGGCGCTCAAACTGTTTCCAACTGCAGAATGAATCAAGTGTTCAACAGACATTAGTATGTGTCAGGGGCAGTAGTTCCCCAAACAATGTTGTGAGAAGAAAACTGAAGCTAGAAGCTCAATTGCCAGAATTTTAAAAAATGTATCAGAAATCAGATAAACCTTTTTACATAGCAAATAATGTCCAAAATAACACCACTAAAAGAGTTTTTATGCATCTGTGCTGGGAAAATTGAAGTATTAAATACCGTGATCTTTCATCTGTTCTTAGGGAAAAAAATACTGCACAATGAACTCCTTCTCCTCTTGATGTCTAGGACACCCAAACATTTGTTAGCTGCACACATAATCACATTATTTAAACAGCACCTGAAACAGTTTCCAAAGTCTTCTTAGCAATCTCCTTCACAGCACATATGCATCTGTGATTTCACAGATGAAAACTTGTGTTTTATGTAGCGGTTCTTCACTGATTAAAACACCAATTTGGATGTTCCAGCCAGGAAGCAAAAGGAAGGATAGAGTCAGAAAAGAACCATAAGGGAAGAAGACCAAGGCAGATAAAAAAATCAAAAAAAGAAAGACAAAACAGCAAAGGAAGAAAAAATTTTCATTCCGAATGAGAGGAAAAATTAATTTTTAGTGCAACTGATAATAATAAAAAACCCCAAAACTGTTTACTAATCTTCATCTGGTGTAGTCCTCCAAATATATTTAGCAATCATCAAAGACTACCTGTATGAAGCCAGGTAGCCATTAGGAAAGCCTCAGTTGTAATGGCAAGGTCTGCTTTGTTTCTCTTATTCCACAGCTATTCTTGAGAGATTCATCTCAGCTCAATGGAGATACCTATACTATAAACACCTAGAGTCTAAACGCTCCCTAAAAATGCTACAGGCCATGAAGCATCTATAGAGGATAACCCATTTCACACACACTAGACAGACTGACTCAAGACAAGATCTTTCATTTTCTAGAGTCCCAAGTCCCTTGTCAAGTACAATCAGCTCTAGATGACTTGCACAGAGTTCTCCACATTCCAGGAGTCAAAAGTTTAAACTTCAACAATTTTTTTAAAAAGCAGTTCAGCACCGGTAAAACAGAATACCGTGTTCCCACCATGTTTGGTTTTTCAACACCGGGTCAGATTTCATTCACTGAAGAGCAGTTTTTGTATTACTTCACAAAATAATATGCAATAAGAGCCAGCATTGCCCAGGGGGTTTAATCAAAGCTTGATGTTGTTCCTCTTCCTAAAAATAAGAGTTTTAACATAGATATGTACACATTTTATTTTTATATATATACATATATAAAATATTCACGCCTTGTGATCCAAACAGGGGTGGAAACACACAGCTTGCTTAATTTGCTGGTTATGATGACAAACATGCTAATGAGGCACACTACACAAGATTGCCTAGTGATATAGTTTGAAGTGCTTAACAATGCCATGAGACTGCTTTGTCTGTTTGCACTATCAAACACTTATAATGAAGGACCACCCATTTTAATACGTTTTCATTAATATTCTGTGCATAAAGGTTTTGTCTAGCCATAGCTTACATTTCCAATTTTGCAAAGAATTCAGAGGTTTCTTGCAAAAACCAGAAAGTGACACTTCCTTTCCCACCTACACACTCACATAGCCAAAAAGCCAAGTATGTTTTCTCTGTGAGTACCCTAACCAAATAGAGTTATCAGACGTCAGGATCCGTCCATGTTGGGGTGTCCTGGCAAACCTGCCAGCCCAAGGTTTGGGGGGACAGACCTGCGCCTGAGAGAACCCCCCCGGTTTATGGTATCTGTATACAAATATGTATTGGTTCTCCCCCGTTCCCCTCGGGTGTATGGTATCCCTATACAAATGTGTGTCAGTTTCTCCCTTCCCCCCGCCATGCCAGAGGTATCGGGTTGGCCCCGGGTTCTCTCCCTCCCCATTGGCTGTTGCTGTAAGCCCCGCCCCCAGTCCCCGGGACTGGGAGAACCGAGAGTCCCCAGCCAGACTGCTGCGGGGGACGAGCAAATAAACATCTTCAGCTTCCTCCAGCGTCTCGGGTTCTTGCCTTCCTTTATTTCTGGGGTCCCGAGGGTCCAAACTAAACCCTTCATGGATGTGCTGCACACCCTAGAGGGATCCAACAGCGGCCAGATAAGGGAAGATCACAGGTAGCATAGCCGGCTTTTAAGGTCTGGACTAAAATCTGCTTTTGCTGTCTGGCTCGGGGTCTCATCCCCGTGCCGGCCGTGAGAGACAGAGAGACAAAGAGACATGTCCAGACTGTCTGAAAGATGAATGGAGATTTCTAATTCCATATACAGCAGATTGTAAACTGAAATTTCAGAAGAGAAGTTTTGGAAGCTCTTGAATGAAGACAAATAATTGGATAACATTTTCCCCCCTAAATATCTTATCAAAGCATGGATAACTTACTTAGATGAAGCCGCCTCTTCTCCAGAGACAAAACTATGAAGATTTTTTCAAAGTTATCATATTTGATCACAAGTTTTATGAGTAAATTTATATATTGTCACTTGTGGGAAACAATTTTAAACTGAAGTATTTTACATTTTCTTTCACAGATAACTTACAAAATCTTCTTTATAGAAAAGAATATAAGATGAATGAGATGGATTCATTCATAACTACTGCTGGTGAGTGTATTTAAATCCTTTAATAAGTCCTCTTCACCAGAGGAAGGTAGTGCACCACTTTTAAAGCTAATGCTTCAAGCTTTATTGCACTTCTCCACAGCCAGTCATGAAAAGCAAAAGACTTGGAAGGATGTTAATGAACAACTTCAGACCATCAGGATCTCTCCCAGGCCAGAGCAGTTCTAATTTACTTCCTAAAGAACAAGAAGGGTGAAAACCAATGGAAGTGAATAGCCTGTCTCTGAGCTTCAGCAGGAAGCCTGTAACATGTTCCAAAAGTGTTCCATGTTTCCTCTGTTCCTATTCTTTCCTCTCTTTAAGGAAGCCATTTATCTGCTAGAACATTTTTATCCTTCCCTAAATTGTCAATACACTTGCTACCTCTCTGAATTTCTACTTCATTTTTATTCAAGCTTTCCTGTTCTGTATTCAACACACACTCATACTCCCACTTGGTTATTCATCTTCAACTGCCCTATTTCTATCGCAGACAAAACACGCCACATTTCCTTTACTTCCCTGGAGAGATTACTCTGTTCTCTAGCTGCCCAAACAAAACACCCACCAGGTGTGGCATAGCTACAGCAATAACATATTTGGCACAACTACTGTACTAGAAAAAAATCCTAACAACCTCTCTATAAAATACAAAAACCAAGTGAGGATAAAAGTGTTCCTTCCTGCTTAGAGACAGAGGGGACCCTGCAGAACCTCCTCTCAATTATCACAGTAACACTCCCTCCAGGGAGGAGAAAAATAAAATGATCAAGAAAAGGAGAAAGATTTCCTCAGCTGTGCTCTGCACAGCTCTGGAGTAGGCACACAAGCTTTAGCACTGCAATCTAGCTAGCTCACAGGTTCAGAGATTCTAATTTCAAGAGTACTTCTTTTGGCACAACCTGTGTTTTATTCAGTATTATTATTCACTCTGGGGGAAATTATGGCTGGTTCTTTCATTCACTCTTTTTGTCCTTTGGAAGCATTGAAACAGAATTCACTTAATTTCTTAGCACTCCAATTTCTTTTGTTAGTGAATTAGTACTGCTATTGAACAGATGCTTGGCTGTCTCCATTACTGACCTTTGTTGCTTATAAGTTTCTTATTTTTACCATATCCCTTTCTGAAATCTTCCTGTCATCTTTCACCTTTGTTTTCTACATTTTTATTCTCCCTTCAAATCTTCTGAGTCTGAAATATTATTAAATACTCTTTACTTGCTCTTTTTTGCCACACAATTGATTTTTTTGATTTTTTGTTTTAGATGCATGCACACACATATAATTTATTACTTGCTCAGCTCAACTAGAAACCCCAGAGCATGGCCATATACTGATCAAGAGTAAAGGGCAAAATATGTTTCAATCATAACTTAAATTTGATTCTGGTCAAGGAGGGTTTGCATTCAATAATTCTGTTGTATTCCAACACAGCATACTCCAGGCTACTTTAGTGCCTTGAGCTGTGATTAAAAAGAAGAAACATTCCAGTTTTATGTGTAAGTTGAAATTCAATGACAAACTGAGAATTGAGTCTATGGTATTACGCAGAGTAAAAATAAAATTATACAGTTACCATAGCCAGAGTGATCCTGGGCTGTATAGATCTATAGCAACAGTGACCTACCTTTACAATGTATAGTTCTTCTCTCATTGACTGGTAAATGTTTGTCTTATGTTATTTGAATGCATTTCTGTCATAAAAAACATGATCTGCAAGACTAATTTCTTTGATGGTTATTCCTTCTTTCCATACCAGTGTTTCTTTATGTCTATTAGATCTTCTCCACAATGAAATTCAGAGATAAATCTGCTCTCAGAGTCCCATTTTATTGACACGTACTTCTCTCAGTGCTGACTGCACATGTTAGTTCCACTGCTGGGTTTTTTATTATTTTTCCATTTAGGCCTTGTTATAGTCAGAACTTGTCTTGCATACAAATCACTGAACAGCTATACATGGAATAGATTCTAAGCATCAGAATTTTTCCAATATCAACTGTCAGAGGACAGAAAGGCCTGGAAATTCTTACAGAACCTCAAGTTTCAACTGCAATCCAACAGAATGGAGGGCCCATGAGGATACATAGGATCAGACTTCCCATCCCCCACTCTTTTTCTGAAAGGGATTTTCACCACCACTCTTGCCCGTGTTTTAAAAACAATAGCAAAAGATAATAAAAGATCATAAACCCAATGCACAGAGGATCCAACACGTGAGCAGTGACTGACACCAAAGCTTTCATAGTTATTATTATAAAGAGAAAAGTACTGGGTAGCCAAAAAAGAACACTTGCCCATAGGGACAAGAACATCAGTTTTGTGCTTGTTTAGAAGCTTAGTGTCCTTTGCGATTTCAAAGAAAAAAGACCTAAACAACCATACAACCAGGTAGGAGAAATGATATTAAATTACACAATGTATGTAGATACATCTTTATACAACCCACCTGAATGAAAGCTACCTGCTGTGTGACATAACAAAAGCTTTCTACTAGAATTTCCACCTTTTGCTCTGTTGCAAGTCTGCTTTGAGTTCAATACTTATGAGAGGCAGCCACTGAATTGAATACAGTCTCAGATAACTAGCACAAGTGGGATAAGCCATTTTTACAACTAACATAATCACACACATAGACTTTAAGAGTCAAGACTGGTATTTTCCTCAACCTTGTTTACTTATATTTATTAATGACTTAAGTAACACCAAAAATATTTCAGAGAAATGTAATAAAGCTGTAATTTAGTATTGTCCTTTGTATGAGCATAATGGCAGCAAGATGGATTTTAAGCTGAAACGTAATAGCTGCCCCTCTCCCCAAAAGATAAAGCTGCATTTCATTTCCTTTGTCTCTCCCACAGCTGCCCTGACAAGGATCATCTATTCTAGAAACTTATCTTCAGTTATGACAGAGATGATGATTGTTTGAATGACTAGAAAAATACCTGATTGGGAATTTTTATTTTCTTCCTTTGTATAATGCAATATATATACATGGATAATATATACTTTTTGTGTATATTATTTGATTTTTTTTTCAAATATTGTGAGAGTTGGATAAGCATAATGTAACAAAATACATAGCTATAAAAATAATTTCTGTGGAATATATAGTGCTATGATGAAACATGATAAAAAACCAAAAGGAATTTGGATCCAGGTAAAGATTCCTGGGTTTTGCTTTGTTTTCCTAACCACATTTCAGTTAACTAGATTCTTCTCACTTTCTAAAGAAAAAAACCTATTAATAGAAAGAACCTGGACTTGGGAAGAAAATAGCAAATATGGTCTTGGCTCATGAAGTCTGCAGAGCAATCAAAGATCAGGTTTTACTCACCTGCTACAGATACAGTAGGTAAGCCTCAGAATTCAGAGCCAGGAGATGCTCATATTTTTCTACACCCTCAATTTCAATAAAAAAGGTTCAATGAATGCCATTGAACTTGTGGGGCTTGATATTGTACATTTCTTTAAATGAGGAATGTTACTTTTTAATGAGGAAACTATTTTGAGCAGTAGTTACACTTAGCAGTATTTGTGTATCCGGTAAACCATATCTGCACATCTGACGTGTTACAGAATTCACCATTGTATACTATGATAATTACCACCCTGCTGAATTTATTCCAAAACCTGAAATGCATAGTTAGAGATATGAAATCAAAATATACTCATTGGCTAAATATGGGGCACTGCTGAGACTGAGAACCACAGTAAGCTAGCAATATTTTTCATAAATGTACAAACTAATAGTAGAATTTACTTATAGATTTAAAAATAAAATGCATTTTAAAAAATCAAGAATTTACTAGAGGAAGCACTTACGTGATGCTCATTTACAGCATCTCTTTAAATAATATGTTCTATCAGCATTCTAATCTTATTTATAATTGGAATCACAGAATAATTAAGATTGGAAAAGACCTTTAAGGTCATTGGATTCCCGAAATGGAATTCTTATTTCTCAGGAAGGCTCTGTAAAAGAAAAATTAAACTATTTTCTTCCAGTC
The DNA here is from genome assembly GCA_013397865.1 of Struthidea cinerea. NCBI lineage: Eukaryota > Metazoa > Chordata > Aves > Passeriformes > Corcoracidae > Struthidea > Struthidea cinerea. The sequence goes on along the minus strand of VZTI01001370.1, from coordinate 115,617 downwards.
AAAACCACTCATTTCTTTATCTTCCGTTAGTTTTTGTTATACAGCATGTACTAATCCAAATGCCCTCTTCCCTGATGCTATCCACTCTCAGCAATTCATTAAGTTCTGTCCAATTAGAAAACTCTTAGTATGGTTACACAGAAAGTGTACAAGGGAGTCCACAAATCCTTCACAAGACCTCTGCATAAACATACTAAATTAAAAAAAAAAAAAAAAAATACAAGCAGTTCTCCTTGAACCAGTAGAAGGATTTGCACAAAAGGACATACAAGTCAGTTAGGAGACAGCAACTGAGGTAAGTCCTGGGGTGAGGGTTAGATAAGGCTGCACAGGGGGGTTCCCCCGGCTCAGAAACACCTGATCAGAAGCCCCAAGCCTCATCTGACTTGGCAGCCTGTTGAGGTCACTGAGCCAGCAGCTATGATGGCAGAGGGGCCAAAGAGCCCCGAAATAGCAAGGGCCTGCTGGTGGACCGATTCCGAGGTTTGAGAACATCCCCCTGGCCTCAGGGTGAGAAAGGAAAAGCCTCTCCTGTCATGCTTTGTGGTGCTATGCAGATTTAGTCCGGTTGATTTGTACCCCTACACGCCCCCAGACCTTCTCTATTGGTTCCCTTACCCTAGTCCCGCCTTTGTACTGCCCCCGTGCCCTCAGATCATTGGTTCTGATGCTCCCTTGGCTCCCGTACATAAACCCTGGACCCTGCACGCTCCGCCCTCTGTTGTCTCTGGTCTCCATTCGCGGCAGGATGCAATAAACCTTGTCTGTGGAATGCCATGCAGGAGAGCCCTCCTGACTCTTTGCCTCTGGTAATGCTGAGCTGTCTGGCTTGACTATGTGTGTGCGCGAGATCCGTGCCTAAACAAGCATGCACGTGAAAGGAGTAAGCTTGCTGGAGTGCTATACTGCACCCACCGGAACGATTCCTTGCCAGGGACGTTTCAGGGAAACACAGCTGAACCCGTCATGAACACGCACACAGTGTGTTAGCAGCCCTTGGCAGCCAAGCAGGTGAGGAGGGGGTGATGCTGGGAGCATCCAAGGGAGATGGCTCTACGGAGTGTGCGTGATCTGGACCACGTGGCATGGCAGTTCACACAGGCCCAGCAAGCAGGAAGGAGTCTTCTCTGACCATCCAGGGGCAGCCAACAGAGGCAGCAAACAGACTCAGTAGCTGGTAAGGAAGAGCCCAAAGAGATCATTTCAGTCCCGGTCTTATTAGCATACTAGTGTAAGTTTTTCAGTTATGGTATTGATATGCCCAGTAGAGATCTGCCCGTAGAGCTTAGTCCTCTGTAGCTGTGGGAGTCACTGAACCAGCCATGTCAGAGGCCTTCAGACAGTGGCTCTCCTCCTGCTGTAGGGGAAAAATTCATGCAGCCAAAGCTCAATTGGACTTGAAGCTGGCCAGAACTGTAGGGGACTGTCGCTGTTGAGACGGTCACGACACACACACACTCTCAGCCCCAAGCAAAGCCAAAAAGCACGTTTATTATTACACAGCTTCTTCTATATACTTTCTTAGCTACATGTTCATGGGCTATTATTTTGCAACAATACAATATTATTGGCTGTCTATAGTGTACACACATTCTTTGCTAAACATCGGCCAGTGTCCTCCGTTTTGCAGCTGTTAAAACTTCTTTTTGTTGTTTATCTTCTTGCTTCTGCAGTTCTCACGGGTACAAACTGATTGTATGAAGGGAAATGTCTGCGAGGCCTTCAGATCAGCTGTCGGTTCCCACAGGGGACAACAATAAGAGTTTTTCAAATATATTAATAGCAATAGGCAGAGTAAAAGTAATATCATCCTGTTACTGGGGGAGGATGGTTACCTCAAAAACTGGCAGAGGTGTTTTACACATTCTTTGCTTCTGTCTTCAGCATGGACAGAGAGTGCCCTGAGCCGGAGGACCATGACTGTGAGAATGGTGAACTCCCAGTCAACCCTGAAATTTTGCAGGATCTGCTGCTGCAGCTGGATCCCTACAAATCTATGGAGCCTGATAGGATTCATCCAAAAACCCTCAAGAATGGGCTGATGTCCTTGTGAAACCTCTCAATGATTTTTGAGTGGTCTTGGGAATCTGGAGAGATCCCAGCTGACTGGAAGCTGATGAATGTTGTCCAGATTTTCAAGAAGGGCAAGAAGGAGGACCTCAGAAACTACAGACCTGTTAGTCTCACTTCAGTGCCAGGTAAAGTTACGGAGAAGATTATTCTGGGAGGTATTGAAAAGCGCCTGAAAGACAATGCAGTCATTTGTCATTCCTCATGAGGGGATGTCGTGGGTCGTAATGTCATTGTATTCCATATATATCTGTGCCCCAAATTGTTACTGTCTCTTTAAGACCCTGCTGCCCAGAAACTGGGGTGGGGTGGTACCTCAGGCACTTTTAAAGTCTGCTCCAGCAGGCAGCTTGTGGTCTGTTGCTGCATGATTTTTGCCTTGCTCGGATTTTTGGTTTTTGCCTTAGGGCAGAGACCACCTAATTTTGTCTCTTGCTTTTCTTGCTCTAGAGCTAAGGCAGCATGGGCAGAGGCTTTTCCTTTTTTGGGTTCTCTTTTGGTTTGTTTTTTTCTCGTCTCAGAGAGACTGTGGTTCGAGGTTTTGAACTGCCTTGGGGTGAATTCCACAAGTGCCTGCCTGTCGCTGCCACACCAAGTGGAGCAGCCCCTGCCCCAGCAAAGTGGCTCCAACTCACAATAGTGCCCTGGTCCAGGAGAGAAGACTCTGGAGTCGCCCCAGCCCAGCCATTTTGCCTCGCCTGCTCCTGCCATCTTCTGACACAAAGAAGGTGAAATCCCTCCTCAAGCACTAGCTCCTTGACCCAGACAATATCAGCTGGCACTCCAGCCATCAGGAAGATAAGCAACGTGGGGGTGGGGTGTGGGGGGAAGACTGACACCATTTGCCCTTTGTCCTTCGAACCATGGGCTTGGCTGTGGAGTGCCATCTTTGCCAGGGGGCGGGGGGGGAGGTGGTGTGCTGTGCCCAGCATTTTTGGGTCTCCCTTTGTTCTGGAGAGTCCTTGAAATTTAGCAGGTTTTTTGAATCTGGTGGTTATTTATGGTTATTTCTTGACTGTTGCTGTTCCGCTTGTTAGTCAACTGTTGTTTTTTCACTTGTGTCTACTTGTATTGATTCCTTATTGGTGGAGAGGGATTGGTTGAACCTCTAAAGGGAGACAACTCATTCCAGGGTGCTCTCCTTTAAATTGTCTTAAACCAAGACGGGGAGAGGAGGGGCAGGCACTGATCTCTTCTTTGTGGTGACCAGTGACAAGACGTGAGGGAATGGCCTGAAGTTGTGTCAGGGAAGGTTTAGGCTGGATATCAGCAATGTGTTCTTCACCCAGAGGGTGGATGGGCACTGGAACAGGCTCCCCAGGGAAGTGGTCACAGCGCCAAGCCTGACAGAGTTCAAGAAGTGTTTAGAAAATGCTTTCAGGCACATGGTGTGACTCTTGGGGATGGTACTATGCAGGGTTAAGCATTGGACTCAATGATCCTTTGCCTTCCAACTCAGCATATTCTGTGGTTCCGTGATCTTAATTCATACACCTCTCCACAATTACAATGTCTAAGAGAAGCCAGCTACTTGCTTCTCACCTGTTTTTTCCATCTCCATCACAGATCTCCGGATAGCTTTGCTGTCTTAAAAAAACCCCTCACCAGTGAAGGTAAAGTTGATGGTCAAAGCTGAAATACCTCTCACTGTCTCTAGGTCTGTGAAATTTTGAGAGCATGCTAGCCAGATACACTAATGAAAAGATTCCCTTATCTAAAGGATTTCAGTGCACACCCCTTGCTACTTTTATCATACCAATTCACTCAAAATCCAAGCATTAGAATGAAACCAATTAAAAATGTCTTGTCTTACTAGGTTTTGTTTGTTGGTTTGCTTTAATTTTGTTTGTGTTTTTGTTGTTTTTTGTTTGCTTTCCTTTCCTTTTTTTTTTTTGTCTTCAGTCCAGGCTTTCCACCAAACTTCTTTAAATCTCAGACATGAGGTAAATAAATATTTACTTGACAGCAAGTTGCTTGATCAGACATGTGCTTTGAAAACTTCACCAGACATAAAGTGGAAAATGGGAACTGGCCATACAACTGATTTGGAGGAACAGGTACTAGTCATACTACTTACTTATTATGACTTTATATTGCCCCACCAATATTTTTTTATTAACAAGGAATACAAAAAAAGATATCCGATGTTCAGCGGTCAGAGCTCCCTATCAGACTATCACAGTCTGTTCCTCTCTCTTGCAGTTCTGTTGCCAGTGGAGAGATGCAGAGTGCTGAGGAAAGTCAGAAACCAAACACTTTTCTGATGCAAATGAAGTGGTGCTGTATATAAGCACAATCACAACAGGCACTTTCCTTTTTTTTGATGAAGAAGCTTGATCACTTCAACAACTCCCACCAAATTTATGGATTTTTGCGTGCATCTGGCACCGTCATTCTTTTTTTACATTATATTTGAAAGGTGGGTCAATATGGAAGTAGCCAACTTAATTAGCTCATCAACCATCTGCATTCCTGTTCAGTGACAAAAGTAATTTCCTACTGAACTGGCAGCCAAGAGCTAAACTTTTTGCCAGAAGATCATGAAACATTTTTCAAACTAAGCAAGGACACTGCAAGAGTATTTTAACATGTATTTACATGTCCTTCTGTGTCAGCTAAACTCCCAGAAGCTGAAGAAATACACAACAACCTCTACTCATGTCAGGTTCTCAAGAAGATACTTCCAAATAGTGCTGAAGTAGCATTAAGACATCAAAAGGCAGAACTGTCAGGATACGCAGCTCTCAGAGTCAGGGGCCTAAATCTGGCTTAGAGTGGTGTTCACCAGAAACTGGATTTCCAGAGTGAGCACACAAAAATTTCACCTACTAGTTTCCATGAGAACTCACTATTCATTTGTCAGATATACTGCAAAGGCTTAAAAGAAAAAGCTTAAAATAAGAAGATAAAAATAATTTTTAAAAATGTAAAGCATTTCAAATGAGGTTTTAAGGTTTAAGAACCTGTATCTCTCATATCCTCAAATCTAAGAATGCTCTGCTTCCTTCACTGTCCTGATGCACAGTCCTTAGTGGTTCACCCTTTCTTCTGAGCTAGGTACCAAGATAATTCACAGATATCACAAAATATTCTGAGTTGGAAAGGACCAACAAGGACCATTGAGTCCAACTCTTAAGTGAATGGCTTGTAATTCCCACAGGGAAGGTGTCCTGTTTTCAGCTGGGATAGCATTAATTTCTTCTCAGTAGCTGTTACAGTGGTGTATTTTGTGCATTGATAACATAATGATGTTTTGGTTTTTTGCTAAATTGTGTTTATCCTAAGTCAAGGGCCATTTTTTTCCTTGTCTCATGCCCTGCCAGTGAGGACGTACAAAAAAGAAACTGGGAGAGCGCACAGCTGGGAGAGGTGACCTGAAGTGACCAAAAGGATATTCCACACCACAGGATGTCATGCCCAGTGTATAAACTGGGGGGGAGTTACCCAGAAGGTTGGTCAATCTGGGTTCAGAAGGGGGGAGTGTGCAATTGCATTGTGCATCACTTGTTTCACCTTTTTTATCATTTACTGTTATTATTGAATTTTACTTTATTTTCAACTATTAAGCTGTTCTTACCTCAACATACAAGTTTAACTTTGATTCTCCTCCCCATTCCACTGGGGGGTGAGGAGAGGATAGAGGGACAGTTGAGTAAGCAGCTGCGTGGTGCTTAATTTTCAGCTGGGCTTAAAACCACATCAAAAGCGTACCATGCTCCCACTTAGTCTTCAGACTTTCCTCCAAACTATGAAACTGCTTTCAAGAAATGTCAGTTTTTTCTGAAACTACCCAAGTATGCCTGTATCTTCAAGTCTTTCAAAGCAAATTTAGAAATTGAGAGACAACAGAGCAATCTAGTCCAAATTAGATTAGAAAATGAATAAATTAGATAACCAATTTTGTGAACTTTATATTGTACAATACACATGCAGTGCAGGAGTTTCTCCAAAGATGGATACAGGCATTTGTAAATCATCTGAAGATATTAAAAAAGAAGTTACTGCCATGATTACTCAGGTTTTTCAAGTAATATTTTTAATATTAAACAGAAGAGTCTCAAAGAATAATTTAGCATGCAACAGATTTGTAGATGTCATCCATTCCAACTCCTTTACTCTGTACAAATTACTGAAAATGGGACTGTTCATGCCATGCACATTTAGATACAGCCTGTTCAATTGGTCATTGCTCCACTTAATTGAACAGTGTCTTGGGGTGAGTTTATGATAATACTGTATTTTCCCATCATCTGCTTATTGCCCAGAAATGGGTCCCGCAGCTCTAAGCTGGGTCCAGAAGAGGGGGGAGAGAAGCCGGGTGAATTCTTTCAGCACGGTTCGTGTTCAAGGACTCACACTCCCCCCGGGTTCTCACCGCTGCAGAGCTGAGGGAGCAGCTTCCTGCTTTTAGCTAGCCTGTTAGCTGAGACAAGAAATTTTCCCAGGACTGCATACCAAAATCCTCTGGAACTACTTCTTCTTCTTCTTCTGGAACTGTTCGGCTTAGCTGTGATCCAAGAATCAGATCATCAGACTCTGTGGACCGGCAGGGAGGGGGTCGAGCCAGCTACAGACAGAACTCTAAAACCACCAGGCTTTTCCGCACAAGGGAGGTGTATTATCTAACATTACTCATTTTTTTCTTTGCCTTGCCAGCACTCTGCTTGTTAAATAAACAGTTCTTTTCACTTTCATCCAAGAAATTCCTTTCGTATTCCTGGTGGGGGAGGGAGTGCTGAAACTTGTCTTCTGGGGAGGAGACATTCCTTCCAGAGCATTTCCCCCTAAACGTGTCTCAAACTGAGACAAACAGTAATTCAAATTTGCCTTCAACAAAGTGTCTTAAAGTCTTTTCAAAGGAACAAATAGTAAAAATTTTCAAGGAGATCCATGAAAATAGCTATCTGGAGCTGAGAAAGCAGGTGCTCTGATAATAAAGTGATAAACTGGGATTGAGGTTCAATTCCTGCCCTTTGACCTTCAGCAAACTGATTTCATTGTCTTAGCATCAGATAGCTGTTCTTTTCTCTCCTTTCCCAGTAGTTTTTAGTTTGTGAATTCTTTTGGAGAAAAATGGTATGTTTTTTATTTTTATACAATAGGCTCTATTCTAAAACTCATCTAAGTATTACCATGTTTCATATTACCATACAGTAAATATCGATAGTATTTTTTTTCGTAGGTACATATTTTGCATCTCATTAAATACCTCAATTACAAGAATTAATAACTAGATTAAGTATATTCTACAATATCACAAGGTCATAAAAAATACATGAACTGTGATGCCTGGAAACCAGGAGTTTTTTCCCTACCTGTGAAGCAATCAAGAATCACTCGTTCAAAATTCATTATAATTATAGACCTTTAAGGTGGAGAGGGGGTGGTGTATTAGGCATTTTTGCAGTTTATACAGGAGGTGAAATGTTCTGGAAACTCAGTCATGGCAGAAGTGCTTTTTCAGACGTGCAGATTTTTGTATTATAAATAAAAGTTATAAAACTGCAGGTACACTAACAGTCACTAGAACGATTCAGTTTAATTCCTGCTGTAAGAGACTTAAAAATCATAATTGTCTTTAACACTGCTAAGATCACAGAAGCACTTTGACCACTGTTGTAAAGAAGCAACTGCTCATCTATGACCACCAAAGCCCACCACATCCCTGAGTATGCCTCCTGGATTTCAGGAAATTGGACTGTGACTTAAGCCACCTAAGGGAACTTGAGATAAGGTAAAAGTGATTCTGTTGTCCAGTTATCTGAGGTCTAAGGAAAAGTAAACAAGGCTGAGGGAGAAGAAGTATCCACAAGAAAGCCAAACCCAGCAGCTCTCCTGAAAATCAGCTCTGGCTGGGTTCAGTGTAGGTGAGGTTATAGCTCACAGACTCATTTGCTGAGGCCAGGTTTGTACACACTCCCCCCACAACTGAGGGGGAAAAGGAGCTTTTTGGGGTGTGATAATGAAACCACTGGTACAGAGGGGGTGAACACCCATCACCAGAGGCTACAAGCCAGATAAGAAGCAGACCCTGCAGGCAGTCCTCCCTTACACAATCTGTCTCCATTGTAAAACTACTCCCACCCCAGGAAGGTCACGTTCACACGGGACATTCATGTGAGAGGCAGCTGTCATGTCTTAGAAGGTGTCATAAACCATCAAAGACACCTGAAGCACCCCCAGACTCATTCCTGAGGCCTTCTACCAGAGTACTACACATGATCCAAAGTGTTGCAAAAGATCCAGTCTGTTGCAAAAGAAAACCCAAACTCCTCCCTGCAGGGGAGGTACCTGGGCATTCCCACAGATACCTGAACATCTGTTAAGCCTATGTTTTGCAAGACCCCCACCACTGAGAAGACCAGATGAGGACCAACAGGATGCCACTGGATCCACAAGGGGGGTGATTATCTTTCTACTTAATCTGTAATCTCTCTCCCCCTCCTCTCTTTTCTATTTCTTTATATCTCTCTCTCTACCTCACATTTACTGTTAAATAAAATTTATACTACCGACTTTGGCATATGGTCTTGTTTGCACCTTAATTCAGGCAGAGGCATGTCTCTCTAATAGTCAGATCTTAACACCTGGTGACCGAAAAAAAAAAAATTATGTAAAGCACCTTGAAGTCTAGTGCATATTCATAGACCAGACTTTCTATTTTGACTGTACCACAGCATATTGTAGTGGTCATGTAACCTCAGATATGTTGTTTTAAACTTTTTATTTGAAACTGAGGCCAGACATTGGTTAATTCTGTAAATTGCTTAGTTATAAAACTCTAACCTAGCTGAACTAAGAGTATTTCAAATCCTTTTGGGGAACATCCTTGACTAGAACCTTGACCATAGATTTGTGCGATGCCTGCAATGAAAACCTAAATCTTCACTGCTGAAAAATCCACATATGGGAACTTTTCAGGAAGTTAAAGCTCCCTGCCAGTTTCTCAATCTTTAGTTGCTTTTTAGCATTCCACATTAGTCCCTAATACATGCATAAGCTGTTCAAGGACTTGGGCAACAGGATTTCTAGTCAGGTCTAATATCAGGGATCCAGAACTCGCAGCTCTACTTACACAATCTCTGCCATGCATCAGCAGCTGCAGCACAAGATTTTCCTCTCTCCACCTGAGTAATTGAGATATAAGACATAAATCATCATTGCGTTGTAGAGTGCTTAACAGTGGAAATGGGTTATCTACAACTTCTTTTTGTATCACTGAGAGATGTATATTTTACTTTTTAAACGAAAACAGAACCTGAAGAAAAGAAAGGAGAGAAACCAGTGAAATTTTGTCCTTCCTTCCTTCCTTCCTTCCTTCCTTCCTTCCTTCCTTCCTTCCTTCCTTCCTTCCATCCA